>CAUYUJ010017627.1:171627-176396 GCA_963575745.1 Prorocentrum cordatum | reverse complement strand
CTGGAATGACGCTGACGCCCTTGACAGCGAACCGAGCCCAAACCTCCTCCGCCTTCGGTTTGTATCCGCACACCAGCGTAACCTCGCCCCACTTGGTTTCCAGTGACTCTAAGGGGGCCTCAGGATTTTTGAAGATCATGCGCCTATATCGGGGCTTGTCCGCCCTGTACTCGACGTCCTTCTGGCCCTTCATGATCTTCCAGAACCACCCGCTCTCCATGGGCAAGCGGCCAACCACCGGGGCGGGGGCCGACGCGCTCTCCTGCCAGTTGGGGCCGAAGATCTGCTCGGCCTCCTCCTGCAGGGCCGCTCGGGCTTCGGACGCCTCGGCGGCCTCCGAGTCCTCTGCGAGCGCCGCGACGGGGCCGAAGATGTCATCGAGCTCCTCCTCCTCCTCCTCCTGCGCGTCCTCGGCCGAGTTGGCCTCGGCCGCCTCGGCGGGCGCCTGCGGCTCCGCGGCCGCCTCGGCGGGGGGCTGCATCTGGGGAGTCGCCGTTCCGCCAGCCGCCTCCGCGGGCGCCTCGGCGGACGACTGGGCCTGCGGCTCCGCGGCCGCCTCCGCGGGGGGCTGCATCTGGGGGGTCGCTGCCCCGCCGGCCGCCTCCGCGGCCGCCTCGGCGGGCGCCTGCGGCTCCGCGGCCGCCTCGGCGGGGGGCTGCATCTGAGGAGTCGCCGTTCCGCCAGCCGCCTCCGCGGGCGCCTCGGCGGACGACTGGGCCTGCGGCTCCGCGGCCGCCCCGGCGGGGGGCTGCATCTGGGGGGTCGCTGCCCCGCCGGCCGCCTCCGCGGGCGCCTCGGCGGGCGCCTCGGCCGGCGCCTCGTCGGCCGCCTCGGCAGCCGACTGGGCCTGCGGCTCCCCGGCCGCCTCGGCGGGGGGCTGCATCTGGGGGGTCGCTGCCCCGCCAGCTGCCTCGGCGGGCGCCTCGGCCGGCGCCTCGTCAGCTGATTGGGCTGGCGGCTCCGCCTCGGCGGGCGAAAGCAGAGGCAGAGGAGGGGGGGGCATGGGCGAGGTGGCGGACGGGCAGCGCATAGCGCAGGTCAGGAGAAGAGGGAGAAGCACAGCACGAGGATGCGGGGGCCCCAAAGCATGCGCGAGGGCACCGGGGCCCCCTCACCCCCCTTCGGCCCCTCTCTGCGCCCGTGGCCCCCAGTCGGCCCCCTCGACCTTCCCCGCCGATCCCCGATGAGAAGGAGGAGGAAGAGGAGGAGAAGACAGGGCAGCACACAGCACAGGTCAGGATGAGACGGAGGGGGAGGAGGAAGAGGAGGAGGAGGAGGAGGAAGGGCATATAGGACTAGAAAGAGGAGCAGGATGAGGAGGAGGAGGAGGAGGAGGAGGAGGAGGAGGAGGAGGAGGAGGGGGCGGGTAGGGGGGGGAGGAGTATATATATGAAAATATATATATATATATTAAATGGCACTGGGTAGGGGGAAGTGGGGAGGCTGAGGGGAGGAGGAGGAGGAGGAGGAGGAGGAAGAGAAGAGAAGGAGGAGGAAGCGGAGGAGGGGGAGGAGGAGGAGGAGGAGAACAGCGGGCAGCACATAGCACAGGCCAGTGGGATAGGAAGAGGAAGAGAGGAGGAGGAGGAGGAGAAGGAGGAGGAAGCGGAGGAGAAGGAGGAGGAGGAGGAAGAGGAGGAAGAGCAGGAGGAGGAGGAGGAGGAGCAGGAGGAGGGGGGGGGCCCACCAGCCTGCGCGGCCGAGGCCTCGGGCGAAGCGTGAGCCGCAGGCGGCTGCCCGTCCAGCAGTCCCGCCGGCGGCGCCTCTAGAGGATCAAGAGACTGCCGAAGTCCCCACCCAAGAGCCCCCCCATCTCCCCCTTCACCCCTCCCCAGGAACCTCGGGCGAAAAACCTCGGGCGTTTCCGAGCGCGTTTCCAGGGGGGGGGGGCTCTCATAGCACAAGTCGGGGGGCAGGTCGGGGGGAAGGTGGGCTCCTCCGCCCCCTCTCATGTCCTACTTCCTCTTCTCCACCCTCCCCCTTCCACCCCCCCCCCTGCCCCCCAGCCACCCCCCCATACCCTCCCCCCCCCCCCCCTCACCACCCCCCCCTCCCCCCCTCATCCCCCCCCCCCCCCGCCCCCCCCCCCCCCCACCCAACCACCCCCTCCCCCCCCCCCCCCTCCCCCCCTCCCCCCCCCCCCCACCCCCCCCCCCCCCCCCCTTCCCCCTACCCCCTTCTCCTCCTCCTCCTACCCCTCGGGTAAGGGGGGGGGAACTCGCCTTAGTGGGCGTTGGCGAGGAAGACAATGTCTGGCCAGGCGAGCTCTCGATCATCTGGATGTCGCCGCCCAGCCCGTCGCCGCGGTGATGCTTGATCATAACTTCCATGGCGATGCTGGAGTTGCAGAGCGAGCACCCAGAAAAAGTCGGAGCCTGTCCCCCATCGGGGGTTCGAAGATGGGGCCCTCCTCCTCCTTCCTCCTTCTCCTTCTTCCTCCTCCTCCTTTCCTCCCTCCTGCCTCCTCCTCCACTCCTCCTCCTTCCTCATCACCCTCTCTTCTCTGGGGGCGCTCCTCCTCTCCCCATCCTCATCCTCCCCCCCCCCTCCTCCTCCTCCGCCCTCCTCCTCCCCCCCCTCCTCCTCCTCCTCCTCCTCCTCCTCCTTCTCCTCCTCCTCCTCCTCCTCCTCCTCCTCATCATCATCATCCCTTCCCTTCTCCTTCGTTCCCTACCCCTCCTCTTCATTCTCCTCCTCCTCTCTTCCTCTTTCTATCCTCCTGACCTGTGCTATGTGCTGCATCACTCTCTCTCTCCCCCTCCCCCTCCCCCCCCCCCTCTCGGGTCGGGCAAAAGGGGGGGATGGCACAGGGGGGTTTGAGAATCAGCTTACGTAGCTGATTTTCCCGGTGCCTCCCAGCGCCGGAGGCGGCTATATATGCATCGAGGAATGGGCCCCTCGGTGAGGCCGAAACCAGCTGCATGCAGCAAATCTCGTATATATATATAACCCAATTGCCCAATCCCCCCTTTCGCCCGACCCGACACTCTCTTCCGCTTTCCGCCCTCCTCTTCTTCCTCTTCCTCCTCTCTTCCTTCTCCTCCCCACCCCTTTCCCCCTCGATTAATGCGCACGTCATTCGCGATTTGCATGGCCGCTTCGCTCGGGACATCCTCGAAATTCTGTAAATCGGTGGCACCCCTCACGCAGATCGTGACGTCAGGGTCCAAAAACACATAGGAATTTCAACATTTCAACATAAAACCTTCAAAAACACATGGTAATTTCAATAAGTTTGACACCGATTCTCAGAGAATGGCGGTTTCGCCTGAGACATCCTCCCAAAATCGAGCCCCGGACCCCTCCTCGGAGCCTCCTGGGGGCCTCCTGGAACCTCCTGGGGCCTCCTGGGGCTTTCTGGACCTTCTGGTACCCCAGACCCCGCCTCGGAGCCTCCTGGAGTTTTCCTGGGCCTGCTGAGGCCGCCTGGGGCCCCCTGGGGCTTCAGAACTACATGCGCACACAGAGACACAAATCACGCCCGACACATCACACGCTAGACAAACATAACATACACACACACAACACCGACAACACACAAAAAGCACGCACCACACAAAGCACACATCGCACACACAACACTCGCAATCCTGGGGCCTCCTGGAGCCTCTTCTGGTATCCAAGTCGGGCCTCCTGAGGCTTCCTGGGGGGCCCTGGTGCACACATCGCAAGGTGTGGCAACCCCACTTGCGCTCGAGTGCGACTTCGCTGTTGCATGTCATTCCTGCTTCAAACGCCCCTTCAGCTTGTTGTATGAGCCTGGGCACACACGTGCCACTGGTATATATATATATAGATCTAAATCGAGCTTTTTCGCGCCGCGGCCTGCGACCACCAGAGCAGGTCGAAATGCTCGGACTTCTTCCCGGCGCCATCCTCGGCCATCGTCGCGAGGAGGTGCACCCGAACGCTGCCGATCGAATGCAGGTGGTCCACGTGGAACGTGTCTGGGACCCCCTGGTGCACCACCGCATTGACCCCGAAGAACGCCAAGGCAATCATGACCTCGGCCTCGCCGGGGCTCCCGCCTGCTTCCACCTTGGCGGCGAGGCGCGCGCCGAGCTCGCCCGCGTGGAGCAGCGCCGCCACGAATGGGCGGATGAACTGAAGAGGGGCCCGCAAACTAGGGTTCGCTCCATGGCCCATCCCTGACCTGTGCTATATCCCATCCCATTCCATCCCATCCCATCCCATCCCATCCCATCCCATCCCATCCAGGGCCCATCCAGGGCCCATCCCATCCATCCCTGACCTGGGTTCGCTCCTGGGCCCATCCCATCCCATCCCATCCAGGGCCCATCCCAGAGGTCCAAGCTTAACCCGAGAGGGCCGGGAGGCCCGAGACACCCCCCATCCCCCGCGCACGAATATAGCACAAGTCAGGAGGGCCCCCATTATCTCTCCTTCCTCCTCATTCCTCCTCTCTCCGCGTGGCGTCACTGCGCTGGGCCCCCCCGCAGGCTCCGAAAGTAACGACAGTTTCGCAGATCGCAGCCCCCCAGGGATGGCGAGGTCAAATTTGGGTCCGCGCGCGGCGCCACTGCGCTGGGCCCCCCGGCAGGCCTCGAAAGTAGCGACAGTTTCACAGATCGCAGCCCCCCAATGATGGTATATATAACCGAAATATCCCAAGAATTATGAAATGCCACGCCTCGACCCGCCCAGAGCCTCCGAGGCTCTGGGCGGATCCCAACAAAAATGACAACAGTAATGCGGGAGAGAGAGGGGGAGAGAGGGAGAGACAGAGAGAGAGAGATAGAGAGAGAGAG
>CAUYUJ010017627.1:136627-166627 GCA_963575745.1 Prorocentrum cordatum | reverse complement strand
CCCCCCTCATCTCACAGCCGGTCCCCCGGGTCCCCCGTGGCGACGAGGAGGGCCCTCGAGGACAGAGCCTCGCACCTCGATCCTCGAGGATCCAGGAGCGAACCTCCACGTTGGTCGTCGTCGTAATGATCCCACTCGTCGACTGTTGGTCGTCCGTTGTCGTCGGCATCGTCAATCCCAACAATAGCACCAAAAGCGCCCAAGATCGGCGGCACTGGCCGGAAGCCACTATATACATGTGTTTATCGACTTCTATCTCTCCCAGCGGGTGGCGCAGCGGAACCACGTCCGCCGCTGCCTCCTGCTCCCCCATCCCTCTCCTTCCCTTCTACGCGACCCAGATGCGCCGCTGCCGTCGTGCGCAGTACGCGCACGCTAGATCCACTCATGCTGAAGTGTAGATTCGTTCCCGCTCTGCGGCAGCTGGTAGGTAGCCACTCGGACGGGATGCATGGTGCTCTGCGCGGGAAGCCAGGGGAAGAGCGTATGACAGCAAAGCAGGCCAAGGCCTGCTTCTGCTCTGAAGTCTTCTTCTTCAACATGTACTCAAAGAATACGGAAGCGAACCTCTGCGGACGCCGAGGCCAAGGCTGGCAAGGCATTAGCACCACGGGACTTCTGCGCAGACATGCCATGCTAGACAATGAGGATACGCACCTGCAAAGTGCGGGCGCAAGGCCTGACTAACGACCAGTGTCACAAGAAAGTGAATACGTACACACGGAGTGCAACAGAGCCTTGCAACTGTGCCATGCGTGAATGCGCGACTGTGCCATGCAAATCACTGTGCAGTATGGCCCAGCCGTGCGACCTGACAGCTTGGAAACCAGGGATGGACTCCTGCGAAGGCAGTAGCCATACCATTAAGTAGGGTCTGCCATCCTAAAATAACTGCCCAAGAGCCCCACGAGCGGCCTGGAAACGCAGTAGGTCTGCTCGGTCCAGCCCGTGTCTACGCTGAAACATTGAAAACGCCCAGGAATTTGCCTCTCGCTCTCGGGAGGACGCCAGCAGCCCCGCTGCATCTGCACCCCACTCCCTCGGATAGCAACCAACCCTCCTTCCCCACGGGCCGGCAGGGCGCCGTGGCCTCTATGGGTCCGAGAAGAGCTTGAGCTCAAGAGAGCCTCAGGAGAAGGAAGGCGGAAGAGAACGGGGGTACGTCGGGGAGGAATTGGCACCTAAACGCTCCTGGTCCTTCAACAACTAATCCTTCTGCTGCTGGCAACCCCCACACGTCTCTTCGTCGGCGAACGACCAGCAACATAAACATAACAACTCCGAGGTCCGCCCAGATTGCTTGGATCGGCGCTGGAACCCCCTTCGTGGCGCGCGGACCCCGCCAGCGGCGGCGCCGGAGGCGCCGCCAGGAATCTCCAGCGCCGATCGAAGAAACCCACGCGGAGCTCAGGCAATTTCCGTTTGTGCAATGCTTCCTTCTTCGATCTACGCCCCCCTCACTGAGGGCATCTCACCGTCACATGTGGGACAAGAACATATTTTTTGGGGTAAAATAAAACGCGGAAGTCAGTCTTGAAAAACTCACACATGCGCACAATGTTGGCCTCACACGCCGCGGGCTCGCCCCAACCGTAGGGTGCCCCAACTACAAGCCGACGCCGGTCCCGGCCATGCCACGACCGAGGCCGGTGGAAAGCTGGAACCCACCGAATCGTCGGGACACAATGAGGGGCCTTCTGGATGGGGTCCAAGTAGATACTATCGAAGGATCGCGCCGCATACATCGCCGATGCATTGGCGACGTCGGCGTGGAGAAAATCGGGCTCCACATCGAGCCGCATCGCCGATGCATCGGCGATGTGTAGCGATCCTTCGACCCCATCTACTCGGACCTCACCTGGGCGGCCTAGACCGATGCGCCCGAGGCTCGCCCCAGCCATGGGAGGAGCCCCAGCTGCGACTGCGGGGAGCCAGCGTCTGGACGCACACCGCTCACCGCTCCCCGAAGAAGAAGTACGGCAGGAAGTTCGCGACGTACTCGTCGAATTCGTCCTCGGGGGGAAGCAGGACCGACTGGTTGTTGATCAGAAGGAGCAGGGTGTAGAAGAGGAAAAGCATCACGATCGCGAACACCAGCACCACGTACGTGGCGGGGCTGTCCTCCTTGGCGGTCACGCCGTACTCGCTGTTGAGGGGCTTCAGGAGGTCGCTGAGGCCCGTGCGAATGCCGTTGAAGTTCGGCTTGCGCCTGGGCGCGTCGTAGGCGGTCATGTCCTCGAACTGGTTGTTCCGCAACACGCCCGCGGACACGCTAGTCTCCCGCTGCTGCCGCGCGGCGGGGCCAGAGACGAAGCTGGGCCCAGCGTGGAGCGCCAGGCCCATCACCGCGGCGACGCAGAGGGCGACCAGGCGAGACATGGTGTTTGCCTGGGTCTGCAGCTTGTCCAGCTGAGGGCTGCGCAAGCGGTGAGCCAAGGGGGGGTGCTTCAGCCAAAATGGCTACGGAAGGTGGGACGGGAGCAATTCGTCGGGTGTTGCCAGGGGCGAAGGTTGCCCCAGCTCTCCCAGGGAGGCCCAGGGCCAGGTGGCCTCCAGAGCACCCCCAAAGAAGCCCAGAGGGCCAAATGGGATCCTGAATGACGCGGACAGCTGGGGTAGAGTCGGGCCAGGACCACCTCTGGCAACCTCTGGAGTCCTGCTATACGCAAGGTTGGCCCGTCTTGCGCGGTTTGCTAATAGTTGCATGCGATGCGACACGAGCGGGCTGCATGTTGGTGCTCGGCCCCGCAGCGCCCCCGAACGCTGGCACACTCGACGGACGGTGTGGTGTGCTTGACGTTGTCGGCTCTGGCACGACCCGTGCGTATCGGCTTGGCCACCAATGCATTATTGCAGGGGCGTGTGCTGGCCAAGGGACAATTCGCCGGCCTAACAGGCAAGAAGCGTGCGAAGATCCCCGATCGCCAGCCTATCGATCCAAAACAATTTTACGGCCTCCAGATGGCCCAAGAGGACTGGAAGACGCCCCAAGAGGCCTCGAAAAGCATTTCCAAGAGAGCCCCAAGAGGCAAAATGCCTTGATCCCCCTTGCGGTGTTCAAAGATTTGGGCGTTCTCGCCTTGTCAGCTTCCCGGCGCTCCACAACTGGCCAAGCGGCTCCAACGATTGCCCCAAGAAACCTCCAAAAGGATCCCGAAACAGGCCAAAGCGTGCCCGAAGAGATCCCAAACGCATGCAAAACTGCCTAAGAGACCCCAAAAAGGGCTCCAAGAGAGTTCCTAGACAGAGAAACCAAACAAACATTTCGAGCTCTCGGCCCCGAGAGGCCCCAAGTCGGCCTCAAGAGGCCCCCGAGAGGCCCCCGAGAGGCCTCAAGAGGCCCCCAAGAGGCCCCAAGAGGCCCCCAGGAGGCCCCAAAAGGCTCCCAAGAGGCCTCCAAGATGCTCCCAAGGGCCCCAAAAAACTGCCCCTCTGAGGCTTCCGAAAGCGCTCCGAAAAGACCCCGAAAACAATCCCTGAGGACTCTGACTCACGTCAGCGTCGTCGTCGTCGTCGTCGGCGTCGTCGTCGTTCTCCCTCAGGGTCGGCGGCACCGGCCGTAAGGCCTTCATAATAAGTTGAGGTTCCTTCTAATTCGCGCGCGCGGCACCAAAGAGTTTCGCTACCCTGCGAGATTTCCAGGAGACATTCTGGGGAGGTCCCCTCAGGAACTGGTTTTGCCCCTGGGCGCTGCCCCCAAGAACGCCCCGGAAAAACGGCAAGAAAGCTCGCGAGCAGCCAAAAACCAGGATCAGTACCCAAAACTATCCCAGTTGGCCCGAAACGTTTCCGAAACGGAAATGGAAACAAAAAACACCAAGGCCATTGGGGGAGGAAAAACGCGTTGTTACATTGCGCATTTGAAACATTATCGCGTTATCGCCTTTTCGTACACCGGGTCCCACAAAACGGTCCAGGAGGCCCCCTACATCGCCCCAAAACAACCCAAGAGGTTCCCAGGATGGCGCCAAGATAGCCCAAGAGGCCCCCCAAAAAGAACCCCAGAGAGGAACCCGAATTGCCATTCGGAGCCCTTCATCCGCAGACGGCCCCCGAGACCGCCAGCGTGCAGCCAGGACGGCTCCCAGAGGCTCCCATGGCCCATGGCACCCCCGAGAGCCCACAATATACCCCAAGATAACCAAAAACGCCGCCACAAGATTCCAAGAGGCCCCCCAAAGCCGCCAACGCGGACTCGCGTCCACGGCCCAGCCTGGCCCAAAAACTAAACATTGCGTGCAGCATGGGGGGGCGGAGCGGGCGAAACGATAGAATTCGGCGGGGCCTCCGCGGGCCTCGCCGCGCTTGCGCTCGAGGAAAAAATGAAATGGAAGATGAATGAAAATCGAGGCACGGTGGATGGGATAAATGTGAGAAGCATTTTCCAAAGCTGAAGATTATATTTCGATGCAATGGCGGATCGGTAGCTACGCTCACGATCCGGGCATATAGAGCGCCGGCCGCTCGAACATCAAACGGCGGCACGCATGTTCGCCGCGCTCGCGCCGCGCGCCACCCAACCCTCTGAGCTGCGTTCAGAGTCGAGGGGGGGGGGGAGACGAGCGGTGGCGAACGTCGAACTACACGTCGCGCGCTCCTTCGCACGAGCCAGTAGTTCGTTGGCCATCTTGATATGCTTAATAGTTGCCGATGCCGTAGTCTGCCGGATGATAACCGCACCTGCGATCTCGTGTGTGACATAACCACAACAGGCCGCCCGAGAGTCCTCGGAATGCCTTGAGCTCCGTCGCCGTGAGAGGTGAGTCGTCTTGAGCTGCTCGAAGCTTGCCGAGAAGAACTGGCTGAAGGTTCTGACGGAACTCGTCCTGACACGTTCGGATGCCAAAGTCGGTCTGCTCGTGTCTGATTCCCGCATGATTCATTGATGGTTGCTGTCGCGCGGTTCCTCCAAATCTGTCAGAGAAACTGACGTAGGACTCGTTGAGCAACACGTTGCTGCTCTTGTTGTCGCCCACGTAGGAAGTCGCGATCGCCTGGAGTTCTCCCGGGGCTTCCATCCAGAAGTAGAAACAATCGTCGAACGCCGAGGGCCTGCCGCCCAGCGCCTCCTGTCATGAAGATCTGCATGACAGCCTGAAATGCCAGAGGGGCGTCGTTAAGCCCGTGCATCGCATTGAGACGCTCCAGAACCCACACGTTCAGACTGCCCTGCAGAGCAGGAACGTGGAACGGCTTAGGATCGATGTTCCGTAGGTGTCTCCAGACACTGGCCGGTGGAATGGTGCGCACCTGCAGCTCTGAGGTCTCGATGCCGCGCTTGCGCAGGACCTCGCGCATATCCTCGAAAGGCAGACCCATCAGGACTGCGCCAGTGACGTCCCAGCTCACGATGGTGAAGTCACAGATCGCTGCCAGCGAAATCAGAAGCCGCTGCGACGACCGAGTCGGCGTCGTAGCTCGCTTCGAAAGTGAGGCGCCTTGGCCGTCCAGAAGACCTCTAGCGCATAGTCTGCTCTTGACGACCCACTCCATCTCGTTGCCAAGTTTGATCTGCTTCCCATTGCGAACCCAGACGCAATCAACTGGATCCTGCTTGCACTTGCTCATGGGTATCGGTTTCCACGCGGTAGACTCGACGAACAGCTTGATCTCCTCGAGGTCTGCTGCCTCGACCAGGTCGAAATGCCCCGCCACGCCGTTCGGCTTCAGGATGAGCGAGCCCGTGGCCGATGCGAAACATTCGCCCGCGAGAATGTCGAGATAAAAGCAGTGGTCCTCAGGGAAAGGTCCATCGAAGGATATGTAAGCCTGGCTGCGATTCCAGCTGCATGGTAATTCGTCGCCGTCGGTGAGATTGAAGCCTTCAACGCCTAAGCGAAAGTGATCAGCATTGAGCGCCTGTTGCTCTGTCATGGACTTGTGATACTCGCCCCCGTAGTCCTTGAGTCCGGGAACTAAGTCAATGCGCTTGGCGAAGTGCTGGTGGTGTTCAAGTAGTTCCTGCCAAGCCGAGCAGTAGAACACGTCAGACGACACAGCGCGTAAATCCTCACGCTCGATATCACAAGTGCACCGAGACGCGTCATCGTGCACAAGATTGTAATCGATGGCCCTGTCCTCGTCGTCGTCGTGAGACTGCTGCTCGCTGTGGGTGCTCTATGGTTGCGTCCGGAGGGCTCTGATGCACTGGAAGGTGAACCGATCTGGACCGCTCGTCACCATGCCGCAGATATTCCAGGGTCGGCTCAGCTGCTCCCGTCGCTTCAGCTGCTTGATCAGGAGTAAGGTGGCTATTCAATTGTATGTTGACCAGCTGCTTCTTGTATTTGCTCAAGCCGAGCTGGATACTCAATAGTCGGTTGACTTGAGTCCCTGTCCAGCCTGCGCGATCTGAACCGAGCATGGTCGCCGACTGAGCCGGCACCATCATCAAGAGCTGCTCGATCATGGTCGCCGACTGAGTCGGTACCATTATCTTGAGTTGTTTCAGCAGAAGGTAGCGTCGAGCCCTGCTCGCCCGATGATGCTGCCGCTTGTGAGTCACTCGTAGATGCTGGGGTCGAGCTCATGTCAGGGTCGTCGAACTTGACGCGCCGATCTCGTCGTTCTCGTATCCAATCTCCGTCGGCCCTCAGTCGTGGACTGAGTTCCGAGGCAGAGCCGCACTTCAATATGGATGTCTGCGTCCGAGATCTCTCGCCATCCTGTTCACGAGCTTCTGCCCCTGGTGTCACAGGTGGTTGCTCAGGTGCTGCAGGTTCCGAGCGAGATGCGTCCATGCCCACAGGTAAATCAGGAAGCGCCACTTGTCGCCCGTCTGGTGGAGCCAGAGCCTGTGGTGCTGGGAATATCGGTGCAGTAGGCGCCTGCCGAGGGTGCCGAAGCCTCGGGTGACAGCTCGATTTTGACCGCCTTCTGGCATAGGTCGACCTGGACGATCGTCAGGAGGTCGAGGTGGCGCAGGTGGCGCCAAGATAGAGGTGCCTGACCTCGACACTGTTTCGAGGGTGCTGTCCATGTGCTGTGATTGATCAGTCGGCGGGAAGGCCGACCGCAGTACCACAGGCTGTCGAGGTATCTGCGGTGGACGTCCTGGCGGCTGTGGAGGCTGAGGAGGCTGTCGATGATCGTCAGTCTCCATAGCTATGCTGTCGTAGCCGAGAGGTTTTCACCACTCCCTCGAAGGTGGTGGTGGTAGAACTTGCGTAGGGGGTGTCCAGGGCGCATCGTCTATCTGCCCGTTGCTGGGGATGTCCGACAGGTCCGGTGCTGCGTCCTGAACTGAAACTTCTCCATACTGCTCTGAGACATAGATGATGAGCGAGTAGTTGCTTGGCGTGTCTGCCAATATGGTAGCCAGTCGCAAGGCATGTCCCCGATCCACTTGTCGTACTTGATAGCTGAGTCGATCTCGTCGAACCCATGCTAACATGACTCCTCGCTTGATGCCGTGGTCGATGTTGATATTGTGTAGCTGAGTGCCAAACCTGAGAGCTCTGGGAGCTGCCAGCTGCAACAAGACCTCGCCC
The DNA here is from genome assembly GCA_963575745.1 of Prorocentrum cordatum. Classification (NCBI taxonomy): domain Eukaryota; class Dinophyceae; order Prorocentrales; family Prorocentraceae; genus Prorocentrum; species Prorocentrum cordatum. The sequence goes on along the minus strand of CAUYUJ010017627.1, from coordinate 159,137 downwards.
ACTTGGGAGGCCAGACGAAAAAAAAACGTCGGGAGCGTTGACCTCGAAGTCGTCAGCACAACAATCTGCATGTCGTTGGCGTCGTGAACCATTCCAACCGTGATCGTAATCCCGATGCCTGACCATCAACAAGTCAAGTAAGCCATGCCGTGTCGTGTACATGTCGTCGTGCAAAGTGTCCTGCCATCTGCCTTCTCCGTCCATCAGCATGTGACTCGGCGGGCGCGCCGCCATGACTGCGTGCGATCGTGCCTCATGTGGTCGCACATGCCTGAGCGGAACAATATGGTGTGGACTGGTGCTTGACGATGGCCACGTTCTCCTTCGAGCTGATGTCCAGCAAGTCGCACGGTCCTCTCCACCCGGGTGCGTCCTTGCGACCAGGGACCCGATGCAGATCGACAAAGTCCTGTAATGGTCGTAGTTGTCCCACGACTGAGATATCCTGCACCTTAGTATTGCTAGCCTCTGCGATGCGCTGACCGATGACTCCCTTCTGAATTGCCGACTTGGCCATGATTCTGAGCCTGAGGTAGGACTCGAAGGTGTCTGGGGTAGAGTCACGAGCGCCGTCGATAGAAAGAGTGGAGTTGGAACCGCGATCAAAGAAACAACGAGGACTCTGTCCATGTAGACACTGAGATGGTGTGTAGAATGTAGAAGCCGTACTCAAGCATGAAGTTCTGGCACATCGTACGCTCGAACACTATGTCCTCGTCGGGAACCACGAGCCCTTGCTTGGCCGCGCTGGCCGTGCACTTCAGAAGATGCCTTGATGAGGCGATGTGTCGTTCTGCCAGTTCAATGTCTGTCTGCTTCTGAATCGTCCGAGCCACCCGGTTGCCTGTGTATGCTGCAGCGATCGCTCACCACTGCAAATCCGTCTGAGCGAACGCCGCCTTCTTTGTCGAACTTGATGCACTTGGGAGGTCCGAAGTAGTGGAACCAAGCTCGTAGCATTGCCTGGGCTATGTGGAACGCGTCCTTTATTCCATCTGACAGCCGCGTCGACCGTGAGTAAGAATGTCTTGCCGAATATGAAGAAGAGGTCGCGCACCATGACGTCGCCGAACCATCCTGCGAGCTCTGCTTGATATTTGGGCTTGCTGGCGATGGGTGCCCAGTCGTTGCAATCCCCGCATGCTGCAATCACTTGTTGAGCCAGCTCCAGGCACTTGTCCGGCACGCCAAGTCGTCTCAAGAACAGTTCCATGCCCGGTAACTGCTCACGCCATAGTCGCACTTGAAGACCTTTCAGTCAGCTGTTGCCGTAGCTTGGTGAAGTCAAAGCTCGGTGGTGTGGTGATGACCTTGAGCCTTGGTAGGATCCTTCGTTCAGCATATTCCTTCATCGTAAGTGGTGGCGTATGACCTTGAACAACGGTAAGCCACTTATGTCCGCGAATGCCATGATGCTGCTGTGCTGGTGTGAGTCCATCAAGCCGTTCCAGTGCCGAAGACTCCCACTTGTCAATGTCTGCGCCGAAGAAGACCACCCGAAATGGGCTGTCGTCTATCGAGGTGGTGCTGGATGCCTCCAAGCTGTTCGGCTGACATGTGATACGCGGAGAGTCGACGTCCATCAGCGGTCGAAGTAGCTCTATCAACATCTGAGTGGTGCCATCGGTGTCGTCGCCCAGGTTGAGCTGCTGCTAAATGTTGGGCGCCGTGAGTATGCCTGCGTGCTGTCCTGCTCTTTCTGCCACGATGCGAGCCAACCATATCTGATCGAGATTATTCAGCTGCTCGTGAATGTTCATGGTGAGGTCGTCCACTTTGACTCGCCGCAGCCGGTCGCAGGCCACCTTCATCTTGACAGTGCCGTTAGCTGGTCGCTGTTTACATGTCCGCTGCTGGTGCTGCTGCCCTTGCCACTGCTGCGGGTGCCTTGGCAGGTGGTCGCGTCGGCGACCGCTTGGGGTCTGCTTTGGGCGCCAGCTTGCAGTTTCCAGGAATCCAGCTGTGCTGGCGTTCTCCACTGCACTTGCATTTAGGGAAGCCCCAGAAAGCTCCGGTGTCATGCACCTGCGCGTGTAGTCCAGTCCTGCCGAAGCCGTTCCTGCCACGCTCTGTCTCGCCCTCGTCGACGCGGTCCTTGATCTGCACTGGTGGAACCTGGGCCCGCGCGATCATGAGCTGAGCAATCCTGTCGCCGCTCTGGCATGCAAAGCGAGACTTGCCACTATTTTCCAGTATCACGATGAGCTCGCCTCTATAGTCAGCGCCGATAACTCCTCCATCGATGCCGAGGCCTTGCCACAACGCCAGGCCCGACCGAGGCCGCAGCTGGCCAGCGGCACCTGCTGGTAGCGCCAGCTTGAGCCCGGCGTGAACTCCACGCCATTGCCCAGGTTCGAGAAAGCCATCGGCGACCGCGGTGATGTCATATGCCGCCGCGCCGTCGCTGCCAAGATGAGGTGCCGTCGCCTCAGGGTCAAGTCGCTGAACTCGCACCGCTGCTGCGTTCGGGCCTCCGCGGTGCACGTAGATGTGGCTGTGGGCGAGCGTCGCCAACATCAGGGCGCAGGTAAACTTGCGCGCGAACGAAGCGATGTCGCTGATGAGCGCCCGGCGCATCGTGCGAGCGCACACCGTAGTCAACGCTGCAGTCTTGGAGCTGGAGTCTGGTACTCAGCCCTCGATAACTGCGCGTCGTTGAACTCCATGACCAGGGCGTCGTCGGATGGTCATCTTCAGCTGCATGCTGGAGTCGAGCCTGTAGGGTTTCTCCGAGGGTTCGTCGTCTGCGTTCACGCAACCGCGAGCGCGTCCGTCAACCCGTCGAGTTCTAGTGCTGACGATGTCTAAATTCTGCTTCAGTGGTGACTGCGCCCAGAGCTAAGGGCGTAGACTATTCTCGTTGACGTAGCCATGCCAGTCTCGATCCTCAACGACGTTATCATGATAAAGCCACTCCAACATTGGAAACTGTGCCAGTCGCTGGGCCGCCGCGACCCCAGCTCCTCGCACGTTGCTCATGGCCGTCCACAGCCTGCAGTCTGGAGAAGAGAGCTGCACTATGGGCTTGAAAACGGTCTGAACCTTGCTTACCAACTTCCGATGACGCAGTCGACTCGGGAGAGCACTGCGAGTCCAGACCTCGCTGCAGACAAAGAGAGTCGCCCTGATCCAGACCACTGCTCTTGAAAGGCCCAAACTACTTGGCGACCGTGATGAATGTGGAACCAGTTGTCGAAGTTGTCTGGATCCACGACCTCGCGGCCTGTCTTGGCGTAGAACTCCTCGGGGATGTCTTTGTGCCTCTGCTTCAGCCAAGCCGCGTGCTCGCTGGTAAGATAGTCTGGGAAGCTGTCCCCCATGTAGAATTGACCGCCCCAGCGACGAAGCATGCCGCGGTGTTCTGCTGCGCCTGCAAATATATCCGCGTCGGTCGGGGCGCGGTCCACTGGCGCATCCTGCCCGGTAGTGCTGCCGTCACTTGGCGCCGCAGATGCTGACGTCATGGGGTGCGTCTTTCGCGGAGTTGATATCTGGCCCTCATGGGTGCAAGAAAAGAAAAAAAAAAAAAAAAAAAAAAAAGACAGAGCCGCCACATCAGGTCTTAAGAATATTGTCGCTGGTACCCTTAAACGCGCGCATCAACATCTCAACCACTTGTGCAGAAACTGCGGGTTCCTCGCGCCACTGACCTTCAGGATCGCCCGTCGGAAATAGGTAGTGACTGCCATCCGCGAGAAGACCTCTGACCGCGTGCACGCCCGACGGGTCGCTGTCAGAAACCAGCGCAAGAGCTCCATTGCCATCATCAGCAAGCCCATATACAAGTAGAGCTCTGTAGTGAACCAGAGGGGGCAGCGGCCACAAGAATGGGCAGTTGCAGCCGCTCTCACCGATGAGATCGCCATGCCACACAAGCGCAAGACGGGAAAATTTAGGCTTCTGTGCCGCGTGTCCCAATCCAGTAGTGGGTCGGCCGTTAATGCCAGTAAAGCTGCCTGATCCTGGGGTGATCGCATAGTTCTGCGAGTCCTTACCGTTATGCTGCAACGACGTGTCAGTGCCACAGATGCCAGAGGCTGCTCCAGGATTCATGATAAATCCCTTGCGTTGTCGACACCTGACAAGATGGCACGCCCCAAATGCGCCGTCGCGCTCGCTGAAATGCTGGGGACAAACGCCGGGGCATCCTTGTCGGTCGAGCTTGAACTAGCCTCCACTCTGCTGGATCGCGCCGCAAGTAGTTCTGGATGCTGCTGCTGCGTCGGAAGGCCCAGTCCAAACATGGCGCGCTTCTTCTGTCTCCGGAAGAACCTCGAGACCGTCGCCTCGCCGAAGTCGAATGCATGTTCTTGTGCCAGCTTGTCGTCAGAGACTGTCGCGCGAGCGTCCGAGGCCTGCCCCGATGGAGCGTTCTGCCAGGAGCCGGCATCACTCGAGCCTGGTCGAGCAGAGGGTCGCAGTGCTGAGACCAAAGGATCTGACTGCTGCTCAGACCAGGGATCCTTGTTGTCGCAGTCCTTGGTGTCCTCCCCAGTAGCCCATATCTTAGTCTCCTCCTCGATCCTTGCCTCTACTTGCTTGAGTGAGTCCAAGTGCTGTCGTTCTGCTGCTGCCTCTGGATGTCGATTGATGCTAGCGTAGTCCGATGTCGCAGCCGGAGGCGGTGGAAGTGCGATATCCATCTCCGCACTGTCCTCCATGCTGCTGTCGCCAAGCCCGACCAAGAAACCTTTCCTGCTAGTAGCCTCGTTGACCGGGCAATCCTTCACGCTGTGCCACCGACTGCCACGCATGTCACATCCAGTGTTAGATCCTGCGCTTCTTGAGTTTTGTATACAGTAGATCCAGGTTGAGCTGGCTGCTGTTGTCCAAACCCTTGGTGAAGATCCATCATCGGTCCACGTCGGTCATCTGAGCCAGTACATTTGCCTCTCTTGCTCTTGCCTTCGCCCTTGCCATTGCTGCCATGATAGTCGCGTCCTCGTCGATCCTTCCCACCTGACTTACCGCGTCCGAACGATCGAAACATGTTCTTGCCTTTGCCGCCTTCGCTAGAACTTCTGCGACGAACTCCGAAGCAACCTTCGTCGCTGCCGTGGCCTTTTGCCTTGGCGCCGCCGTCCGTACTTGCCGTAGAAAAGCCAGATCGCGTGGATGACCGTCGAGAGGGTCATCGAGAAGAGCTTCTTCGTCGTCATAATCATCATCCTGATCGTCACCATCATCCCTTGATAATACCACGCTTGAGATTCAGTAGTACTCCAGGTGCCACCCCAACAATCTGAAACCATGTAAGAAGAGGCAACCCATATCTTCCGATGCCAATTTGAGGTAATACGCCTGCTCATAGGCATGCTCGTGAATGTACCAGTTTCCGTCGTGATCAGTAACATACTCAACTTGACTGTATTCTTGGTCGTCGTCATCGTCATAAGAAAAGAAAATACCTTGTGCGTCATCATCGCTGATGTCTTTCTGTCCTTTGCTGAACTTCATCAAAACTTGCAAATCCCTGTGAACTGGCCCCTGTCGCCATCCACCTTCAACATTATATCGCCGATGGACCTACCCTGAGGTCTGGAATTTCAGTTTTTCCGAAATTGTCTCAAAATATTGTCTTGCCCGAAATTAATTTCAACTTTGTTGCGTAAGATATTTTTGTTGCTAGCACAACTGCAATAACCGCTTTCATGGGAGAGAAGAAAGTAGTATCCATATTGAGTAATTGCAGATGGGGAGAAGAATATGAGGATGGGGGAGCAGGAGGATGAGGAGGAGGAGGAGGAGGAGGAGGAGGAGGAGGAAGAAACGGGAGCGGAGGCGAGGAGGAGGAGGAGGAGCAGTAGCAGGAGCAGGAGGAGGAGGAAGAGGAGGAGGTAGGGAGGAAGAGTAGGGAGGAGGAGGGGGGCCTGGAGGGTGTAGGGAGTGAGTCACCGCGATGCGCGGTGCACGTTTTCTCCCCGTGGCGCGTGGACCTATGGCCCCGACATGCTCAGGAATGAACTCGAAAACCCTGATCCAGAGAGCATGCAAAAAAACGTGGCCCCAACCACGCAAAATTATGATTACATCGTTGTGACGGCGGTCCGTCCGCCCATACAAGAAGATGAGAAGAGGGGAGGGCAGGCGAGGAACAGGATAAGGAGGATGAGGAGGGGAAGGATGAGGACTAGGAGGCGACAGGATGAGGAGGAGGAGGGGGGGAAGGAGGAGAAGGAGGAGAAGGAGGAGACGCAGGAATATGATGATGATGGTGATGATGATGGGGTGGATGAGGAGGAGGAGGAGGAGGGGGAGGAGGAAGAGGAGGAGGAGGAGGAGGAGGGGGAGGAGGAGGAGGGGTGAGGAGGGGCGAGGAGGGGGGATGAGGAGGGGGAGGAGGAGGAGGAGGAGGAGGAGGAGGAGGAGGAGGAAGAAGGGGGCGGAGGGTGAGGGAGATAAGGAGGAGGACAAGGGGGAGGATGAGAAGGAGTAGGAGGACGAGCAAGAGGGATGGATGTGAAGGAAGGGAATGAGGATCAGGCGAAACATGACGAGGAGGAAGAGGAAGCTGATGATGATGATGAGGAGGAGGAGGAGGATCATGATGATGATGATGATGAGGAGGAGGAGGAGGAGGAGGAGGAGGAGGGGGAGGAGGCGGGGCGAGAGGAGAGCCTTGACATTACCACAGAGTTGCCGAGAGCCCGATCGGGGAGGAGATTGGGAGCCCAAACGGATCGTAAATGTCAGGCGGATTTACCGAAAGGCATCTTGCAATAAGACTGGACAGGCGGATATGCCGAAAGGCGTTTTGGAATAAGAGTGGAGAGGGCGAGAACGAGAGAGAGAGAGAGAGAGAGAGAGAGACGGAGAGAGCGTGGGTTCTGCCGCGCTCTCTCGCCCCAGTGCCACCCACCAGCGCCACATCCTCTCAGCAGAGCTCATCGGGGGACGCGGTCGATCGTCGGCCATGGTCAGTCGTGCGCCGTTCGTCGTTGTCTGCTCTCGTCCGTCGTCGCGTCGTCGACCGCCGTAGTCGGTGCCGTCGGTGCCAAGTCGTTGCCACCTCCCTCGGGTCGCATCCCTCCCCCACTTCCGCATTCACCCTCCTCGTCTTCCTTCCTCCTCCCCTCCCCCCACCCCTACCCTCCTCCACCCTCCCTCCTCAGCCGCATCATCCTCATATTCATCATCATCCGTATTCTTTTGGTGGCATAGCGGTCTCCTATAGTCGAGATCGCTGCCGTGGCCCGTGCGCTTCTGGACCGCCTTGACGCCGCGGATGCGGGGGCCGCTGGTCTCGCCCTCGGAGTCCGACGGGCCCGATCGGACCCGTCGGACTCCGAGGCGTTATGCTGGTTCCCTTGCTTCTGGGCGTCGGTCTCGGTGTGTTTCTGCACTGTCTGCTGCCTGGAGCTGCTGATGGATGGGTTCCCCGCGGTGCTGTCGTTGTTTGCGGTGCCATCCGTGGCTTCTGCGTGTTGGCGGCGGGTCACGCCCGCGCGATCCCTCTCGTCCAGGGCTGCTGACATCCTGTCCAAGCTGGCGAGGAGCAGCCTGGTCTGGGCACTGAGGTCTTCATCCCCAGCATGCGTTGTCTCGTCGGATACCAGCCCGTCGTCAGCGGGGTCCCAGTCTTCGTCCTGCCACCAGATGTCTGTATACGGGTTGCGACCAATGTCCAGGCCGACTCGCTCGGCTCGCTCGCGATACAGGTGGCGTCGGTCGGCCTGCTGCCGCTGGTGCTGGCGCTCATAGGCCTCCACGCCCTCTGCGGACGCCCTGATGACGCCGTGTTGCGCCCACATGATGTCTCCAGCGCGATACAGGCTTCGGTTGCTCAAGCTGTGCTGTCACAGCTCTTCTTGGTCGGCTCTGTGTGCCCCAGGGATCAGTGGCGGGAAGCGATGCGCCATGTGCACGTCTGGTCGTGGTCGGTTCAAGCACCCGCGAGATCTGGGGCAATGCCGATCCTCGTCTCGAGCATGGCTACGAACGCTCGGCTCTCCTCGAGGCCATCGATCAGAGCTGCATATGCAGCCAGTCGGAGCTGGCGTCCAAAGTGAGAACCATGATTGTTGAAAAGCGTGTAACCCGATCGTTGCGCCCTATGGAGCCAACGATTCGCCCCGCGCTCTCAGAACGAGCGCACGCTCGAACGACAAAAACATCAACATATCAATCACCACAACCGCCCAGGTCCGTCTCTTTCTTTCTCTCTCCCTCCTTCTCTCTATGTCTCCCTGTTCTTATTCTACGTCTCACTTCCCCTGAGCTCCCCGTTCCTCCGATGATCCCTCCCGTATCTCTCATATACCACGTCCATTCCCCTCCCATGCCCTCCCAGCCCGTCCTGGACTTCCAGCCTGAAATACAGATCCTGTCCCTCCCCCCATCCGTCTCAGGGGTGTGAGGCATTGCTTCCTGATAGCTAGGAACCGTTCAGGCGTCGCGTGGCTTCTTTCCATGTCTTGCCCCAGTTGCCCCAGATATACAAAATTACTGAACTGGGTGGGGCTAGACACAAGACATACGCATGCCACCAGGCTGATATATGCTTATGCCATGCTATGCTCGGTAGCTTTCGGGTAGCTTTCGGGTAGCGTTCGGGTAGCTTTCGGGTAGCTTTCGGGTAGCTTTCGGGTAGCTTTCGGGTAGATTTCGGGTGGTCGTCGGGTAGCTTTCGGGTAGCGTTCGGGTAGCTTTCGGGTAGCGTTCGGGTAGCGGTCGGGTAGCTTTCGGGTAGCTTTCGGGTAGCTTTCAGGCACCCCGGGGCTGCCGATACTAAACCTCGGCGGGTTATAAAGTTCAGGGGTCTCAGTGCGGTGATAAATGTTGCTCACCAGTGGTCAGCATGTGGGGGAGCGCTGACGTGCTGAAGCGAAGCGAACGTCCTCCTCCTCCACCTCCTAGGCGGGAGGAGGAAGGAGGGAAGAGGGAGGGGGAGGAGGAGGAGGAGGAGGAGGAGGAGTAGGAGGAACAGGAGGATGAGGAAGAGTAGGAAGAGGAGGCGGAGGAGGAGGAGCAACAGGAGGAGGAGGAGGATGAGAAGGAGGATGAGAAGGAGGAGGGGGACACGGAAACGGATGAGGAAGATGAGGAGGAGGAGAGAGAGGAGGAGGGCCGTTCTTATCGTGGGCACGGGGTTAGCTGTCGGGTAGCATGGACACACCATTGAATCATGTTGGGGCTCTGTCGGCACGAACACGGGTTGTCCCCCGACATAAGACGTAGTATTCGGAGTGGAGGACGGTGGATGAGAGGGACGCTCACAGGATGGAGGCCGTGCTATTGTTGTTCAGGCGATATGCTAAACACATGCCAAGTAAGTGTCAGCCTGCAAGACAGGCAATAATCTGCACCGCAGGAAGATGCTCTCCTCCCATGTGGCACGATGCGCAGACGCCGACATGCGGGCGACTGTCAAATTCAAGGTTTCGTCGACAAACGTGCTGTAGAACACTGGGTTACCATGCTGTGGTATATTACACGTCATGTGCACCCACATGTGAAACTTTGGTGTCAATGAGAAGCCCATCTCCGTCATCACAAAGATGTGCCTCAAGCACAAATCCAGCAACTCCTGGCACGTCTTCCATGGCACCTTGAATGCAGACGCCCTCAATCTATCAATATATTCCACGAGTGTATCACCCGCAACACGCAGGAGCTCACCGTTGTTGAGCCTGTGTCCCTCACTTGAACAAAACCCAGCTGCCCATCTCAACAGAACGCCTGTCTCGGCTGCCTTCGCTTTGATGAATGGTCCGTCAACGCCCACCATGGTGGGCAACAGAGTGTTGAGCTGGTAAGAAAGGTCAACCTGGTTGTCGATGCACCACTGCTTGTAATCGTTGAATAGCAGCCTGCACGTGACGTCCTCAACGTCTTCTTTTCGCCCATCAATGCCGTACATGTTTTCCTGGATAACTGAAGTAATGACTGCGTGAACGTATCTCGAAAACACGCCGAGGTAAAGCGTGTGCATCGTGTCTAACCGTAGCGTGTCAATTGATATTCCCAATTGAGGAGCAAACAGCGGGTTCCGACAGTTTGTCCAATCAAGCTTCCGATGTTTGTGATCGTAGTGGGACCGCCAAAACATTACGGTGAACGGTATCTTCCGCGTCTCGAACGCAGCCGTGTCGTGCAGGCCCGTGCTCGGTACCATGCGATCGCCCCGTTGTAGCCCGAGGTGTGGTACATCCACAGTGATGATACGCCCTATGTTTTTTTTGTTTCGGAGCTGGCCGTCGCGCAGCACTGCTCTCCGATCATTGTCAGAGCCAATGCGTACCTCATGCTCGCAGCTGGTGCAAACGTTGTCGTAGGTGGCTGTCTTGTTCCCCCATGGGTTGTCGTCGAGGCCAACACCAGTGAAATCGAACATGTCCGACTTGCACGTGCCGCACATGAAGCAAGGGTTGTTGATGCTGGCCCACGTGGGGAGGCCAAGGCTCCCGCAAAGCTCGGCCAAGTCTGCTTTGATCTGCACTACCACGTATCGGTTCTTCAGCTCTGTCGACTCCAGATTTGCCGCTGCGTACATCGAACTTGAATCCCATGGCTGGCCATCCCATCGCACGAGAGGGCGCGTGCCGTCAGCAGCCGCGCTGAGACTCCATCGAAGGTGGTTGAAGCACCCCCACAGCGTGTCCCATCCTCTGCACCCGCAGCGGCACATCTCTCGCTTGCTCAGGACGTACAAGACGTGGCGTTTGTACGTCATCAGGTTATACCCAGTAATAAGCATGGCGCTGTCGGCTTTACCAGGGCCAATGCTCCGCGTGAGCTTGATCCCGTCGAGGTATAGCGCCACGGGGTAGACCTTGCGGTCATCTCCAGCAACAACTCTGCGGGGGTGCCGTCTGAAAGTAGTGGACCACTCGTTCTGCGGTGGCGGTTCCACATGACCCCCTCGATCTTCCAGCCTGTCAAGTTCTGCCTCGAGCGCTTCATGCAGCGGCGTGCAAACAACCTTCTTTGAAACACGTCTGTTCCTAATGTTCATTGGCAGCTGGAGTGCGTTGAGCTCTGGTGCGGTTGATTGAAGTGGAAGATGTTTCTTCAGGTGCTGCGAGTACTTGCCAGTTTGCTGTCCTGGTGGAAGTGCATAGCTCGACAAGCCTGCATGATCGATCCCGCCCTTGACCGCATGATAAGCCATCGTGCAGACTGTCTTCGCCGTCAGTGCGCCTGATGCAAATTGAACCAGCAACATATCTGAAAGTTTGCCTGCATTGTCGTTGCGCTCTTCGACATCGAAAGCCGTTCCGCCTGTGCGGTGCTCCCATGGCCTGAGATCTGAGGGCGAAGTCGAGGAACTAGTGCTGTTGCTGCGTCGTCTGCGCTTGCGCTTGCGGGCCATCCTTGGTCCAAAAAAAAACTATACGGAGGAGGGCGAGAAAGGACATATCAGTTTCTGCGGGGGTGCTGTCTGGTAGGGTAGTTGTCTGGTAGGGTGGTTGTCTGGTAGGGTAGCTGTCTGGTAGGGTAGCTGTCTGGTAGGGTAGCTGTCTGGTAGGGTAGCTGTCTGGTAGTGTTGTCTGGTAGGGTAGCTGTCTGGTAGGTGTCATGGCTCCTGTAGGGGGTGACGACGCAGCACTCGGACGGCCAACGGGAATCGCCTACTGACTGAAATCCGTACTGGACCTAGCTGCCGACACAGAATGCATTGGTAAAGACAGGACGCTGAACACACATGGCTCCAAGTGTATGAACCAGAGGGTAACGAGTATGTCCTGGCTCGGGTGTGGTACTCTGTGTGTGCCACTTGGTGGCGTCGCTCATATCCTCCTCTGTCGTGACCTCCTCCTCCTCCTCCGCCTCCTCCTCCTTCTCATACTTCATATTTCTCATTTCCTCGACCTTCTCAAGGGCATGCGACTTGGGCTTGCATTTGTGAACTGTGTGAGCTTCGTTTATTTTCAGTGGTGCGCATCGAAGCACACCATCGCCTCGTATCAACTGCGGCCGCGAATAAACGTGCCGAAGCGGTCGAAAACCGACCGAAGTTGTAGCGCACCCCTGCTGTTCACGGTGCTCAAGCCTGCGTCCAGGAACCCGACGCGTCGGTGGGCGGGGATGACTCCTGGCTCCTGATCACATCACGCAAGCCAGTGCGGCGCCCCTCCTGGAAACCACTCTTGAAGCCCTTCCTCCACGCGGTCATGTAGCTCTCGCCATCGAGCTTGTCGTTCTTGTCCTTCTGGTCGAAGTGCGTGCCGTGCGAAGCGAAGTCGCACGCGCGGAGGCCTGTCTCGGACACGCCGCAGCGATCACTGTTGTCCTTCCAGTCGATCGTGATGTGCACGCAGTAGCGCTCGTTGACGTACCAGTCGTCGGACAAGACATGTCCGCCCGAGGGCTCGGCATTGTTCTTGATGTCGGCCAAGTCCAGGAAGCTGCCCTTCACGGTGATGCGCCCCACGTCGTTGTCGATCCCAGAGCCGAGAGCGGACCACATCACCAGCAACTCGTTCTTGATGGCCTGCACCTGCGGGAACATCGGGAATTCCCCCTTCCCAGCCACCTGAAAATATCCTGGCCACCACGTGTGCATGTCCTCGATCCACAGCCAACGCCGCACACACACCGCGCCCTCAACGAGGGACAGCTTCTCGACGGGTGCTGCCATCGATGGCGGTCGACGTGGGCGATTGTGCGTACAATCTGCAGCAACTTCGCAAAGCTCGAGCCCCCAGACAGCTGTACTGTAGCTGATTCTGAGATGTCAAGGTTCGTGGGTGCGTGCGTGGTGCGTGAAATAACGTGTAGTGACTCGATGCGGGACCTAACGCCCACGACAGTTGCACCACATATCCTACACCACGCCAACCACAGCAGCGAGCGATGGAACATGATGAGGAGTAAAGGAGTAGAGGGAGATAAGGGTGCGGAGGAAAGGAGGGAGGAGAGAGGAGTAGGAGGAAGGAGGGGAAGGAAGAGGATGAGGAGGGTGGGAGGAGGAAGAGGAGGAGGAGGAGGAGGAGGGGGAGGCGGAGGAGGAGGAGGAAGAGGAGGAGGAGGAGGAGGAGGAGGAGGAGGAGGAAGAGGAGGAGGAGGAGGAGGAGGAGGAGGGCGTGACACTCGGCCCTCTGCAGAGCATCACTGGGGGGCCCTCTGGAGCGCCCATATGGGGGGGGAGCATGGCGGATGTGCCGAAGGTCTGCCAGAATAAGCTGAACCCATTGTGCCCTGGGAGGCGCTGGACCCACCAGGGGCAGAGGGGGAGTCTGGCGGGTGGGCCGAAGGCCTGTCAGAATATGGTTGAACCAACTGGGCCCTGAGAGGCCCTGGACCCACCAGAGGGAGGGGGAGGCTGGCGGGTCGGCCGAAGGCATGCCAGGATGAGGATAAGGAGGAGGAGAAATACGAGAAAGAAGAGGAGGATAAGGATGAAGAGAAGAGGAGGAGGAGGAGGAGGAGGAGGAGGAGGAGGAGGAGGAGGGGGAGGAGGGCGGTGCGGAGGCTGATATATCAGGACGGGCCAGGAGAAGGAGCGGTGAAGAGAGGAGGGGTGAGCTGGAAGAGGGAGCGAGTAGTGCTGAAAGCGAGCGGCCCCACGCGTTAACCCAGACTCGAGAGCGCGTGAGAGTGAACTTATTTACCAGACTGTCAAGGGCCCACACATCACATCAGTATAGCGATGCATGAGCATCCGCCACGACGTCCCCAAACAGCGCATCACGGTCGGTCTCGGGCGGGCGGGGCCGAAGGCCTGTCAGAATGTAAAACGCATTGGGCCCTGGGAGGCCCTAGGACCCCTCGCGGGGCCCAGCGACATGAACTTTTCTAGCGCTGGCACGGTCGGGTGGGAGGGAGGCGCTGCGCAGGCGCGGCGGCGTTGTCAGGGCGCGACGGCATCGGCTACGCCATATCGTCTGATATCTTGCATCTGCTGCAGTCACAGCCCTCAGCATATGCGTCCTCCGCATTTTTCTCATCCTCAATCCTTGTTTATGTTGAAGATCGTCCTCATTCTACTCCTCCTCGGCCCCTCGTACTCCTAACATTCCATATGTTAACGCCTTGCGCGCTCTCATACCCCCAATTTCACTGTATCTCGCCCTCCACAACTCATAATTCTCTTCACGCATGCTCTGAAGAGGCCCTCGGTGAGCTGCCTGCCACGATCAAACAACCCTCAGGCAGAGCAAGGACGCCAAACATGACACGTGGAGCGCACAAGGTTGAGACGACCGTGAATGAAATCTCTTCCAAACCCTCATTCGAACTCCGCCACTGGCGATCGAATGCCCAAACTTGAGCTACACCTGACCTTACCGCAACCTACCCGGAACCTACCCGGAAACTACCCGGTATCTACCCGGCCCCTGGGGGGCAGAAAGTGTGATAGGGGTGCCACAAAATGCAAACCTACCCGCGACCTTACCGCAACCTACCCGAAAGCTACCCGAAAACTTACCGCTATATACCCGCAGCATTTTCGTCAAGCAGTTGGGCAACACATCGTATCATGATGAGCTGGTGATGCTTAAGTTGGGGGGTGAGAAGCATGCGCACCGCCAACCAGTCGGGTGTTTCATGCTCGAACAGCGCGCAGAAGAAGACTCGTCGGACCTGCCAGCGTATAATCGCGCCCCGCGAATGCGTTGGCGGGTCGGTCGGCTTTGAAACAGCCACAACTATCGGTCCTGTGCACTTCGGGACGGTACGCACGTATAGTTTTGCTGGCCTGAATGCCGTTTCAGGTGCACACACGGTTCCACGGAGGTTCGGTACCAGCGTGTGTCTCAGAAATCCCACGGGAAATCCCACGGAGAAGCGTTTCGAAATCGTGCGTGACCGACGCGCCAGTACACTAGGCGGCATGCCGACGCCCCACGATCAGCAACACCAGGCAAACGAGTGCAACGAGACGAGGCAAGTACATGAGTGCGAGGAGGAGGAAGCATGGAGGAGGCTCGAATGGTGAAGAGGGGGTGGAGGATAGGGAGGGGAGGGAGCGAAGAGGAGGAGGGTGAGGAGGAGGACGAGGAGGGCTAGGAATTTGATGAGGTTGAAGGGTAGGGATGGTAGCCTGGCCTCAGCACACGATGCGTTCATTGCATGCCTGAGCAACGCATTGCCAGGTCACACTCGCCCCTCGCGCTCAAAACATAGCGCGCATGTCGGCGCTGTAAACGGAACCGCGGGGATGCGACCGATTGCCGTCGAGAGCGTGAGCACATTTCAGCACACATGACGCCAGTTCAAGCCGAGTTCGGCCGACGCGCGTGACCCAATCTCATGCTCTCAACCACGGGGTCGCACCGCGCAGCAAGCCGACATCCAAAAAAAACCAGCAGCAGTAGGCAACGTGCGATATCACTAGCAGACGTCTGGATCGAGGAGTGGTGAGAAGGACGAAGATACATGAGGAAGAGGAGGATGAATACTGGCAGGGTCAACGGAGACGGGAGATGAGGATGGCGTGGACGAGGATGGGCGAGGACAAGGATATGGATGGCGTGGGAACGTGCGGAGGAGGATTGCCTATGCATGCTGAGCGCAACGCTATCTACTGGCTCGGCTGGTCCTCGTCGTCGAGCGTGCGCAAGCGCTTGGCGCACTGGTTGACCACGTCCAGCGCGGTGCTGACGGCCGCGATGCGGCTCAGCGTGCCGTTGATGTCCACGTCCTCGGGGAGCTGCTCGCCATCCATGATGGCGGCGGTGAGCGTCGCGTCGGCATGAAGCGTCTCGTTGCACCGCTCGATGCTGCGCTTCAGCTTGCCACCGAACCTGTCTGTGTTGGCCCACGACCATCCCGACTCGGTCTCGATCTTGTTCGACAAGTTGGTGGACTGCAGCATCACAGCGCCCCACTGCTTGGTGACCTCGGCGACCTTCTTGGATACAGTGGCCATTGTCGGCGGAGTTGCCTTGCCAGCCTTGGCCTTACCCTTGGCCTTACTGCCAGCCTTGACATTGCCCTTCGCGACTGGCGACGCGATCGGCTTGCCGCCCTTGCTCTTCACGATAGGAGGGCTAGCCACTTTCGGTGAAGCCGCGATCGGTGGCTGCTTCGGCAGTGGCTGCGTGGCGTCACACGCCACTGGTGCAGGTGGCACCGCTCCTGCAGGCCTCGGGGGTGGCGCGCTCTTGTCTGGCGTAGCAATCGGGCTCGGTGCGATCGGTGCAGCACTCGATGAAGCAGCGCTACTGGCGATCGGGTTGGCACTCCCGTCCTTCTCAGGGTTGCGTTCCGTGCGCACCTTCTGCCAGGTCTTCCTCTTGTCGCGCCTCTCCTCCTCGATCTCGTAGCGGAAGATCATGCGCTTCGACTT
This sequence comes from Prorocentrum cordatum, assembly GCA_963575745.1. NCBI lineage: Eukaryota > Dinophyceae > Prorocentrales > Prorocentraceae > Prorocentrum > Prorocentrum cordatum. The sequence continues at coordinate 142,903 of CAUYUJ010017627.1, read as the reverse complement.
CTTGCTGATCTTGACGTGCTTGGGACCCCGCGCGATGCAGTCCAAGCATATGTTCATGGCGCCGTATAGCGTCGCCTTGGTTGGGATGCCACCCGCGCCGCCCATCTCCTGTCCAACTATCCCGTCGAAGTTGTACCACCTCGCGATGGTGGACTCCGCGCGGGCGGTCTCCTCGAGCTTCGACCTCGACTCCTGTGGTTGCGATCGTTTGCAGTACCACCATCCTCCACATGTCCGCCCTCCCCCCGATATTGCCATCCTCCGTTTCCTCCCCCTCACCTCTTCCTCCTTTTCTTCCTCCTCCTCTTCATTTTCCTCCTCCTCCTCCTCGTCCCCCTCCTCATTGTCCACCGCGTCCTCCTCCTCCTCCTCCTCCTCCTCTTCTTCTTCCTCCCCCTCCCCCAAATCATCCTCATCCCCTCCAGCCCACGGGCGATGCGTTTCGGTATGCCAGCTGGCTCCTGGTAAGATTCGTATTGCTCGGAGGCCCACTTCTCGCGGTCTAGCTTGCGCTGCTGCGCGTCCATCGCGGTCCACTTCTCCCAGCGCTCGGTGTTGCTGTTGATCCAGCGGCTGTATCTCCGTCCTATCGGGTCCTGCGAGAGGATCTTCTTGAAGCCGTATTTCGCCGCCTCCTCCAAGAACTCGTCGTACGTCTGCTCGAGCTCCGCGTGGGCCTGAGCGCCAGTTGGCGTCAGCCCGCTCTCGTCATCCTCAGGGTCATCATCGTCATGCTGTGCTTGCCCGTCGCGCTGGCACATCTTCGCAAAGGCATCCACGAGCACCTTCTCCATGCCGCCAGAGTCCTCGGCTGATGCGGGGCCGTATGCGTGAAATGCCCCCCCCCCCCTTGCAGTCTCAGGATGTCGTCGTCGCCCTCCTCCTCCTCATCTTCGTTGTCCTCCTCCTCCTCCTCCTCCTCCTCCTCCTCGTCCTCCTCCTCATCCTCCTCCTCCTCCTCCTCCTCCCTCGCACCCCCCCCCCAGCCGCCCTGTCTTTCTCCTCCTCATCCTCCTCCTCACCCTCTTCCTCTTCGTCATCCTCTTCCGCCTCATCCCAGTTCCTCCTCCTCGTCCCCCTCCTCCTCCTCGATCCTCCTCCTCTCCCCCAGCCTCTTCCTCTTTTCGCTGCTCGTCCTCATTGCCTGCCTCCTCCTCATCCCCCTCGTCCCTGTCATGCCTCATATCCTGCGGTTTCTGTGCGTGCTGTCCTGGGCTGCTGCTGCCCCGCGCTCGTCGAGCTGCCCTGCGTAAAGCTGCCGAGTCTGCTCCGCGGCGACCAGCGCGTCGCCAGCCATGTCCCCGATGTCCTCGCCCAGCGCCGTCGCCTGACAGCGAGCAAAGAGGGGGGCCGTTCTTGATCGTCGCCATCGTCGTATGCGATCGCCGAGCTGCAGAGTGTAGCTTTGGGAGGCCTTCGGGGTACCTTTGGGTAGCTTTCGATTAGCGGTCGGGTAGCTTTCAGTGTAGCTGTCTGGTAGCTATGTTGTAGTTTCGGCATGGTCTAGCTCGGGGAAGCATCTACATGGACTGCCAGATGACATCTAGGGTAGTAGCTGTCAGGTGCGGTTCCTGCGATGCCTGCTCGGAGATGCGTTTTCGTGGAATGTCTGGTATCCGATTGCCGTCGGGTCATCCGTGCGTAGAGAACCTTTTCTTTTGCTGTGCACAACCGTTAGCAGAAGCGACGCGCACAAGCTTAGTGCGCCGTATGCGCACAATCTGCTGAAAAAGTGCGGCGGCAGCGCACTGGTCGACAAAGACCGCGAAGCATTGGCAGCGGACGCGTAGGAGGATGTGCGAGGAGGCACGGGAAGGTGGGCGGAGATGGGAATGGAGGGGGATGCGAAGGAGGTGGAGGATGATGAGGAGGAGGTGGAGGAGGAAGACGAGGAGGAGGAGGAGGAGGAGGACCACAGCAGTAGTGTATAGCAGAAGAAGACGTGAAGTATTAGTAGTAGTAGTAGTAGTAGTAGTAGTAGTAGTAGTAGTAATAGTAGTAGTAGTAGTAGTAGTCGTAGTAGTAGTAATAGTAGTAGCAGTAGTGAATGGGAGTTGTGGTAATGGAGGGAGAGAGGATGATGGTGAGGAGGCGAGGGGGATCGCACCGTCATCCTCCTCGACATTCCTGTGAACTCCTCCCCCTTCTCCTCCTCCGAATGAGGGCGACGACGTGGATGCCATGGGGGCGAGGACGAGATGCTGATGCCAGCCTACGGTCGCCAACCGCGACCAGAACAGAACTGAGCTCACGATGCCGAAGTATGTCGGTAGAACTCCTCATCCTCCTCCTCCTCCTCCTCCTCCTCCTCATCCTCTTGACTCGGACCTCTGGGGTCCTGACTGATGGTAGCTTTCGGGTAGCCTGGTAGCTTTCAGGTAGCATCATGCGCGTGCCGCTCAGGAGTTCACTGTCACTCGGCGGCGGGCTGATTGGCCGATGTGTGGGCTCCGTCTTATGCGCATCCTCCATCAGTCTGGGCTTCTTCTTCTTCGGCGTCGAGGGGCTATCCACGATCTGCGTTCTGTCGATGGCGGGAACGGCGCCCGCCGCTGAAGCTGCTGAACTCGCGGCTGGCGCTGGACCCGCGGCTGGCGCTGAACCCGCGGCTGGCGCCGAACCCGCGGCTGGCGCTGAACTCGCGGCTGCTGCAGGCGGGGATCCATCACCATCAGCCGCTGCTGGCCTCTTCGTCACGGGCTTCACCTGCGCCGCCAGCAATTGCTTCTTCGCTTCGACGCAGCCGTCCCTGTCGATCTCCCCCTTGGCGTACTTCTCACCGATGGCGGCCATCCATTCCCACGCCCGTGGCTCCGTGATCTCGTCTGTGTCCGATGGGTCCGTCTTGAAGAGGTCGATGTTGACCAGGAAGACCTGTGGCTTGGTCTGGTGGTGCAAGCAGATCAGCCTGTCTCTCTTCTTGCCTCTCGGTTGGTTCCAACGGCCGAATACCTTCACGGCGTTGCCGTCGACGTGCGTCCACACATACTTGGTCGATGCAAGGCCTGCAGAAGATGATGCACCACCAGTCGCCATCTTGGTGCCCTTGTCGTTCTTCTTAGCCCACGATTTCACCGTTGTCTGAGGCACGCTCCACGTCGACCCGTCTGCCCAGACCGCCTCCATTGGGTCGAAAGGTTGCGCATGTTCAGGCGCTCGCATCTCCACGCAATCCTCTCCTGGATCCGACTTCTTGGCGCCACGGCGACGACGGAAAGCCCTCTCGAGGTCCGCGTCGTAGCTGTAGCTCCACTGCACTTCGTCGCCATCAGCTGCTGCGGCTGCTGCGGCTGGCGGCGCTGCTGCAGCAGGGCGCGCCATTGCAGCGGGCCTCTTCATGAGCGGCACGCTGTCTGACTCCTCTCCGCCACCTTCAGCGGCGGCATCTTCTTCCTCAGCCTCCTCGTCATTTACTGGTAGATCATGAACCCGAGCCTCTTCTTCACCTCCTTCATCCTGGCCGTCTCCCTCGAACTCGTCATCGCCCTGATCGTCGGGATCTGCAGTTAAGGCAAGCTTGGCGAACCATCGCGGCTCGGCCCCCCGGCCGCTGCACTGGCTGCACTGGCGCAACAACATCGACAGTCGCTTCTGGATCGTCGCTATCCAGTCCGAGGTCTCGGCCGAGCCCTTGAACTTCGACTTGAGCTGCGGCTTCTTCGCAGCCTTGTGCAGCGTGTCCAGTACGACCTGCTTCTTGACAGTGAAGGCCCCCAACTCCTGGCGGAGTCGTCCGTCGTCGCCGTAGGTAGTCGTCGCCATCATCACCGTCGCAGTCACCGTCTCGGTCGGACCCTGATTCGACCCTGTTGGGCCCTGGGCCCTCGTGGGCCGTCGTCGCTGCCATCGTTGCTGCTGCCGAGGCCATCGTCGACGTAGGACGCGATCCTGGTAGATCGCACCGAGCAACGTCGCGTTGTCGGCGATGTTATCCCTCGAGATGCCCTTGCACTTCCTCCATCTCAGGAAGTCTAGCGATGTTGCCGCCTCCGCGAGGCAGCGGACCTCGGTAACCTCCGACATCGCTCGAGCCAAAATGTGCTCTTGATGGAGATGGGTGACGGATGAGTTCCACGACACATCGCCCCCCCCCTCCATTTCAGCATGCATGCCGAACTTCGGCGCACCCCTCACGCACCACGGCCACCCTCGGCCAGTGCCCCACGACGGATGACGGGCAGGATGAGGAGGAGGAGGAAGAGGAGGAGGAGGGGGAGGAGGCGGATCGAGGATCGAGGATCGAGGGGAGAGGAGGAGGAGGAGGAGGAGGAGGAGGAGGAGGAGGAGGAGGAGGAGAAGGCGGAGAAGGCGAAGAAGGATGATAAGGATGAGAAGGAGGAGGAGGAGGAGGAGGGCGACGTCCGTCATCCTCCCGCCATCATCGTCATCAACGTACAGCGCCACCTCCTCCCAATCCTCGTCCTTCTCGCCATCCTCCCCCTCCTCGTCCTCGTCCTCCTCCTCCTCCTCAATCGCATCCTCCTTCTCATCCTCCTCATCCTCCTCAGCGTCCTACTCCTCATTGGACATCGCACTGCGATTCCTTTCGGGGCCGCCTGCTTAAAACACACACACACACACACACACACACACACACACACGCACGCACTCACACACCTTCACAGGGGCCGCCCGCCCACCCACCCTCGGTGCCTCCGCGACGACGGCATCGCGGTTGGTCGGCGGCGGCGGCGGCTGCGTGGGCTCGGCGGCGTCGGCTGCCGCTTGGTGGTGCTCCTCCGCCAGCGCCAGCTCCTCCTGGATCCTTGCAAAGTGCGCGGCCCTCTCCCTGCGCACCTGTTCGGCGTCCTCGGCCTGGCGCCTCCTCTCCGCTGTCGCCAGGATCTCTTTGTCGAGGGCCCGCATATGCGCCGAGTCGCACGGTGCCTCGGCAGCTGCCGCCTCCGCGGCCTCACCCGCGATGTGCTCCACTGTGCTGATGCATGCCTCGAGGTTCTCACGCGGGTCGGAGTCCTCAACAGCAATCACGGGCGTCGGCGCCACCAATGGCTGCTCGTCTGACGGCGCATCCTGCTGGGAGGCTGTAAAATTCTTTCGGGTAGCGTTCGGGTAGCTGTCGGGTAGCTTTCGGGTAGCTTGCGGGTAGCTCGCGGGTAGCTTTCGGGTAGCTGTCGGGTAGCTTTCGGGTAGATTTCGGGTAGCTTTCGGGTAGCTTTCGGGTAGCTTTCGGCTTGCGCTCCTCCTCCTCCTCCTCCTGGGGTGAGCTCTCGGTTTGCGCTCCTCCTCATCCTCCTCCTCCTCCTCCTCCTCCTCCTCCTCATCCCCCTCCTCCGCCTTATCCTCCTCCCCCGCCCCCTCCTCCTCCTCCTCCCCCTCCTCCCCCTCCTCCTCCCCCATCCTCCCGCCTCCTTGTCATCTTCATTCTCCTTCTTTGGTCCAGCTCTTCTCATTCTCATTCGTCTTCGTACTCTTCCTCCTCATCCTCAGCGTCGTCAGCATCTCGTCATCACCCTCTCTGCATCATCTCATCCCCATCGCCGTTTCTATGATGATCATCATCATCATCATCAGCATCATCATCATCATCATCATCATCATCATCATCATCATCATCATCACCACCACCACCACCACCATCACCATCACCACCACCATCACCAGCATCATCATATGACACCGCGCCGATGCCCACCGCCATCAGACGTCGTCATCGGTATCCAACGTCGTATCGCCGCATCGTCATCGTCATCGTCATCGTCATCAGTCCTCTTCGCGCTCAGAACGTCCGTCGGGCACCGTCTGCGTGGCGACGAGCTCCTGGCAGCGAGGAAGATGAGGAGGAGGAGGACGAGGAGGGTTAGGAGGAGGAGGAGGAGGCGGAGGAGGAGGAGGAGGGAGGAGGGAGGAGGGAGGAGGGGGAGGAGGATGAGGAGGACGAAGAGGAGGAGGACGACGACGAAGAGGAGGACGAAGAGGAGGAGGAGGAGGAGGAGGGGGAGGAGGAGGAGGAGGATACGACGACGGTCGCGACGATCGTCAAGACGGCGCATACGACACGTTGACGGTGACGGCGACACGGACGAGGGCGACGACGACGAAGACACGCGACGAGCGCTCCTGCGAACCTTGGCTGACGCTGGCCCTCGGCGGCGAGAACGGGCGCATGATGATCGGGAGCGGCTTGTAGCCGACCGATGGAGGAGGAGACGGAAGGAATGACACTGCAGAGGGAGACGCGACGGAGGGAGAAGAGGATGACGAGGAGGAGGAGGAGGAGGAGGAGGAGGAGGTCGAGGAGGAGGAGGAGGAGGAGGA
>CAUYUJ010017627.1:54127-131627 GCA_963575745.1 Prorocentrum cordatum | reverse complement strand
TTGCACACGGTTGCTGTGGTGCGCATAGGCGCCCTGGTGTACACGGGCGTTGTGGTGCACGCGGGCACTGTGGTGTACACTGGTGCTGTGTTGCACACGGCTGATGTGGTGTACGCAGGCGCTGTGGTGTACACAGGCGCTGTGGTGCACACAGGCACTGTGGCACACAATGACGCTGTGCTGAACGCGGCTTGTGTGGTGTACATAGGCGGTGTGGAGTACACAGGCGCTGTGGTGCACGCGAGCACTGTGGTATACACGAGCGCTGTAGCGCAGATCGCCACGTACATGCTGCTGCTACCCGCCCTAGGCCATTGTTGGGCATTCCCAGGGACGCCGCTGGCGTGACGTCATCGCCCTCCCCCGCCAGATGACGGCCGTCATCGGCCCGGGGTAAAAAATAGGCTCCATTCCCTCCTCCTCAACCTCCTCACGTACTCCTGTTTCCGCAATTAAGGCTTGCACTGAGTCCTAGCGGAAACTGGAAGACTGAAAAACATGTGTCTGGTCAATGTCGGTGGGCGGGCTGGTTGCCGGGTCCGTGGTTTTCAATTTCCGGGTTCTGGTGGGCGGCCGGATTCCCAGGCTCCCGGGTTCGGGGTCGGGAGTTCTCGGCGCGTTTAAATGGATGAAACATAAGATTATGGAAATCAACGGCTATACATCAAAACGTAGAGGGCATGCTTGTATACAAACAGAAAGATATAGAAAGAGAGAGAGAGAGAGACACACAGAGAGAGAGAGAGAGCGAGACAAGGCAAACAAAAAGAGAGAGATAAGGAGGGAGAGAGGAGAAATATAACGAGAAAGAGAGATGCAGAGAGCGAGAGATAGAAAGCGAGAAAGAGAGAGAGAGAGAGAGAACGAGAGAGAGAATAGCAAACAGAGAGCATGTACTACACATTAAAAAATCCGCCGACGTGGCTCTGGGCATAAAGTTGGCGTGTCCTCGGCTGTTTTGCCTGATCCTCTAAACGTCAATCCTGCGTCCTGACGAGTCTTTCCTGGGCCTGGACCGCAAATTCAGAATTTGGTGGGGCATGGCGCGTGCCCCCTGGGGCTTCCAGCGTGCCCCCAGAGTTCCGGGAAATGGTGGCGCGTTCATCATCTCCGTGCCGGAGAGAGCCCCAAACTTGGCCAAGAGGGCCCCGAGAGGCCCCGAAAGCTGCCCAAGAGGGCTCCGAGTCGCCGAAAGATCGGCCCTAAAAGCAAAACAAATGCCCCAAGACAGCCCAGGAGGCTCCACGACGCCCCAGGAGGCCTCCAACAGGGCCCCCAGAGGCATAAATAATTGCTCGCCCTTAGGTTTTTGACGGAGTTGGGTGTTCTCGCTTTTCCGTTTTCCCGACGCTCCGAAATGGCCCCAAATGCCCCCCAAACGAGGCTTCCATGAGAGCCCCAAAACGGTCCAAGAGGGCCTCAAAACGGCTCAAGAGGTCCCAAAAACGGACCCAGAAGGGGCCCACAAGAGGGAACGCGAACCGAACATCCGAGCCTTCCGCCCCAAGAGGCCCCCAGGAGCCCCCAGAAGGAGGAGGCCCCACGAGGCCAACAGAGAGGCGACCAAGATATCCCTCCAGGCAGTCAGGCAATTTTGGTACGATATGCCTGGGCGGGAATTGAATGTGCCTGGACTGGAAACGTGACTGAATCAACGCATGACCAGGGTGTGACCTCAAGAAGGCGACGGCGACGACGACGACGACGCCGGCGAGGTCCAGGGAGCAGAACGCGCGACGGCCAAAACGTCGAAGGAACCGCTCAGTGAAGTTCAAGAAGAAGTCGTATGGGGAAAGTTCTGGAAAGAGCCGCCTGAATCAAGTGAGCGCCTGCATGGAATTCTATCAAGGCACCTTCCCCCCCTGTCGCGCCAAACAACCTCATCGTCCACAGAACAAATCTCCACGACGACTCAAGATGGCCTCTCCGACGGCCAAAATGTCCAAAAATGGACTCCGAAATGCCTCCAAGACGGCAAAGATGGCCCCAACAGATCCCAACATGGGAGAGAGCGTGATCCACCGCCGCTTTACTGTGGACAGTTCTCCCCCCCTCCTCCTCCAGAACCCGGGGGTCCCCCCCCCCCCTTCGAAAATCCCACCCCGCTGCTGGAACCCCCCCCTTCCCCCCGGTAAAAACTCCCCCCCCCACACCTCCGGAAAACCGGGGGGGTCACTACGGAGCCGAAGCCCCCCACCTCTCCAGAAAACCGCGGGGGGGTCACTACCAGTGCGAACCCCCCCTCCAGAAAACCAGGGGGGGTCACTACCGGCTCGAACCCCTCCCCCGCCCCTCCAGAAAACCGGGGGGGGTCACTACTTGTTCGAACACCCTCCCCCCACTCCCCGCTGTCCCCACCAGTGCCCCCACCAGTGAGTGTCTCGCTGTCCCCACTGTCCCCACCATTGTCCCACCACGGCCCGACTCTCCCCATTGTCCCCACCACTGTCCCCACTTTTCCCACCACTGTCCCACTGTCCCCACTGTCCCCGCTGCTGTCCCACTGTGCTGTCCCACTGTCCCCAGTGTCCCCACCACTGTCCCACTGTCACCACTGTCCCCACCACTCTCTCCACTGCACTAACGTCCCACCACCTTCCTCACCACCGCCTTCACCACTGTCTCCACCACAACCGTCCCCACCACTGTCCCGCTGTCCCCTCACCACTGTCCCCACCACCACCGTCCCCACCATTGTCCCACTGTCCGCACCGCTGTCCCAATGTCCCCACAACACTGTCCCCACCACCACCGTCCCCACCACTGTCTCGGTATCCCCACCACTGTCCAACTGTTCCGAGGAGCCGAACCGTTTGCCGGCGGCGAGGGGGGGGTTCGAACTGGTAGTGACCGCCCCCTTTTCATGATGGACTGGGGGGGAAGGAGAGGGGGGTTCAAACCGGTAATGACCCCCCCGGTTTTCGAGGGGGGGGGACGGGTTGGGAACCCCCAGTGACCCCCCCCGGCTTTCCGCCAGCAGCGGTAGAACACGCTCTTTCCAACATGGCCACCAAAATTCACCTAAGACGGCTCAAGATAGCCTAAAGACGGCTCAAGAGGCCTCCAAGAGGTCATCCAGGAGGACCCGAATAGGCCAAACACATGGATTTGGCTTAGGCTTTTGTTGAATGTCTTTGCCCGTTGCTTCTTTGGCTTTCCGACGGCCCAAGACGGCCCAAGAGGCCCCAGGATCGTCCCGCCAAATGCTTCCAAGATGACCCCATGACGGCCCAAGAAGCCTCCCAGACAGACGGCCCCACGATGATCCGAAGACTGTCCAGGAGGTCTCCAAGACGCCCATGGTGGCCTCCAAGACGGCCCTGAAGCGCCCAAAGAGGGCCCCAAGTCGGTCCAGAGAGGCCCCCAAGACGGCTTCCGACGGCGTGAGACGGGACAGTAACGCCATACAACGACCAAAGAAGCCCCCAAGAAGCCCCAAAAGGCCCCCAAGAGACCCAAGGAGGCTTCGTCCAGGCGGCATCCGAGAGGACCCACAATCAGCTCCCAAAAGACCCCAAGAGTCCTGCTGCTCATCCTCCTCCTCCATCTCCTCCTGATCCTCCTCTCAATGTGTCCTCCCTCTCCTCCGCTTCTTCTTTCTCCTTCGCGTGTTCCCCAAATGTTTTCCAGAACGGCTGGGGGGGACACATGGTCGGATAGCTTTGCAGAGCTCTGGCCACAACGTTCGGCCATATGGGTGATTCCAACAGGCAGGGTGGCGAGAGGCCCACAAGAAACTGCCAGAAGGCCCCAAGAGTCCGCCTCCTCCTCCACCTCATCTGCCTCCTCCTCCTCTTCAGCCTCTTCTCTTCCTCCTCCTCCCCATCCTCCTCCCACTCCTCCTCCTCCTCCTCCTCCTCTTCCTCCTCCTCCTCCTCCTCCTCCTTCTATGTGTGCTCCATCTCCTCCGCTTCGTATTTCTCCTCCGCGTGTTCCCTGAAAAGGTTTCCACAACGGCTTGGAGAACGCATGGTCGGATAGCTTGGCAGAGCTCTGGCCACAACGTTCGGCCACATGGGCGATTCCAAAAGGCAGGGGGCGGCGGTGACTCGCCGTAGGCGTCTTCGACAGGCACCATATCGAGTGGATATGGAGCTGAAAAGAGGGAAGACGCAATCGTGATATCTGTATCTACATATATATATATACACATGAACACATAACATGAAAGAGAGATCAATGACGACGTAGGGTGAAGGAGAGAACGAGAGAGAGAGAGAGAAGAGAGAACGGACCGATACAGAGAGACAGACACTGAGAGAGAGAGAGAGAGAACGAGAGAAGAGTGGGAGAGACAAAAGGGAGAGATAGGTGTTCCACCAGCCCTTTAGGACGTGAGTGGTTTAGCGAGTTTCCTCTTCCATCGTCCCTCTTGCCTTTCGGGGAGAAAGTTGCCCCTCTCCTACCCCGAACCCCCCCCCCCCCCTGGGTTTGAAGGGGGGGGGCGCGGGTCGTTGAAGAGTCCAAGATGGCCTCGGCGAGGAAGCCCAAAGCATTGATTGCACGACGGTTTTGCTAACGCTTTGGCCTCCAGAGGGGGGGGGGGGGGGGCGGCCCCAACGTAAGGAGCCCCCCTCCTTTGATCGATATCCTCCAAGATGGCCCTGAGTCTCTCAAGGGTGCCCCAAGACGGCCCCAACAGGTGCCCATGAGGCCCCAAGAAACCTCGAAGATAACACCAAGAGGCTCCCAAGAGACCTCTCAGAGGCCCCCCAGAGACACCAAAGACGCCCCCAGAGGGCCTGGCGAGAAGGCCAGCATCATGGATTGCAAGAAGGTTTTGGTATCGTCTTGGCCTCCTGGGGGGAGCCCTAATTAAGGAGCCCCCCTCCTCTGATCGATCTCCTCCAAGATGGCCCCAAGACCATGTTGCATGTCTAGACTGAGGGGGGAAATTGAGGCGCGGAGAGAGAGAGAGAGAGAGAGAGACAGACAGAGAGAGACAGAGAGAGAGAGCGCGCCAAATGAGGGAGAAGGTAGCACAGACAAGAGACTCTACATCAAAGAATATGAAGGAAATAGCGATGCGTAGGCCGAGACAAGGTCAGAGAGAACGATATATATAACAATGGATCCGCTACCGTCGTACCTCTGGCACGAAGTGTAGTGCCCCAAAGCTCATGCAACACTGGGCGGTAGAGGCTGTGCTGCTCCTGCAACCAGAATTGTAAGCCTGTAAAGGCCCGCACCAACCGTTTCCCAGGCCGTCCCGGGGCCACAACCCAGGCAGGGTGGCGAGATGGGCCGAAGGCCATTATACATACCTTCTCCTGTAGCTATATATATATATATATATGTATGTATGTAGGTATGTCGGTGGGTATATAGATGTGTATTTGGAATATGCACATAACATTAAAGCAGAGCGAGAGAGATTACAAAAAAAGAGGGTGATATGTATATAACATATATACAGAGAGAGAGAGAAAAAAACAACAAAACAAAACCATTAAATAGCACATACATATCGACAAATATTCCTATTCGTATATTTTCATAGGGCCAGGAGCCGGGTAAAAGACTCTCCCCCCACAATTCGCGAATTTGGCTCAAGCTCGCATTTTTGCAGCTTGCATTCTTACATCGTACATTTCAACTTCTCTTACACCACCACAAATTCCGATTGCTTCTGGTTGATCTGCTCTTGCCAACTTTCGTGAGGATGCCGGCAGAAAAGCACTACATGGGGACCCAAGTGAAGGGAGTGTTCAAATCGGCAGATAAAGTAGCACGAACGGGAAGTTCTCCACTCAGAGTTGACGAAGATGGACCTCGTGGTCTCCAGGATCATTTCCAACGTCGTCTTGCTGATGCTGGGCATGCTGGGCCGGCGAGCGGAGCTGACATGGCTTATTCAGCAGGGACGCCCGTCACCATTGAGGCCCTCGGCAAGCTCTTGATGGAGGAGTTGCGGCCGATCCAGATGGACATCGAGGCCATCAAGGCACATGTAATCTCCCAGAAGGAGCTCGAGGATCGAGGTTCTGGAGGCGAACCCGTCCAGGCCCACTTCGGCGAGAAGCTCATCTGCAACGTCAGCCCGATCGGGGAGCAGTGAACTCGAAGCCAAACTCCATGATCAAGAACGTAAAGTCTCGGAGCTACGGAAGCCGTCGACAGCATCAATAGTTACCGCACCCCACTCTTCATGAGGCAGAACACTGGGTTCAACAGGCTCTGAAGGACGGCAATATCGACACCCCTACGAAGATCTACAAGAAAGGACCACCAAAGGAAGAATTCAAGGGCATGATCTTCATTGAGCTCACCACGGCCACGGTTGCGAAGACGGCGCAAACATATTTCGAGAACCATTGCTCAGAAATCTCAAAGCCTAGAGAAGGGAGCAGGCGGGTTTGGTACAATGTCGACTGTCCAGTGAATTTCGAGTCAACTCGTTGTTGTTGAGCTTGCGGTATCTGTTGTCGCAATGGGGGTTGACAAAATATTTCAAAGTTGACACGGACAGCGGAGTCTTGAAGGCAGGTGGAATACCTGTCATGTCGGCACAAGTTTTGAACAATGACCTCACCATTCGTTGGTTTGATCAGGACTGGGCTGCGTGGGAATACCTTCACAACTCACAAGAATGGGAAGCTATCTAGCAGAAAGCACAGGGCCGCATCGCGCAGAGTCGAGCTCGAATGAGCAAAGGTGCGGGGAAGGGAAAATGATGGTGCCATGGGCGCAGGCCTGTTTCACCTTCTGGGGATGCTGACTTCGGAAGACCACCCAACTCGATTATATTTGGAGGGGCAACCTGGGCAAAGATACCAAGTCTCCTTCTGGGGCTCCACTTGCGACAACAATGAAACCCAGGCTTTTTTACGCTGTGCTACATGGAACGTTCGTGGCCTCATCGACCAAAAACTTGCGGAACTCACGAATCACATTGAAAACACGAAATACACATCTTATGCATGCAAGAAACACGGAAAACACAAGCTGAGGATTACGTCGACGAGAACATCGGGAGCCACATAATTCTTTCAGGGGCTGATGCGGATGGTATGTCGTGGTCTGGGGTCGGTTTCATAATTTCTCCAAACCATGCGCCTTTCATCAAATCATACAAACAAACTTCTGACAGAATGGTTCAACTGAAAATTATGTTTGGGCGCCGCGTGTTCGAAATCTTCTGCGTGTACGACCCCACAACTTGAATCCGTTGCCGGAAAGACGAGAATTCTGGAGAGCTCTGGATTCCGAATTCCGGATTTGTTCCGCGACAACGGGGAAGATCATCATGGGGGACACAAATTCCAGAATAGGACGTGCAGAATCCGGAGAATCAGAAGTAGTTGGGCCATTCACGTGGGGCAGACAAGCACTCTGCCAAGTCGTCGTTCCTAATCGAGATTTGCTGCTCGAATGTTGTTTTGGATTGGGTCTGCGACTAGCAAATAACTATTTTGACCGGCCCTTGGAACAATTCGTCACTTTCATGGAGGCGGGGGAGCTACCGTTGGGAGACATCACGGAGGAGCAGTACAATGTTTTGGATCATGTGCTATGCGACGTCATTACTCTTGGACAGATGCGTTCTTTACACAGCCACCGACACGCAGCTCTGGCCACAGATCACTATTTGGTGACCGTGGACGTCATTAACGAACATACGGGGATTCCAATTTCGCGGACGACTCCGAGAGACAGGAGTTTGCTCCAGGACCCGGAAGTACAGTCTACGTTTGCTGATGCTGTCTTAAACGAGATTGCCAACGATATTCGTGGACATCGCGATGTGGCTTCGTTGTGGGAGCAGGGAGCGGACGCAGTTATGGCTACGACTACAGTGCTTCCCAAGTCTCAGGAAGAAGCCAAACAATCTTGGGTATTATAACGCACCTTGGAACTGATTCAACTCAGAAGTCGGGCCCGCAATCCAGAACAGCGGCGTCTTCTAAAAGAAATACGTAAACCGTGTAATGTTGATAAGACAGAATGGATGGATTCACAGATTGCCGCTGGCCACTGTGAGGATATCCGGAAATATTGTTGCCCACGACAACGCAAACAAGGACGACTACAAAATCTCCAGGGGATACTTGTGAAAAGTCGAGAACGAGCTGATACGATGGCGGATTTTCTGGAACAAGTTCAATGGCGAGTACGTCCAGCAAATCTGGTGGACAATGAGGTGCTCGGGAACGATCTCCAGGTAGATGAATATGCATTCACAGTAAGGAAGTGGGAGTGGCAATCCTCAGGCTCATAGGGGAAATCGTCGGGACCCGACGGCATACCAACAACATGTTGGAAATCGATGTCGCAAACACCAAGCGTATTACAATGGATTACGGAATTGTGCAACGAAACTTGGGATGAACAAACCGTGCCAGAAGCGTGGCGGCATTCAATGGTCAGTACGATTTACAAGAACAAAGGGCCTGCAAATTTGTGCGACAATTACCGACCAATCAATTGGTTGGGCGTGGCGTACAAGTTGATGGCCAGCCTCCTCCTACTACGACTCTAACAAGCAGGAGCGGAAGACTGGCTGACAAAGACTCTATGCGGCTTCCGACGTGGACGAGGTACCACTGACGCAATTCATGAAATGCGCCGTCTCATCGAACTCGCACATGCTCAAAAGGATGGTGGCGCGACTCTCGTAGCCCTGAACTGAACGAAACATTCGATTCGATCAACGTCGATGCCCTGCTGGCTGCTTTGCGCCGCTTCGGGGTGCCACCAAAAATGCTTACACTGATTGGCAATATCTACAATAGACGGCGGTTTTGCGTGGCGGATGGGGCGACAAAAACATCCGAGCGAGCGGAATCGTCCGGCATTTCTCGAGGATGCCCTCTGCGTTGATGACAATTGTGGTGCGGGATGCTGCCAGCAAGCTCACAAACAAATAACGATCCGACATGTGTGCCAGGAACCTACAACTGCTGTGGCACGCCGACGACACTTTGCACATTGGGAGGCACCAAGAAAGCCTGCAACATCTTCTGGAGTGTACTGCTGCAGCGGGAGCCGATGTGGGAATGGAGCTGCACTGGAACAAATTTGAGATGGTCCGAATCTTTTGCAGCGTGGAATTGCGAACGCCAGCAGGACAACAAATCGCGGAAAACGAATGCCTGACGTACTTGGGAACTACATTGTACAACAGCGGTCGGGTTAACACAGAACTGAATCGACGAATTGGATCTGCGTGGATGGAGTTTGCAAGATATGACAGGTCATGGAAGCATACATCGATCAGAACACGGCGGAAGCTGGAATTATTCTAGGCGTTGGTGACATCAAAATTGACGTACCCTCTGAACACAGCTTGGTTGAACAAGTCAGAAGAAAGACGGCTCGACGGATTTCAAGCGCGGTGCGCGAACATAGGATATTACACATGCCTCCGTCTTTCGTGTCACGAATACCCAACAGCAGCGTCCTGGAGCAAGCTGGACAACTACAATACAGCGCACAACCTCTACATCAGCAGCTCCTCTTCTTCGGCAAACTAGGTCGTGCTCCGGATCCTGATTTCCTACGACAGCTGACTTTTCAGCCTGGCGGCGTCTGGCCAGCAACGGATGCTTATCCGAGAAGACGAGGTAGGCCAAAACAGGAATGGGCCAAGTCCTTATACAGCCTATCATATTCACATTTCGGTGGCGACGAGCAGCTGATGCAGAAATTGAGAGACCCAACGCTATGGAGAACAGCGGCATGCGCCATTGCATGCCCTGAAGGGGCAAGGGACCACATGTAGCATACTTCCTCGTTTTTTCGCGCCCTGACGCCCCGGCAGGAGGCACTCAGCAGTACGCATGATATGTTAGACTCCTGGAGGCCGTCGTAGATGCAGATCTTCGGGGATGAACAATCCCACAAAATGGGATAGCGGATTTGCGGGGATGTGCTGACATTTCTGGTCCCCCTTTTCCAGGCCATTTGCCCACGCGCCTTTGCAGGGGATGGCTTGTCCATTCGTGAGTTCGGCCTTTCGGGCAGCCCCCCAGACGACCTGGGAGGACCTCACGAAAGCCCGAAGACGACCCCATAGGGCCCCCGACGTTGCGGCGCACTCTGGAATCAACCCAGAGAGCCCCAAGACGGTCGACGATGACCCCAAAGAAGCCGTCTCCCCAAAGATCGTTCCAAAACGTCCAAAGAGGCCTCCAAGAGCACTGTCAAGAGGGCCCCAAGAAGCAACATTTATTGATTGGTTCTGGTTTTGTGGAGGATTCCCCTTGTCGGCTTCCCGACGTTCCAAGACGACCCACGAAGCCCGCAAGATCACCCTAAAATGGCCCGAGCCTCAAAAGGTCCCCAAGAGTGCCAAAAGATCCCGCGAGAACCCCACAGAAATTCCAGATCGCTCCGACACGTCCCAAGAGGCCTCCAAGAGCACTCTGAAGAGGACCCCACGAGGCAAAATTCGTTGACTGTTTCTTGGTTTGTGGGGGATGTTTGAGTTCTCCCCTTTTCGGCGTCCCGACGCTCCAAGACGGCCCACGAGGCCCCCAAGATCGCCCTAAGATGGCCCGACTGACCTCCAAAAAGGCCCCAAAAGGCCATCCCCAATAGTCCCAAAAGGTCCCGCAAGAACCCTACAGAAATTCCAAAACGCCCGCAAAAACCCCCAAGGTATACCCAAAACGGGCCAGGAGCCGGAACATGACCCCTAGGCAGCCCAAGAGAGCCAATACGCGCCCAAAGACTGGCCCAAGCCATAACGGGACTGCACCACGTCCCACAGAGGCTCTCAGAAGGCTTCAGGAGGCTCTCAGAAGGCTTACGTGACGTTAACACTCTGAACGCGAGGCCTCCCAAGAACAACTTCAGCGTCGAGATAATTGAGCCCCGCTGCGACACGGTCCCGAGCCCCCCCAAGGCAAGGGCCTCACACGGCTCCTTCCATAGTCCCAAAAACACGGTCATTGGTAAGCCCAAGTCGCCGCTCCACATTCTGCCATGTACTCGATGCCGTCTCCTACCCAAGTCTTTCGGCACCCGCGAGCCCTTCGCTACGTTTCTGGCCCCCCCGCTGTGGCAACGGCCGCGTACATGTCTATAGGCATGCGTGTGTACACGCAGATATGCCCACATAAACATGAAACATGTGTGCGCGAACATGCATATATACATATATGTGTATTTACATACACGCATACGTATGTGTACATATATATATATATATATATATATGTGTGTGTATATATGCATACATTGTTATGGACGTGCGTGTACACACATACCCACAGTATATATATATATATATACAAATATTCGTGTGCATGTATACATATATGCACATATCTATGTATGTATGTATGTATGTATGTATGTATGTATGTATGTATGTATGTATGTATGTATGTATGTATGTATGTATGTATGTATGTATGTATGTAATGTATGTATGTAATGTATGTATGTATGTATGGCGCGCATGCACGTGCGCGCGCATGACATTTATGGACATATTCGCTCGCGCATGTGCACGCGCGCGAACGCCGCCCGCGTGCGAAAATCGAAAGACCAAGGTTCATGGCGCGAAGCGCCACTGCAATCTTGTACATATACACATGCAAACTTGAACCATCGCGCGCGCTTCGCGTGTGCTCAAGTTCTAGCTAGGCTGGATGGTCGAACTCTTGGAGATGCCTATTCCATGACACTTCTCCTCCAGGGCTTCCAAGAAACACGAGGACGGCCCAAGTGGCTTCCAAGACTTCCTACGGTACACCCACGACGGCTTACGACAGGCCCAAAAAGCACTTCGGGGTCTCTGTTCTTCGCCGCGGCTGGACGCAGCTGTTGAAGAGGGAGGAGAAGGGGAGGTGAAGGGGTGCCCCGGGGAAGAAGGAGAAGAAGGATCAGGGGGAGTTGGAGAGAGCGGAGGAGGCCGCAAAGAAGGAACCCGAGGAGGGGGAGGAGGAACTATGATCTGTCCTTTCTTTGCAAGCGTAGCGAAGCTGCCAGGCGGACTTACAAAAAGAAATGTTGGAATTCCCATGTTGTCCAAGTGCCCTCGGGGCCTCTCTCGAGGCTCTTCTGGGCCTCTTAGGGACTTCTTGGGGACCTCTTGAAGCCTCCTGGGGGTCTCCTGGGGCGAAGATCTCGGGTTTTCGGTTCACGTTCCCGATCCTGGGCCGCGGTTGGGGCCCTCTCGGGCCGTCGTGGACGTCTCGTCGGAGCTTTTGAAGCCTATTGGGCCATCTTGGGGCGCTTTTCTATTGGGCCGTCTTGGGGCGATCCTCGGGGCCTTTTGGGGCGTTTTGCAGCGTCGGGAAGCGGAACAGGCGGAAACGCAAAAATGATTCAAAAGCCCATGGGACATTCATGTGTGTTGGCATCTTCGAGCTCTGTTGAGAGACCTCTTGGAAGCCTCTTGGGTATCTTGGGGGCCTCTTGGGCCGTCTGGAAGCCATCTTGGGCGTCTTGGACCATTTAGTGGCCTTCGGCCCATCCCGCCACCTTGCCTGGGTTGTGGGTTAGAGGCCTCTTGGAAAATCGTTTGGAATTCGTAGGAAGCCTCCCGGGTGCCTCTTGAAGGCAGTTCTGGTGTTTGGGATTCTCTTGAGGCATCCTTTGGTCCTCTTTTGGGGCCTCTTTGACTATCTTGGGGGCCTCTTGGGGCATGAGGCCTCTTGGGGCGGAAGGCTCGAATTGTCCGTTTGTGTTCCCGTCTTGGGCCCCTCTTGAGCGATCTTGGGCGCCTCTTGGTCCGTCTTGGGGCGCTCTTGGGCCGTCATGGGACTTGCTTGCGCCGTCCTGGCGCCCACTTTGGGTGCCTCTTGGGCCGTGTTGAGCTGACTTCTAAGCCTGATTTATAAGCCTCGTCGGAAGCACGAAAAATCTTCAAAAACCTTCGCGCAACAAAAACTATCTATTTCGCCTCCTGAGGGCCTCGTGGGAGTCCTTTTGAGGGAAGGCCGTGTCGAGGCCCTCGTGGTCTGTCGTCAAGCTATGTTTGACCAACATTGGAACGCTCTTTGGCGGTCTTGGGCTCTCTTGAAGCGCTTTTGGGCCATCTTGGCGCGCTCTTGGACCTCTCTCGAGCCTTCTCGTCGCCCCTCTTCCCCTCCGTTGACGCGTTTTGGCGCCTCCCGACAGTTCCAAAACGGCCGGGTACCGAATCAATGAACTCCGGGCCCCCCGGGACCTCCTCTCCAGTCTTTCAATCATATATACATGTGCGTGCATACATATGTTTATGCATATCTATATATATATATATATATATATATATATAGATATTTAGATATATATATACATATATATAGAGAGAGAGGGCAATCCAATACAAAGCGAGCCGTGAGGGCATCTAAAGTAAACTGGCTGGAGAAAGAGACCGAGAACGAGCAAGAGAGAGAGGGAGAGAGACAGAGAGGGAAAAAGGGAGAGAAAGAGAGAGAAAGAGAGAGAAAGAGAGAGAGAGAGAGAAACATATATATATATATATATATATATATATATATATCAGCCGGGGGGCGGGCGTGGAGCGCCTGCAAGCAAATCGGGCAATCCACCGATTGGGGTTCTCTCTGGTGTAATATACGTATTCCTCCTCCCTCCTCTTCATCATTTTCCTGCAACCTCTGCCTCATACCCATGTACTCCCTCCATCTCCTCCCCCCCGCACGGAGCCCGCGTACGGGGTGCTCGCCGCCAGTCGAGTCGCCAGGCTTGGCGTCGCCGCTCATCTTGGAGACCTCGACCTCGGCCCCGACCCAACCGCGAACTGTCGTCCTGCCGCGGCCCTCCGTGAGAACGCTGCAGAAGACGGCGAGCAAAACTGCCTGGCAAGCCTGTCTGGGGTGTCTGGAAGGGCTGCCTTGCTGAAACGCACTCGAAACGTAGCCACGAAAACGCACATCAAATACACGAGCCCTCTCGCCGAAGGCCACGGGCTCCGCGAAGATAACCCAAACACGAAGATGGCACCCGTCCAGAACTGAGATGGTCCTCGACCGTCGTACCACCTGCACTCGCGGAAGGAAGATTTCTCTGATGCTTGGCCCTGGGACACCAAGAAGAATCCCTACCTACGCGCATGGATAACCCGTTGACCCGATATCGTTTCTGCGAACCGTGCGTGCCTCTTTCTCGGGGGACATGACGAACCCGTGTCTTCCGTTATTTCTTCAGGGACGGTTTCGCCATAGCAACCCATCACATCACCATCCCCGGCAACACGCACAACGCATCTGAAACAAGGTGGTTTTAATGCCAGCCCATGGAGGAAAACCACATGCGTATAAACTGGGAGAGAGCAGTCTCCAGGGCAATCGCCTCTGTCTGAGAAGAGGACGCTGCGTGCCTCCAGAAAGTTGAACCGAAAACTACTTCAACCAGGGCTGCGCTCTTGCCGTGGCTGGTCCGGACAACCCCATACAATATCCAGCCCACTGCGCCGTTGCCTGCGCGCCAGCCGCTGTCTGTCTGCACCTGGAAAAGGGCGCCTGGGCAAAGTTGTTGCGCAGGCGCGCTGTCGCGGTCGGCGTCCTGCTCAGTATCGAGTGCCATGTTCGCGAAATGGCCCGCTGCGACGTTGCGTTGCCGTTCCCGCTATCGTGCAGGTGCTGAGACATGAGCGCAAGCCCTGAACCCATTCGCGCGCACCTCTGCCAATTGACGCCCGACTGGAACACATCACAAGCTGAGGTCATCCGGCTGGTGTATCGCGTCGCCTTTGAGGAGGTCGGCAATCGTCCGGCAACCAGCGACAAGTCGCACCCGCCGGAGCCCATCTCGCCAGTGGCGTCGGGGCGCAATACGGGACATGGCACGTTCAGAAATCAATGGGCCTCACCCTGTGCGCTTTTCCAAGGGGTAGCGAGCGTAGCCCGCCAAGCGAAGTTGGAAGCAGAAATAAATGCCATCCTTTTCACATGTTGTCCACGAACTCAGTTCCACCTGGAAACGCACCCCTGTAGGCCCTCCTATTTTCACCCCAGAACAGAACGCGCGGGGCCCCCTGCGGCGGGGTCGCCCGACCCGGCGCGGAACGCACCGGCCCTACCCCGCGACGTTTTCCTGAAGACACCGATTGGGCCAGCAAACGCGCGCCGGCAGGAACGCGCCCCCTCGCCCACTGCAGCGGCGCGTCGCCCAAACCCATCATCGGGCGATTCTCGCCCCAAGCTGCGGCCGGAAATGAACGCAACGCCTGGTGATGAACAAGAGGCACATTGAATATCTGGGAGCAATCGTGCACTTTGGAGGCGCAGCGAACGTCGCACTGCATGTTGTTGTCGCTCGGTTTCGGCCGAAGTCTCGACGCGCGACGTGCCAGCTGCAATTCGCGCGTTCGGGCGCGGCCCAAACTGCGCTGCGACGCGCGCCGCGTGCAAGCGCCAGAGATAGCCGAGGATGCGACTGTCGTTCGCAAAGCTTAGATTCGACCTCCAAGATTGCCGCGTGAACGCAATCACCGGGAGTGCTCAAAATGCACAGCGTCGGCCTGGCCAAGGCGATAATCCATGGATGTGCAAGTGCCCCCGTCGTCTATCAAGGACTCACCAAGTGCTAACATGCGCGGCAACTCCCTGCGATGCAAGGCTTGCCCCGTCGTCCGATCTGAAGAGGCGTTCCTGGATCCGTCGCGCCTTCGGAGCGCGTGCGTTCGAGCGGGCGACGGTTTCCAACGATGACAGATGTGTATGATCGCGTCAGCAACCTGCACTACCATGGTCTGGAGTCGGGCGTGCGACGACGAGAAAAGGATGATGTTGTCCGCCAAAGCTGCCCGTCTACTGATGATGCCGTCGTCGAGGCGCACTCCGAATTCCAATCGACTCCACGTGCGCACAACAGGGGCATGTAATAATTCGAGGAGCATGTCCCACTCGCTTGGTGTCTCCACTCCTCCCTGCCCCCCGCCTTTGCACCATGGGAGCAGCTATGTAGACCCTGCTCCAGGTAGAGAAAAGAAGCGCTTGCAGACGAGACATCTCATTCAGGCGAAGGGCGGCCATGGCATGACTAGTTCTCCTGCCAACCAGAACAACGGACAAATGCTCGCGGATCATATCACCGCATGCTGTTTCGATATCTTGAGCCGCGATGTGCACTTAAAGCCCCCGAAGTGCAAAGGCTGCCTGATCGCGCGCATTATGTCGGTCGTCTTGCGGCGACGCTTGGAACCGCGTGCGCGCGCGATGGCTGGATTTGACGTGGGAACGCTGGCTGGAGACATCGAATGCACCACCTCTGTAGTTCAAAAACCCACGGGCAAATGTGGATTCCGGGATGCCGAAAACACCAACATTTTCCCGGAAGGGGGCTGTCCTGCATCTCGGAGGTTCGCCCCGCCTCGGGAGAAACTCTAAACGTGCAATGCGGGGATCTCCGGGATCAGTTTGCACGCGTCTGACAGAATGCCATCAGGGCCAGTTGCGGCCCCCGATCGAAGAGCAGCTCTGGCGTGGAGGACGTCGACATATTCAACGTCCACGGGGCGCCAACCCTGCGATCGACGCGCTGAACATACAGACATTGCAAACAATGATTATCAGAGTTCGTGTCATTTCGATCATCCTGGTACCGACCCTTCCACATCTGGCTCCAGCTAACCGCTGTTCCCGGTCAAGAGTCAAATCCCCACCAATGTCCATGCAAGCGGGTGAAAATGTCACCCGTGAGGGTCCACGGCAGAGGCCCTGTAACTTACGAGGAATGTGAAGTTGCGTGTCCCTGTCGACGTAAATTTGAAGCGCCGTTCAAGATGTCAGTTGCTGCCTATCTTGGCATGCCAGACCTGCTCGTAGCGAGCTGAACCGACGCCGCAATCCTCAACATCTTGGGCCCCAGGGAAGTCAGGGGCGAGGCCAAAACCTCCTGGTCGATGCACTCGTCGACGAAGACGTCGCGCTGCACCTGATTGGATGGAGCCCAACCTTTATGAGATGATTTCGCATCCTCGAGCCCAGTCCTCAAGCAATGCCAAGAAATGCGCGCGCTCAACGGCTGCGGTTCACGTTGGTCTGGAAAGGGGCCAGAAAATATTGCCGAGGTGCGGCGTGGCCGCATATGTCCGGCGATGCTCAGATGCAACCGATCTGGGAACGGGCTTCGAGAAGTCTCTTCGCGCCGCGCGTCCAATGCCGCGGTGCTAGATGCCTCGCCGAAGGCGTTCACGGCGCCGGTCCCCGGCGCCGCCGTCCGCAAACGCATTGCGTTCTGCGTGCTGGAAGAATTAGATCGAATGGGAGGTGGCACAGAGGGCTCCGCAAGGTCGGAGATATTGCCCGGCAAGGTAACGCCACCGTCAAAACCAGCAGCGATGCTAACAATGTTGGGTGAATCACGCTGACGACACTCCTGCGCGAATTTGACCGCCCCCTCGATCACTTCTCACCCCTGCCTCCAGGCCGTCTATTGCATCGCGGTTATGGAATGGCAAGATAACAAGACGAGGGAACCAATGAGGACGCCAATCCATGATTCACCCCCCTGTCCCAGGCGGGCCATGCGACTGGGCGCCCTTGGGGCCATGGCTCCGCGATCGCAAGTGCGCGCGCCCCAGACAGCGCCATGCCATTCGCGTACATCGAAACTGCGCGAATGCACCCCTGGCCCAACTGGGGATCTCCTGGAGCGGCACAAAAAGATGTGTGTGAACCCTAGAATTCATATCACTTGTAATATTCCCGATCCGTCGCTTTCCCTTCTTCTGCGTATTCCAAGAAAATACGCATGTAGATATCGGCGTTGCTGGGGCCCTCCTATTGACGACGCATTGATTTGACCTTCTCGGCCAGCTCATCCAGCGAGCCCCCGAGAAGCTCCTGAGCAGAAGATCCCCATGACATAGTCTGCGTCTCAACGACGATGCCGATGCACGCCTCGCCCCCTCGCCTCCGCCTCCAACGCCTTCCTGGCATTCCTCTCGGCATCGAGCCCCTTGCGCATGTCCGAAAACTGCCTGTCTGCGGCGTGCGCCACGGCGCTGGCCGCCCAGTCGATGTTATCCGCCTGCTTGCCCGTCCGGTCATCGATCACCCGGGTCAGGATATCGACCAAGTTCTTGCGCGCTGAGCTGCATGCGCCCTCCTGCTCGCGCAGCTTCTCTGTCTCAGGCTCGGCCGGATCAGACGCGAGAGAGCTCGCGAGCGCTTGCTGGACAGAGGGGCGCGCATGAACCATGATCGGCGTGGACCGCAGCAAGACGTGTAAGAAATTGTGAGAGGACGTGAGAGGATGCAAAACTGTCTGGCGCTCCTGGTTCGGCTTGAGACTCGAGCCTTGAGCCGCGATCAGTTTGGAACAGAGCTTGCAATGGTTCCACCTCCGCAAGGTCGCGCAAACTTCTGGCAAGCGCGGGCGGGGCGCGCCCGCGGGAATAGCAAGCGCGCGCACGGCGAAAACGCCCAAGCAAAGGCCGCGACGTCCTGGGAAAGGGGCGGGCCGATGCGAGCAGGGGAGGAGAGGTCAGGCGCGCGTCGTTCACCGGGCCCGGCAAACAGAGCGCGCCAATCGCGCCCCCCCCCTCCAGGGTCACCCAGGCCAACACCGCGCCCTCTGACTGGCAGCCACTGGCAGGGCCAGGATAGCCGCCCGCGGCGACGCCGTGACCGAACGCCGACCGCAGCGACGCAGCAACGACACAACAACCGCCCGAACCGAACCAACCGCAAGAATAATACCGCGACGCAGGAGAACCGACCGAATCACGGACACCCTTGCCAACCACCCAGTCAAGTCTCTGCCGGGCCCCCGCCTCGACGCGCTGCGCTCGGCGCCGCGCGCGCGCGCGCCCGACTTTCGCGCGCCGCGACGGGGGGGGGCGGGAACGCTCGCGCGACCGGAGCCATGTGCAGGATCACGGCCCCCCCTGCACTGGCAGGGCCCCAGAGGATGCGCCATTCAGCCGCGTCAACAAGCTTCGGCGCAAGCGTCACTGGCGGGGGGGGGGCGAGAGATTGGACCGAAGGAGGCGGGGGGGGGGCGGGGGGGATTTGGGCGAGAGGGGGGGGGGGGGGAACGACACCACGGGCGCGAGCTCTCGTGGAACCGGGCAGGTTCCGATGGTCGCTGCCAACTCCCCCGCCGCGCGTCAGCGGCGCTGCGCCGCCGGGCATGGCGAAACACCGCTCTGCGCTCTCGCCCCCCCCCTGCTTCGTCGACCCCCCGCCCCCGCCGCGCGGCCGGGAAAAAACTGCAGCGAAATCAATTAGACGATCATATTGAAAGACCTGCAGACGGCAACGCTCAAAGAGGATCATTATGTGGGACTCGCCTTTCGGGCTCGGCACCGCGCGCAGGCGCGCGCCGCGGGCCAGGCCAATGACGCGCCATGGTTTGGCGCGCGCGCCCGGTCGCAAAATTGGGTGCCGGCGCCGCGTAATGCCTGGGAGCTCTTCCAAATTGATCCGTCGCGGGGCCGCCAGCGCGGGCGGCCCCGCGCTCTGCCTTGCGGCTTCGTTCCCACGGTCGGATGACTAACTGGCGCCGCGCGATGCAGGCGACGCGCTCAGCCGTGACACCGACGGACGGATGTCGCTTGATGCGGCGGGCCCCGCCTGGTCTGATTCAACGTCCTTCTGGCTGCGGTAAAAACTTTGTTCGCGGGGATGGGTAATTCTGACTGAATATTGGGTTTCCGCGCGATTGCCTATCGTCTTTTAGCGTGCCGCCCTGCGGGTCCTATGGGGCGCGTGAGACTTGCGCACCTCTAGGACTTGCGCGACTTGCGAGGCCTGCGGGACATGCGGGACTTGGGCGACGCGCGGGGCCGCTGGGCATTGCAGGGCCCGCGGGGCATGTGCGACCTGCGAGACTTGTGGGAGCTGCGGGGGGACCTGTGGGACCTGTGCGAAACGTCGGCTTCGTTGGGAGTTGCGAGACCTGCGGGCCTTGCGGGGCCTGCAGGTCTCGCGGGGGCCGCGGGGCCTGCGCGACCTGTGGGGCCTGGGGCCTGCGAGACCCGCGAGACCTCCAGCGACCTGCGAAGCCTGGGGGGGGACTGCGAGGCCTGGGGGACCTGTGGGACTGACGAGATCAATGGGACCTGTTCGGCGTTGTCCATGGAACCGCGTTGACGACCCAGCGGGATGCGGGTGCAATTCTGTTAAAACACACGCGGGTCGCAGATGAGGTTGCCCGATAATCCCACTTAGCGATCGGGCGGGGCGCAGGCTTACTGGGTGAATTCATGGGCAGAACGCACTTCGCGCGAAGCGGCGCGCCACAGCGCGCCCACTTTGCGATTCGGTTGCCCCGCGCATGGCGCGCGAGATAGGGCGGGGCGCGTCCGTCGTAAAATGGGAAATGTTTAAACCCTAAGTTCATAATTTTCCTTCATTGGAACTCCAGCATTCAACTCTGCGACGGGCGCTCCCCGCCCTAATTTTCACTCGCGCAGCGCGGATAAACCAAATCGCAGGGTGAGCGCGCCGGGGCGCGACGCTTCGCGCGAAGTGAATCCCGCGCATGATTTTGCACGATAAGCCTGTCACCGCCCGATCGTCATGCGGGGCCCCTGGGCAACGGGAAGCGCGCCCCGTATATGAACTTACGCAATGAACCTGAACGCGTCCAATCGTCGGGCAATTTCGGCCGACGCCGAAAATTTGCTGCCATAAGCAGATTTTCGCAGCGAGCCCGCTCCCGCCCACAAAAGAAATGCGAACGACAGCCGCAAGCGGGCCCTGGGCCCCAAGCCCAGAAAGCAGCCGTTATTGCTGAGGACAGGCGGACGACGACGACGACGACCGCGACGACGTCGACGACGACGGCGATGACGACCGCGACGACGGCGACGATGGCGACGACGACGACCACTGCCACCGCGACGACGGCGGCGACCACGACGAAGACGACATGCGTTCTCGCAACATCGCAGGCTACTGCGTAGCTCTCGCTCCTCCGCCGAGACATCATCAGCGCCCCCACTCGCCTCCTCCTTCTGGTCCTCCTACTGCCCCCCCTCTTCGCTTCCCTCCTCCTTCGCATCTTCATACTCTGGCCCCTCGCGCTCGCCCACTACCCTCCCGGGGGGGCCGCGACAGACCGCGACAGCCGTCCGGGCGCAACTGTAGTTGTCAGGGATCGCGCGCTTCCCATTCCATCTGCCCGAGCGGCAGAAGTCGCCGACGCTATAAGGCAAGCGTCGCCGGAACGATTGGAGCACGCCCGAACAGGTTCGACACCCGCGCCGCTGGGCAAACGATATAACAAAATCAACAAGACGATCATCTCGAATGATCTGCAGACGGCAACGCCCAAAAATGATCATTCAGCCAGATTCGACATGTAATGTTGGCAGCGTGCGAAGGCGCGCACCATGGTCCAGGTCATTGATCTGCCATGCTTTGGTCTGCGCGCCCAGTAGCAACATTGGGAGGCGGACGCCGCTCCTTAGCAGGGCCGCTGGCGCGGGCGGTTCCACGTTCTGCCTTGCGGCTTTGTTCCCACGGTCGGATGATTAACTGGCACCGCGCCATGCAGACGACGCACCCTTCCGCGACGTTGACCGGCGGATGTCACTAGATGCGACAGGCCCCGCCTGAACTGATTCAACATCCTTTCGGCTTCCATCCTTGCGCCACTTTTGAACATTTTGTGCACGGGGGCGCAGCGCCGGCCCGCCCCCAGACCCACGGCCGACGAGCCAGCGCCATTGGACGGTCGCATGCGCGAGCTGTGCGGCGTCTGCTGCGCGGCGCCGACGCCACATTGGGGGTGCTGGCGCACCAAGCTACGCGCTGTCCTCGCCGAGCTGTCCAGGCATCCCGCATACCCCGTTCCCGTTGCAGTTCGTCTCCACGTCGGCGAGCATGCCGTGGGCAGTGGGGTAAGGCAAGAAAGAGGAAGACTGTTGCTCAAGAGCGATTTCTGTTTGCTGATCGCCTTGCTGCTGGCGGCGACCCGCGCGAAGACATCTACGCGGCAAGTGCTTTACCGCGGCGCCAGGCGGCGGAACTGACAAAGGCAAAAACAAGGAAAAGCACATGGCCTGGTCACGCGCCACTTCCCTGCGACGCGGGCGCAGCGACAGAGAGGGGAGGAAACAAAAATACAAAAAAACAGAAAAAATGCATTCGCAATGGCGCGGTTTCTGAGCAGGCTCGCGCAACGCATTCTGGTGGGCGCCAAAAAATCACTACGAAGTGATTGATGTCGTTGTCTTCCCCACGCGTGCGTTATCAACACGTGCGATCACCGGACGTTCGCGTGCATGATTCACACCGTCGTTCGTTCGGCCACAAGTGTGCACGATGGAATCGAAACCCGCAAACCAGGCGAGAAGGGAGGTCGAGGAGGAAGGCGACGCGAATGAGGACAGGGGTAACGGATGAGGGGGATAGAGGGGGAGCGACAGGAGGGAGAGGATATTGCAGGCACCGTCCAAATAAAAACACACGCGCACACTTCCAACTAGTGCATCCAAAACACTTCTGAATTAAAAATGTGATCCGTGAATCGCATGCCGCTCGTTGTTTTGCCAGCGGAAACGTAACGCGCAAGGGCCTTAAGAGTAAACATGGCTGAACACACGTGCGGACTCGGTCGTGGGCATGCGCGCGTGCGAACGACAAGGCCGCCGCGCGGGCGGGGGCCATGGCCCCCCGCGTTCGGGCCATTTCTCCAACGTGTGCGAATTGAACTCAAAAGTGGCGCTGCACCCTCGTCGCCCCCCCCCCCCCCCCCCCCCCCCATTTCACCCGATTGCTCTGTATTCCCTTTCCGTCCTGGACAGATGCCCCGCCATCGCCTCTGGTCCCCTTGCCATCGAAGAAAGCGGCGATGGTTCGCAAAAACTGCATGCAAGGCGCCAGGGGGATGCGCGCGTCGGGCTGCATCTTGGGGCCCGCGCCGACACGTTGAACTATATGCGGAAAAGCGCCCTCGCTGGCCAAAGCGTCGCTGGATTGGCAACATGCCCCATTGCATTTCAAGACGCAAAGATGTTGACCCCGGAAGAACAGAAAGCTTTCGCTGGCGGACGTAAAGCGCAATATGCTGCTCATCTACTTCCGAGGTTTCTCACGCGAGATGCGTGGAACGATCCAGAGCAAGTCTCCTGACAGGAACCTTAACATGCAATGGGTGCTTCGCTTCGGCCCCAACCCGCAGCGCCTACAGGGTGCACAACGCGGGTCGCAGGTCGCCCCCTCAGCCCCCCCCCATTCTTCCTCGTCTTTCTCCTGATGGCCCCGCTTCTTCGGAACGTCGAATGCGACGCGGAGACAGGAGATGAGGGCGGCGGCGATGGAACCGAAACCGATATCCGCACAGCTGCGCTCCGCCAAAATACCGCGACGGAACCGACCGCGGCCACGAAAGCCCCCTAGGGCCGCAAGGGCCGACGGAACGGGAGGACACTGGAGGAGAGATGGGGGGGGAGGGAGAAGGAGGATAGCAGAAACAGGGAAAGGCCTCTTCACGCACCGCCCGCTTGCACCTGGGCCCCTCTCACCTCCTTTATGTTCCCTCCTTCGTTCCCCCTTCTGTCGCCCTGGCCAGCCTCAGTGTTCGCCTCGACGTTGGCCTCCTCCGCCCTCCGCCCTCCTCGCTCGCCCTTCTGGTGCAATTTTTACGGGCCCGATATCTGACGCCCGCCCCTGGGCATTGGCGCTATCGGGCTGGATTCTATCATTCTGCAAATCGCATGTCGGTTTCTGGAGCCTCTGCAAAACGAGATTCATCGATTCGCCTTCGCGCGTCGCATAACAAAGCGCATCTCGCAACGCGAAAACAAATATTGCGTTCTTCCCCATCTTCAGTGAACATTTCGTAGTACCGCGGCGCCCCAGGCGGAGCAGTCAACGACGGTCCTCCAGCGTCCGCGCCGCCTTCAGAATTACCCGCGCGGGGTGCATTCGTGCGCGGGGCGAGGCTCGGGCCTTTCGTCGCTGCATAAGTATACCCCGGTCCCGCGGAGACGCAATACTTATATCGCGCTGACCGGCCCGGGGCGCCATTCCAGGCAGGCTTGCAATGGAGGGCAAGCGAGGAGGGGGAGGTGGAGGGAGGGCTGGGCGGGGGCGCAGGGCACCGTCGGGCCTCCCCCGGGGCTCAGTCAAGGGCCCCCGTGGGCGCCCAGAGCTGACGTCAGTTTCGGCTTCTGGAGAAATTATCCTGGCGAAGGACCCAACCATATGCAGTTGTGAGTGTCGCAATTGTGAATATCTTCTTCGGTGGCGCTCCCTATGGGGCCACGAACCGCATGATAGGTGTGCCGAAATGTGGCGGGGTACACAACGCAAAGGAATACGATAGATCTGATTACGAAAGAAAGAACGCGGGTGAGTCAGAGCGCGAGGGAATCTGAGTATGAATGGGTCTGCGCGCGAATGAATATATTTGCATGAATGCGATCATGGAAACGCCTAGTGTAAGTGTATATGAATGTGAATGGTTCGAGCATGCCTGTCCGAACACACGCGGCACTGGGCGTGGCCGCCGCAGGCAGCTTCCGCGGGAACCCCGACGGCAGCGTCCGCACGTCGCGACGCCCATGTCGGCACGCCTCTTGCGAGGATCGCGCCCGCTTTCGGCTCTTCTTTTCCTTCCTCTTTGCCCGCGCACTCCAAAATCCAAGGCTGCGGGCGCAGCGCAGCGCGGAGTCCCCGCGACGCGCGCTGGTCGCCCCGGGCGGGGCCCCAGCGACGCGCGCGGGTCGTCCGCTGCGCGAAGCAGAGAGAGCTGACTAGCTAACTGGCTGGCTGATAGCGGGCAAGTCTCTGACCGCTGGGCAGAGCGACGACGGGCGAACGAGGCGCCGGGCCCCCCGCAGCACGGAGTTCCCGCGACGCGCGCTGGTCGCCCCGAGAGGGCCCCAGCGACGCGCGCGGGTCGTCCGCGGCGCGAGGCCAAACAATTAGTCGGGCAGTCGAGAGAAGGCGCAGCTCGGGGGAGACGCTCCTCAGGTCAGGCCTCGCGGATGAACTCGGTGAAGCCGAGCTCCCTGGCGAGGGCCGTCGCTTCCCTCCTGCACCGCTTCGTGCGCGCAGCAAACTGCTCCAGCTGCTTCCGCAAGCCCTGCGGCGGCCCTGCCAGGAAGAACTCGATGCGCGGCGCCCGCATGAGCAGGAGGTCCTCGTGGCGCGTGGCGCGCGAGAGCAGCACGTAGAGCTCCAGCCGCCAGTCGTCGTCCTCCTTCTTGCCGTTCCCTACCTCGTGGCGGCCGCAATCCAGGATCACGCCTGGGCGACGTCGACCGAGGGAGCAGCGCGCCGGGCAGCCGACGGCCCAGGGCGAGAGTCCACAGGACCGAGAGATGGTCTGGCCGCGGACTGCTCGCGCCCGGAGGTCTGGCCGCCCCCGGAGCGCCGTTTCTCCGCCCCGTCGCCTTCGCGCATGGTGCGCCCCTGGCACGCCACCGTGGTGATGACCCTGCCGTGCGAGAAATGCAAGGGGGGTGCCGAAATGGGTGGGGGTGACGCATGCGGGCGGCGGCACTGAGGCCTTCGGTGGAGCTCCCTATGGAGCCACGAAACGTGTGAGGGGTGTGCCGAAATGGGTGTGGGTGACGCATGCGGCCGCGGGCACTGGGGCCTTCGGTGGAGCTCCCTATGGAGCCTCGAAACGTGTGAGGGGTGTGCCGAAATGGGTGTGGGTGACGCATGCGGCCGCGGGCACTGGGGCCTTCGGTGGAGCTCCCTATGGAGCCACGAAACGTGTGAGGGGTGTGCCGAAATGGGTGTGGGTGACGCATGCGGCCGCGGGCACTGGGGCCTTCGGTGGAGCTCCCTATGGAGCCACGAAACGTGTGAGGGGTGTGCCGAATGGGTGTGGGTGACGCATGCGGGCGCGGGCACTGGGGCCTTCGGTCCCTATGGAGCCACGAAACGTGTGAGGGGTGTGCCGAAATGGGTGTGGGTGACGCATGCGGCCGCTGGGGCCTTCGGTGGAGCTCCCTATGGAAACGAAACGTGTGCCCGCGGGTGTGCCGAATGGATGTGGGGGTGTGCCGAAATGGGTGACGCATGCGGCCGCGGGCACTGGGGCCTTCGGTGGAGCTCCCTATGGAGCCACGAAACGTGTGAGGGGTGTGCCGAAATGGGTGTGGGGGACGCATGCGGCCGCGGGCACTGGGGCCTTCGGTGGAGCTCCCTATGGAGCCACGAAACGTGTGAGGGGTGTGCCGAAATGGGTGTGGGGGACGCATGCGGCCGCGGGCACTGGGGCCTTCGGTGGAGCTCCCTATGGAGCCACGAAACGTGTGAGGGGTGTGCCGAAATGGGTGTGGGGGACGCATGCGGCCGCGGGCACTGGGGCCTTCGGTGGAGCTCCCTATGGAGCCACGAAACGTGTGAGGGGTGTGCCGAAATGGGTGTGGGGGACGCATGCGGCCGCGGGCACTGGGGCCTTCGGTGGAGCTCCCTATGGAGCCACGAAACGTGTGAGGGGTGTGCCGAAATGGGTGTGGGGACGCATGCGGCCGCGGGCACTGGGGCCTTCGGTGGAGCTCCCTATGGAGCCACGAAGCGTGTGAGGGGTGTGCCGAAATGGGTGTGGGTGACGCATGCGGCGCGGGCACTGGGGCCTTCGGTGGAGCTCCCTATGGAGCCACGAAACGTGTGAGGGGTGTGCCGAAATGGGTGTGGGGGACGCATGCGGGCGCGGGCACTGGGGCCTTCGGTGGAGCTCCCTATGGAGCCACGAAACGTGTGAGGGGTGTGCCGAAATGGGTGTGGGGACGCATGCGGCCGCGGGCACTGGGGCCTTCGGTGGAGCTCCCTATGGAGCCACGAAACGTGTGAGGGGTGTGCCGAAATGGGTGTGGGGGACGCATGCGGCCGCGGGCACTGGGGCCTTCGGTGGAGCTCCCTATGGAGCCACGAAACGTGTGAGGGGTGTGCCGAAATGGGTGTTGATGATGATGATGATGATGGGAGGGGAGAGGAAGGCAGCGGGAGGAAGGAAGGAAGGAAGGAAGGAGACGCGGGGCACCGTCCCTTCAAAACGAGGACCCAACACCACAGGATGGTTGGAAAAACACAAGGGATTTGCCACATTTCTGAAATTCGGTGCCACCCTTCACGCACATCCATCGCAAGGCGTGGTAACCCAAACTGCGAGAACTCCCTCGGCCCTTTAATCGCAAGGTGTGGTAATTAAGCCCGTAAACCATACACGTCTTACCAATCGCCAGGTGTGGTAACCCCTCTTATGATCAGTTGGTTTTGCTGATTGCGAATCGGCTTCGCATGCAGTTTCGATACTGCTTCACGACAGCGCCAAGGCCTCATGACTTAGCTCTTCCATGGCCCATTCTCCGAGAGAGGGGGCCGGCGGCAGGGGGCGAAGCCCTTACGGATAAATACTACTACTGCTGCTGCTGTTTCTCCTCCTCCTCCTCCTCCTACTACTTCGACTAGTCCTACTACAACAACAACTGCTACGACTACCAGTACTACTACGACGACGACTACGACGAATACTACCACCACCCATACTACTACTGCTATGAAGACTACTACTACTACTACTACTACTACTACCGCAACTACTACGAGTACGACTACGGTTACTATCGCTACTGCGACTACTACAACTACTACTTTTACGACTACTATTACTACTACTACTACTACTACTACTACTACTACTACTACTACTACTACTACTACTACTACTACTACTACTACTACTACTACTACTATACTATACTACTACTACTACTACTACTACTACTACTACTACTACTACTACTACTACGACTACGACTACGACTACGACGACTACGACTACGACTACGACTACGACTACGACTACGACGACTACTACTACTACTACTACTACTACTACTACTACGACGACTACGACTACGACTACGACTACGACTACGACTACGACTACGACTACGACTTACGACTACGACTACGACTACGACTACGACTACGACTACGACTACGACTACGACTACGACGACGACGACGACGACGACGACGACGACGACGACGGCGACGGCGACGACGACGACGACGACGACGACGACTACTACTACTACTACTAATACTACAACAACAACTACTGCTGCTACGACGACGACTACGACGACGACGACGACGATGACTACTACTACCACTACTAAGTGCTTCTACCACCAAACCGCGGACGGAAATTCATTATTCGTGGCGCTCGCCGGTGCTAAGATAACGCTCCGTGCAGTGCGGGGCCAATGCTCCAGGGTGGACCACTCCCTGGGACGGCCGACGTCAATCATTTTCTCGTTGGGGATCGCAATAGGAATCGTGTAGGACAGTGGCGGCGAGGGGAAAGACAAAAGGAGGACAGAGGGGCGGTGAGGAGGCAATCATTTCGGTCGACGGTAGGAAAAGAAGGATCACTTGCGGTGGAAGGGGGGGGGCAATCATCATTTATTGTTGCGGCTTGGTGCGGTGTTCAAAATATCGCTCCGCTAAACCCGCCCCCTACGAAATATATAGATATATTTATGTATGCATATATAAATACATATATATATATATATGTACATATTCGTTTCGGTGCTCACTAACGATGACACAAGGGGGGATCTGAATGGCTGAACTGGGTTAAGTGGGCGGATCATGGAGAAGGTCACCGCCAGGAGGAGGAGGGCAGGGAGGAGGATGAGGAGGAGGGGGAACGAGGAAGAGGAGAAGGAGGAGGAGCAGGAGGCGCAGGATAAGGAGGAGGAGGAGGAGGAGGAGGATCAGCAGCACCAGCATGGAGGCATGCCGCGGCGGCCGCCGAGGCTCTGCGCCTTCTGCAGCGGCGACACTCTGCAGGCCATGACGATGGACACGGCCTTGGGCCAAGCCGGAGGGGCCCGCCTCCTCCGACACTCCTCGCGCCCAGCTCCCGCGAGGCCCCCTTGAGATCCTGGCGTCGCAAGCTGTCCCCTCTGTTGAGGAGTGAAAAGACGCCCCTACCCTGGGTTACAAGTGCGTGGTCAGTAAACCTCCTGGGAGCTCCCACAGGCCAGAGAGCCGCCAGGACGCCGCGCGGCACGCGCGACACGCAGGGTTTACCCTGTCAGCCCACAGGAGGTTCAGCGCACAGCGCCTCATAAACCAGGGTAATTACCTCCTCTCTGCGAGGGGAACGAGAAGGGGGGACCAGCCGAGAGGGGGAAACATCGATCTGGAATCAACAATACACTGCCAACAGATCGGCGACAGGCCCCATCACAACTACGCAACAAGTCCACAGACTCCTGGGCGGACCATACCAGGCCCCCAAGTGGGCGAAGAGTGGGCGATCGGGTCAGGTCGGGCATGTCCCCCTACAGGCGGATGTGGGACGAAAAACCAAAAAGTAGGCAACACAGAATCAAACACAGTCAAACAAAGACTCAAAAATGATAGAACAATCGTCAAACACTAATCAAACACGAATCCCCCCACAAAGTCAAACCGTAAGGCACATAATCAAACATAATCAAAAGAGATCAACAACAAAAGGTAGAGACATCGCCCAACAGAGGGACACGCCCGACGTCACGATACAGGGAGCCGACGCCGAGCCTGCCCTCCCCCGTAGCGCTGGCCCTTGATCCGCGGGTGGCCTCCGGGCCACAGCTCGAGCCTCCGGCGGCCGCTCGGGACGATCCCCGCCCCCCCCCCCGGGAACGATCTCGACGGCGCGCAGCTGACTGGCTACCTGCCAAGACCACCCCAACCCACCTCGATGACCTGAAGTTCGTGCTGGGGGGGGGTGCGGGTTCCATATGTGTCTTCTCCATGTTCCCCGACCCCCCCACCCCGCTGGAAGTGGGGGGCAGACTGAGGTCTTCGGGCTGGGTTGAGGTGGCTTGGTGGGTGGTGGCTGATGGAGACCACCCTGGGCATCGAAAGCTTCCTTAGGCATTTCGCAGACAGCGGTGGCCCACGATACCATCCTGCCCCTCCCCAGCTCCCCTTCCTCCTCCGCCGCCTCCTCGCTGCTGCCCACTCCTGCTGCCGCATCCAGCCCCTGCGCTGCCCGTGCACCGCGGGCGCTCCTTGGCGATGTCCAGCAGGAGCCTGCAGGGAGGGGGGGCGGAAAGGGGGGAGCGGCCCGAGCGCCCCACAGAGATGGTTGCCGCGTCGGCGCATGCGAAGACAGCGCCTATGGTCAGGTCGGGCAGGTCCCCCGACAGGCCGATTTTGGACGAAAAATCAAATATACCCAAAACATGTTCAAGCATAGCCCAAAACTATTAAAGAAATTGTCCCAAGACTGTTTTTCTAAACCATTTTTGGATATTCCTCCTTGAGGGGGACATGCCCGACTTCAGCCTATGGGGGGACGGGG
This sequence comes from Prorocentrum cordatum, assembly GCA_963575745.1. Lineage (NCBI taxonomy): Eukaryota > Dinophyceae > Prorocentrales > Prorocentraceae > Prorocentrum > Prorocentrum cordatum. The sequence continues at coordinate 101,438 of CAUYUJ010017627.1, read as the reverse complement.
CAAGAATGGGCCGGTGTGGGGAAAGGAGGCCGGGGGTCCGATGTTTCTGTGCGCTGTTCCTCTGTTTCGGGTGGGCGTCTGGCGGGGCTCCTCGACGCCACGGCGGGATACGCCTCGAAATAATGGCCAGAACGCACCCCGGGACAGGTCTGCCGGCAGGCCCCCCCAGAAGACCGCCGGCAGGCCCCCCCAGAAGACTCAGGAGGCCCCAAGAGGCCCCCCGGAGGTCCCGAGAGGCCCCGAGACACCGCCAAACCTGCCTGCAAGAGGCCTTCGAGAGGCCTCCGAATGTGTCTCCATCCCACAAAGCATCCAAGAGGCCTCTGACTCGCAAGCTAGGCACGGTGGCTGGATGGACCGAAGGCCACAAGGTATGATGATCGATCCTTGCTCTGACCAACAGAGGAACACTTGGGATGAGGGTGGGTAAATGGGTAGGCAAGTGGGTGCGCAGGGAGCCAGAATGGTTTGAGGCAAGATGGCCTGAGACAACTGGCGAACTGACATAAATCTCTCGAATCAAATGCGACATGTGGCGCTTGGCGTCCCCTGGTGATGAAATACGATCCCGCATTGAAGTTTCCATTCCGAGTCGCGGCTATCGCCTCGAAACGCAGCGTTGCTGACAAGCATGTCGAGGAAGCTGGGCTCAAGAACCCGAATGGCCATGTGCAACAACTCGACACGCAAATGCGCGTGGACACGGCTGAGTACGTGCAAAAACCCGACAGGGACGCCCTGTCGCTGGCACAGCGGCAGACGAGAAATGTCGGCGGCACGCCGCGGCGTTCCACTGCCTCGGGGGAGGAAGACGAGGAGGACAGAGAGAGGAAGGGGGAGGGAAGCAGGAGGGAGGAGACAGAGGGAGGAGACAGAGGGAGGAGGCACCGCTTGAGCGACGGACAGGAAAGGGGTCCCGCGCGGGATGGCACGGCGACCTTACGCGGTGCCTTACCCGGGGGTGCGCAAACATGGATCAGCGATCCATGGGTTTTTTGGCGCGCGGTCGCCAAAGCCATGGATCGGGGGAGGTGCCCTCCCCGAAATGTGACTGGTGCCGCCTCGCTCGACGGCGGAAATCTTTAATTTCCAATAGAATCGGGACCCGTCGCTAATCCACGCCCCATTGATCCATGTTTGCGCTCGCCTGACTTACTGAAGGGGCCCAGGCACACACAAATGAATCGGCACAAATCCCAGCATTCCCCATTTTTGTCAATGCTTTCTGGACTTTCGTCTTCCCACCGCTTCCCAGACTTTCCGCCGATATCTTCCTGGGAATCGACGACGACTTGTGCCTGTGCGCGTTTCCCTCCTCGACTTACGCGGGCCGCCAGAGCGGCAGGCCACACTGGAAACGAGGGCGCTCACGCGCGACCTTACGCGGGCAGCTTGCGCGCCAGTGTCGGCGCAGTCGCGCCCCCGTTTTATGACGTCGCTCATGTTGCTCGCGCCCTCTGGCCGAAGCGCCGTCAAGATCGCCGGACGGATCGCTCCCGAACATGGCTTGGGCACTCGATTTAAGCCAAGTCTGGCGGCGACGACGAGCACCCTATCAGAAGCAACGCGCAGCGGGAGGTAGACTGACTCGGCGTCTAGCAACGAGAAGCTAGACGAAGACAGCGGTAGAAGAAAGGAGAACCGCTGCAGCAACGCGCTCTCTATCACATCCTGGCGGGCGATCGGTGACACTTCACAAACCGCCTCGTACCGATGAGTCGTACTCCGGTCCCGCCACAAGTCTAAACCCTGACTGGGAGCCAGCAGCAATGAGGTCAGTGCGGCCGCAAAATTGCAATGCGGAGCTTCATGCGCCCGTGCAGCGTGTGTGCACTGCTGCTGCTATCGCAGGCGCCACGTCTCGGACGCCGCATCCCCTGACGGGCGAAGACGGTGCGGCCCTTTCCGACTTGAGCAGGCTCCACTGGGGCCCGGGCTCCGGGTACTGGTCTGCCCTACTTGACAAAATCCCTCCCCCTCCTCGATACTCCCTGTCACTGTCTCGATCACTCCGTCTTCCTCTACGCCATACCCGCCGCCCCTGTTTCTCCAGAAATGGGGAGGTTGAGAGGAAGGTTGGGATGAGGGGAGGAGGAGAACTGTTGAGCGGATCTCCTGGCGAAGCGCTAACCGCATGCCGATGATAATAAAGGGACCCCCCCCTATCAGTGTTTAGAGTTCATTATCGTCGCCCTATACAAAATTCAAATTGGGCGGCGAGCGCTGAGGCCGAACTTCATTATCACCTCGAAACGCTATGTTGAGATAGCAACATCAAGCGATGTTGATATAGCAACATCAAGCGAAGCGATCACACTTTTTCATGATGTGTCAAGCGAAACCAATAACTTTTTTCAGGATGTGTCTTCCTTGTTATATATGTATGTATCCCCGCGCGCGCCTGAACTTTTTTATCTCTGGGGTTGATTATCCATGGAAAGGGGTGTGTATGGGGTTGAAGTACAAGAGTACAGAACCCCTGATCCGTTGGTAGAGAGATGGAGGGATAGATGGATATCTTTCCCTCCCAGGCGATCAAGGTACGATCGCTCCAACTCAGTACCTGAGCCCAAACGGCCAGGTGCGGGAGAGGTAAGGATAAGGAGTATATATGAGGGTATTACACGGGTTCCACACACACCCCGTCCCGAATCCCGCCCGTGAAGGCAGGACTCGGGATCAGGAGGATGGAATCCGTAACCTCAGAACCCCTTTACCTTAAGTCTGAAAAGGCAGCTGGGCTAAAAGTCAGCGAAGCCACAGCTGCAAAGTGAGGTAAGAAGAGATACCTTGGGTCTCTTTTTCTTCTCCAGGCGGTCTTTGCCGCCCCCTCGGTGCGCCCCCCAAAACGCTTCGGCATTCGAGGGAGGCGAAGAATGAGACAAGGGTAGGCGGAGAAAGAAGATCTGAGCACCAAGGCAACGTAAACCGCCTCGCAAGATTTGCGAGGCAGGTGTTGCCACCAGCTATCAGATTATTCTCGACGCAATATTGTTAAATTGTTAAACTACGCATGCTAAGATCGCGTTGACGAACACAATCTTGAAATCAAACACAAGTCTGCCTAAAAGCAAATGTATGCCAAGATCGTGTTGACGAACACGATCCTGAAAGAAATGCAAATCTGTGTTAAAGCAAGTACCTGGCCAGGATAAAATGTCGTGTTGATGGACACGAAAATGATGTATAAAATCTGTTTGGCGACTCCCGTTGGCGTTGCTCCTTAGGAGGCTGCCTCGGTGATCGCAAAAGATATCTATATGTGTGTATGGCCACTTGTGTGAAAGATTGAAGTGGCCTAAAAGAATGTATTAGCCACCGCTCAAGGCGAACTTTGATGAACGGAAGTTCTGCTCTTGAGCAGGGGGCCTTGCGGCCGACTCACTACGCGTCGCCGTCCTTGTAGAACCTGCGGTCCCACACCCTCTGGCCGTTGTACGTCACATAGCTTGTCGTAAACGTTTCCCAAGTGGTCCTCGGGATCCAGTTGCGGAACCAATCGTTGCACGTGATATCCTGGATGTACACATACTCGTCGTTGTTGACCGCAATGTAGATCCAACGTTTGATGTAATAACTCCAGTATCGAAGACCCCAATCGCTGTCCTCGAGATTGTGGCGCCAGTAAGCAGCGTAATCAGATGTACGTGCTCTCTTGGCGCGCGGCATCGCGGGCATGTAGTCCTCTGCGCCCGAGGCGCTGGATGCAGCGGCGTCGCCAGGAGCAGGGCGCGGCGGCGGCCGCGGCGGCGGCCGCGGCTCCATGGCGTCATCGGACTGTTGGGAGTGTGTATCTGGATCGGTTCTCATCCCTGTACTACCCCCCCTCTGGTCAGTGTGTGACGGATCGAGGGAGCCTAGCAGCTCGTTGGCAATCGCGGCAAGCTTGCGCTGGGTGAACTGTTCACGGGTTCCGTCCCCTCGAGGGAGAGAAACCGTAATCAGTCCGCGCGCCTGCCGCGTCTGCCTGTCAATGCGTCCCTCGTTCAGCCACCACTTTCTCCGACCAGCCTGTCCTGTCCTAATACTGACGTCAAGGATGTCCCACGCGTCGCGCATGTCCTCGACTCTCCAGGGCTTCTTGCCGACATTCACGCGGGCTCCTGTCATCTGATGATGGAATCTGAAGTCGTTGAGAAAGCGTTGAATGAGATTGGCGTATGGGTAGTACAGAGGTCGGTCGTCCTCGGATTCGCCCATTAATCTGCATTCGTGTGCAGGCGGGCTACCGGCTTCGACCCACTTCTGATACCTCTTCTTGGACGTATTGGCCAATCTCCGCAACTGATCTTTCTCTGTGCCTATGGGGGATCGCGCACCCGTCATAATGACATGTGCGCCATCCTTCATGTATCTCGCGACCTGGTCCTCGGACAACGTCGTCTTGATCCAGTTCGTCAACTTCTGGAGGTACGCGAGGTCACTCTGTGTGGCGGTGCTCTTACCTGTGGCGCCTACGGCCACAGTGTATTGCCAACATATATCACAGAGTGTGCCGTCACCTGTGACGATACCGAGGGACAGATCTCGACCGCAATTGTTACAGAGCGGCATGGGATGCAAGATCGTCTCGGGGGCCCCTGCCGAAGTCAGGTGATCGCGGGATCCCCAGCGGGTGTCCTGACCGCGAGCGAGGCTCTGACCGATCTGATTGATCGCCTCACGATTGATCTCGGTGTTTGGTCTGGAAGCGATCGATCTGCTTAAACCCTCGATCTCGATCCGAGACAACCTTTCCCCTGGCAGTCCTTTGTACTCTATCTTGACGTTGTCGGTATCCTCAGTACCGCCATGGCATACGTTCTCCTCACGAAGACGGCGAGCCTGCTTCTGCAAGGTAGCCTCGTTGTCGCCCTCCTCGCGCTTGAGTCCCGTCTGTTCAGCTATGATGCGTACCATAGTCTCCTGATCGGGAGCTGCAGACGCAACACTGCCTGGGTCCTGGGGAATATCCTGCTCAGCGCCCTCCTCTCGAGGCGCAGCAGGTGTTTCCACCAGCTCTTCCCACACAGGAAACTCTGGATCACCGTATGTCGCAGTGCAATTTTTGTATAGGTCACGCAATGCCTGAAGTGCAGGATGGTTGTCATGGATGACTTCCTTGGCGAAATCTGGTAGCTCCACAATGCTATCTTTCAAGATGTTCTGGTATACTTTGGAAATCCATTGAAAGATGCCAGTGGTCGACTCCTCGATAGTCTCCGGGTCGAGGTAGTGTACCAACTTTTTGAAGAAGTGATCTGCACCACAATTGGGTAAGTCATGTGCCCACTTGTGGGTATGATTGTAGTTCAAATGATATGACTCCGCGTTCCATGCTTTCGATCCAAATCGAATTTCAAATTGTAAATGTGACTGAATTTTGTCCATTACGATTCTGTCTGCGCCACTGTGTATCTCAATGATCTGCCTCATCTTGATCATAGGCGAATCCACCAATAGCGCCGATGTCCAACAATACACGCGGCAATCATCAGACTGTCTAATCCATCTTGAATCCTCGTCGGGGTCGTAGTCTGGATGATCAAGGAAATTCGATGGCGGATCAATGATGTTATCGAGGATGCTTGCCTCGATCTGCTCTTCTGCTTGGATGTCTGCCGAGAGGTCTGCCCTCATATTGTCGTTCGCAGCTTTCTCATCTGCAGTAAGAACGATATTTGATATGTCCACGATTACGGTGATCAGTGGATCATGCGATGATGCTGTACCCTGTCGAGGAATGTCGCCCGTCTGAGCGTTGTCCTCGGCAGGTGTGGCCACCAGCTCGTCTGGGTCAGGTGTCCGTGGAGCGGGCCTTCTTGGTGGTGTACGCGGAATACGTGGTCTATGGATGCTAGGCATTCCAAGGTATGGTAAGCTGCCGCTAACCTTGTGCTGCAGTATGTCCTCGCTGCAAGATGTCGGGCCTTTCAGGGCAGTCTCCATCCATGTTGGATCGATGGCGTGTTCTTCGATACGAATCGGCAATGCAAATACAACGCCCTTGAGGGGCATGCTTTTGTCATTATACCAGATATTTACCCATCGTAAACCGTAGTTGAGAATAGGTACTTGTACCGCAAAGAACTTGTCGAAGATGCCGAAATGGATGATTGGACCATATATGTGTCCCTTGGACAAGGCAATCTTGGTATTGTGATTGCCTTTGGGCCAATGGTTGTCGTAGTGGAAGCATTTGGTAGAACCCCAATTCTTAATGACAATGAAGTCGCCCATTCGAACATCGTTAAATGCAGGACGACGATCCCAATCTTTTTGCATGATCTTTGCTGTGATTGGTCGAAGAGCTTCACGACAATGCGATAATGCAATCAACCATTCTTTATCATCTGCTTTGTGATTGGTCTCCTGGATCATAGCACGTACTATTTGCTCGTCCAAGGCGTCCTCTGCGGATGTACGGCCAGCAGGGGTTTCCCCCGGCCTGGCCGAGGGTGCTGATGCTGGCGTCATCCTTGGAGGCTCCATGTCTTGGTCGGGGTCGATAGGTGCCAATCCAGGTGGGTCGTCAATAAGTTCTCCAGGAAGGCAGGCGCAAATCTCGTACTTGCTCAATGGCTCTCTGGCTGCCAATGGCGGGTAGTCCCATGGGTCGCCGTCTGGCCACAGCTGCTGGCCATGCATGTGGTGTGGTTTGAGGCGGCGAATTGCAATAATTGCCGCAGCGGGTACCACGTCCTCAGTCATGATAGCGCCCTGAGCACCCAACCAAAATCTGCAACCTGCTTTTGTGGCGATCTCCATGTTGATCACCAGCTCGACTTCGTTCTTGTAGCTGTTGAACTTGTACGATTCCACTGAAGTATGTGGGTTCTTTTGAACATTGTTCAAATATGTGCTAGAACCTAAGAATGCCTCGGATCGCTGCGATGGTGTGTAAGTTCTGTCTCTCTGAGAATGTGGTTCAACATATCCAGGAATGATCCCTGTCTTCAATATGTTCTTCCAGGCACGGGATGCTGTGCCATGATGGAGATATTTGACATCTGTCCACTGTAAGCTCTCCCATCCCATGTTCCATGGCTTTGAAGATGGGTTGACACAACTGTGACCACCGACGCACCGAATAGCAATAACGCTGTTCCAGTCAAAAATGCTGGGGTCACCTCCGTCAGGAATCGGCTTGGCGTATATCTCGATTCTGTTTTTCTGCGGGTCAATATGCTTCTGGAACGCACGAATAATGAATATCGGATAGTAGTCGTTCCAATCGGTGTATCCATCATTTGCACCGTCTTTCTTGAAATGTGCCACTGCCGCTTCCATGGATGGTCCATTGTGTCTTTCTTTGCGATCTCGGAATTTCCCTTGAACCATTTCTTTAAATGATTTCCAATTGCTTGGAATCTTCCAATCATTCTTTGTTGTTTTGTCCCAGATATTAATACGTCTGTCATGAAATTGGTTGATCCAAAACTTTTTGTAGTGAATCTCATGGCGTAACATAGTCGTGATGTCTTTGCTCATGTATTTGTTTGTTCCCAGCCATTCTTCATCAATTAGCTCAGGACCATAACGTACATCGTCGTAATGTGGTAATGGTATCCATTTCCATTCTGGGAAACAACCAGATTGTGCAATGTCAGGCGCATGAGCAATTACACTATCATCATGCAGTAGCTGCTCGTACCACTCTTGGTCTTCGATGCCGGCAAATCCATTGGTCGCTTTCGTGCCCCGCAACATTGGGCACCTGTATGGATGTTCATCTTTGATGCCATACTGTAACTTCCATTCGCGAATAGTGCATGAGTTATCGAAGATCCCGAGCTTGCTGGTATCCTCGTGCATGGAACGCTCACAACTGTCCTGCCATGACAATATATTCATCTCATGTGGAGAAGGCTCCTCCTCAGCAGGAGTTGCCTCCAGCTCCATTGCCTCAAGGTCGGTGCCGTCATCAGGGATCGGTACCGCCTCAGCTTTTGGGAGCTGATCTGCTGGTTGTTGTTCTGCTTTAGGCTCTGGAGTCGATGGTTGCGACGCTTTGATCGATTGCGGTCCAGGTTGCAGTGGATCAGGCAATGGGCCTGGTGGGGCTGGCTGTGCTGTGTCATCAGCTGCCCTCCATACGGCTGTAGGGACATTAGGGTCATGACCCAAAGCAACTCGATCCAGTGCATTCTGTTTGAAGAATGTTTTGCATGCCTCGATGTTCTTCTCGTTCTCGGCAGCTGGGCCGATGCGGTGAGAAGACAATCTGTTTTCTTCTGCAATGAGTCTTGATTTGGTCGCATTATCGTCTCCATCCAACTCTTTGATCTGACGTAAGAATTGCTCGAATACAACCCAAGTAACTGCATGTGCATCTTCAACTGTTTTGACGATCTTGGGTTCTAGAAGTTCATCTTTCTCAAGAGAATGCCAAGATGCCCAAGCCCCAGGGTATTCTTTGATCAACAGCATAAGGTACTGGAATAAGTCATTGTATGCCATAACCCATGGATCATTATCAGGAAGGGTTTGGTCAAGATCGCTAGGGTCCGTTGCTGGCGTACGTGTAGACCTTCCAGGAGTCGGCTCAGTCGTGTCGCCCGTCTCGGCAGGCAGTGATGCCGGCAATGTGCCCTCGGCACATGACGCCATCCACGCACAATGAGCCATCTCGTTTGCCGTCTGTGTCATCAATGTTGTGAGGCTGAGGTCTCTTTTCCATTCGTTTGTCAACTTTTCTCTGAAGTCGAGGGCTGCCATGATTTCCTTGGCCTGAGTGTAGGCCTGGTTGTCCGTGACAGAAGTCAGCAATGGCGGCCTGAATGGATATGGCTGAGAAGGAAGAGACTGTATCAATGCGCAAAAATTGCGATAGCATACTGCGTCGCAGAATTGCGTTGTAACATTGCCATGTTATGGTTATTCTGTTTGGCGTGCCAAGCCTGTGGGGTAACCCTGTCGTACGTATCCACCCAATGGTCGGATGGAAGAACAGTGATACCACGGTTCTGCATGATAGTGATCAAGTCGCTCGTGTGGTGATCAAAGTTCGGGTGCACGCCCCATTGCGCTGCTTTTCCAGGTCCCATGACCGTGGGGCAGCGGAAATACTGCATCACATCGACAAAACGTGATACGTCCACGAGCACGTGTACGGGCATGAGCGTCGGGACGCCGCCCTCACATTCCATCTTTTGGAGCTCGTGTACGTTGGTAGGAGCACGACTGTGATGTCGGCGCATGTCGATGGTGTTCTGTCCAGGATTAGCACATGCGATGTCGTTCGCACTCCATACTACCATGGCATTGAGTCCCCTGTGATAGTGTCTTTGTTTTATGGATGATGGGAAATCATTGGCCCAATATTCCCAGATGGTCTCGTTCAGCTCGCGCCACTTCTTGATGGAAGCGTTGTCGCTTTGAAACATGAGGCCTCTGGCTTCGCGGATCTTCCTGATCATATTGCGCTGCTCGAGAGTGTTCTCAAACTGATTGTTGAGAAGAGCGTTGATACGGCTTTCCTCTTTCTCGAAACGTTGCTTGCGTAGTTCCTCCATTCCGTATCGTACGCCCTCATAACCAGCTTCAGGCAAGAGAACGCAATATTGACCGATCGGCGTATCATTCTGTCTGAACCATTCCCTGTAATTGCCAAAAGAATGCCCACATCATGATGTCGTCGCGGATCATGGTCGACTAGTGCTCAAGAGTAGCGCCACCCATGTATTCCGCGCGGTTAAGGCACGGCATGAATAGCGGAACTAGAGCAGTATTTGATGCTTTGGCGAGGTCGATTCTCTTCTGGGCAGCGTTGAGCTCGTCGATGCCGAAAGTGGGGTACTTCTTGTGTTTTGCACCCTTAGCCCCTTTCTTCGCATGCGTAATCCATGTTGAGTCTGTGTATAAGTTGGTCCATTTGTACGCATGACCCGATGGCCCAAATGCATGATGTAATAGTATTCCCAAGTCCTCTTGTACGAGGGAGTGCCACCCATTGTCTGACAATCGGGTAGAAACCAAGCGACCACCACAGAAAGCACTGTATTTTGCGTGGTCCAACTCGAATGGGTCCACATCATTGCCAGGAGTCATGCCAGGATCATTCGAACCCATGTGGTCAGCAGCGTCGCCGAAGAAGTCGTTGCCCTCGTTGTATGGTGTCCAACGATAGGTACGCTCTGTCTCTTGTGGATCATCCAATATCGCCACCCAACCATTCGCATGGTCGGATGGTGTTGCCACCGTCTTGGGGTTTGATCCGATACGTCCAACGCCTCCGCGCACAGTCAACCATGTAGTAAGCTTGCGGCGGAACTTCTTTGTTTGGGTAAGGTCGGAAAAAGCTCTCGTGTTGGTGACCAAGTTATCCTCGACGATATGACCGATGTGCCCAGATGTATCCGATGTCCTGGCGATGCCAGGTGGACGAGTTGGTAGCTTGGCCATTGCACGATCAATTATAGGAGCATAGCATGGCGTTACCAATCCATTCTGGTATACATCGGATGGTGCACTCAGACCATTGTTGTAATAGTTTTGCGTATCCGTAACGCTGTCGTCGGTGTATTGTCCCAGAACTGCACTGCCAATTTTGGACCAATCGTTGTGAATCATCATCCACTCCGTCTTCAGTATCATAGTAGTAAAGTTTGATGGTGGACATTTGCGGTCTGATCCTGGGATCGTCGCATTCAAATGATCATGTAGTCCACGAGCACTATCTTGTACTGAAGGATTACGATTGAAAAGACTGGAAATCATACACATAGCACGCATGAAAGATAGCCACGGCGTAGCTGTGAACGTGTTGTACTCGTAGTTGGCGTTGCCGCCGACGGATCCACTCTCAGTGCTGGCCCATTTCTTAGCCTCGACGGACGCGAAGCGGGCAAGTTCACGGATAGAAGACTCGTCGGGTACTCGAAGATCAAATTCTCCGCTCCGATCGGCACGCCGTTGATGTATGTATATGTAACCATCTTCGGGATCACGAGGACGACCAGTTTGAGCGTGGTACGCAAAGCCCACGCGGTCATCGTCCCTGGCGTTCGGGTCGTACTCCTTGTCGTAGCCGATGGGCCAGCCGACGAGGTTGAGCGGCTGTGCCTGATCCATCTCGTGGATGGAGGGGTCGGGATTAGAACCGATCTCACTTATGTTCGCCTCGCAAGCGGCAAACAGGATGCTTGTAAGCTTTGTAGCTCGAGTCGTAACATTGCTGCGGTGTGAACGAATAATCAATGTCCTAACTCTCTCTGCATCTCGTTGAGGTGAGGGAGGATGGCGAGGATGTCTACCGTGCGGTGAACGTGCGCGTGAACGAGGTGTGCGCGACGCAGTATCTGCGGCTGGTACGCCATAGTGGTACATGCAAGCACATAGTCCCTCATGGTTAGCTTGTCCAACACACTGAAATCCGCATTCTGATCCTACCTCGCCCCATCTTTCTTTTTCCGTCAACAATATCTTGCATATTTCTGGGCATCCATTCACTTTAGGAGGTTCCGCTTCATGAGGTAAACCATCGGGCCTCCGAGGCCCTCGTATCGGCGGACATTGTATCGGAGTAACAGGAAAAATAAGCGAGTGTTCCAAGAGGTCCTTCCAAAGGTCTGCTTTCTTGGTCTCGAAATGTTTGGTCATCATATCTGCGATCTGCTCTTTTGTTCCTACATATTTAAGCTCGATATGTTCAATTTGACATGTTTCGCATATCCAATCCAGATTGATACGATGAGTACGATGAAGATGACGAAGTGCTGGTGTACGTCCCTTTTGGACAATTTTGATAACGGCCTGGTTATCCTCCAGGACGATGAGTCGTACTTTCGGTGCACTGATCTCTGGAGCTGGCTCTGGATCCACGTGTAGTACGGTACCTTCATGGGATATTGTACGTCTCTTTGGAGTCGTAGGTAAATCCGTGTTTAGCGGTAGTTGCCTACGGCTAGGAGAAGATCCCCGAGTAGGGGGTGCCTTGCGAGGCGATGGTTTACGCTTCTTTTTGGCTGCCAATGTAGGACACATCGCCGGGTCAACGTGTCGATGGCAACTCAGGCATGTATTCTTCTCTTTGCATGTTTTGGCAACTCCCACCACGGCTTCCCAGAATGATAGTAGTGGTAACCCTTCCAGTCGTAGTGCGGAATCGAGAGCAACGATCTCCGATTCAGTAGATGAATGTGAAACAACCGTTTGTTTCTTACATACAGCGTTGACTGGAAAGAACGTATTGGGTCCAACAAGCGCAGCAAAAACACCGGTAGTGGATTTGGATGATGTAATGCAATCAGCGAACGAGGCGTCAGTGAACAGCATGATGGATAACTTGTCTGATGAATCGCCTATCCATCCGTGTAAGCAGTGTGTACGCGTCGTTTTGATGTAGCATATCAACCGATGTAGACGTTTGTCACATGTAGTATTCCATTTGGTAATTTCTCTGGCCAACATACATACCGGATGTAGAAGATCGAAACGACAGCAACGTGCCAAGTACAGGATCTTCATTAGTACACTTGCCGCGTCCTGGCCGAGAACGCCCTCGTCTGAATAGTCGGACTCAGTGAAGGAGGTGTCCTCGATGCCAGGGGTCTCTGCGTCGGGTAGATCATGGTATGTGGCGGGTATGGTATTGGTAGAAGTTGTGTCGATCGATTTTGCTGGGCTGGATGATCTTGTCCGTGCGTTGAGCACACTAGTAGGTCTGGCGACCGACCCGGAGGAAGATGGCGATTTGGATCGCGAAGCCCTCGGCGAGTCGGATCGTTTCCGACGTGACCCTGTTCCCTGGGCGCGCTTGGAGGCGCATTCCAGGTACCGCTCAATGCACTGATCTGTAAAACCAAGCATGTCATGTCGAATACCACGAACGTGTTTTGCCGTATTGTATTCTTTCTCGTTGTGTGCAGGTAGCATAGGGCGTATTGTGGACATTCTTTTGTCGAAGATGCTCTGCGGTACGTCATATGCTTGTTGTCCACAACCCAAATATTGTGAGTATGGAGTAGGTGGATCCAAATCGATACCGCTTTTACGAATATAATCCCAGCCAGTCTGTAGATTATGAGCTGGGCCGGCCAATTTGAAATCGTCCACATATACTGAAAGTATCAGTCCCAGTTTGTTGTGTCTCCATACACATTCCCATCCTGAAATAGGCTCGAAACCGACGCTTTCCAAGCATGTACGGCATTTTCGTTCCCAAAAGACACCTGCAAGAGGGTGTCCGTATAGTGCCAATCGCAATCGGCACACTGGGTTATTGTATTTTGACCATGATGTCGGTTGTCGCCATTTAGGTATAGTAATCCAAGTATCAACTGGATCAATTCGTCCGTCGCCGTATAATAATGCCTGCGTGTAAGCTCCAGGTGCGTCACTTTGTTCTCCCGCATATTGCGGTAATAATGCAGTCGCATCGCAAAGTTTGGAAGCCTCTATATGCGAAGCACTGGAAGCGGCGTCGGCGAATATGGCGGCCAACCCAGTTTCATCTTTGCCTGTATTGCCCTGAACCACCACTCTGCCCTTCAATTTACGTAGATCAGGAGGAAGTTCTTCATGTTTGACTGAAGATAATTCCAATATATTGAAGAAATGCACCTTTGTTCCATTGCGAATAGCTTGTGACTCAATGTCAGCTTTTTCTGCAACAGTCTCCAACATCCATGTTTGTTTCATTTCCAATCTCTCGTATTCTTTTCGTAGGGCTTCTTGTGCACGTGGTTCTGCGGCAACTTCTTTCTTACGCAGGTTTCTGGTAACTAATGCTGGGCGTGACCATGTCGAATCTGGTATTTTATCTCTGTGTGCGGGCATGTAGTTGGTCTCACGTGGCATGGTTGGTATTGCTACCGACTGGGTGAACTTGCGTATGAGCGGGCTCAAAGTCCCAAAGTCGGTTCCTTCATTATCCACAAATACCAAAGCACGCTCTTCTCCATCGTGCTGTTGTGTTAGTTGACGGTAGTATAGTACCGTGGTAATGTCACGTGGCCCACCAGGTAATTTGGCACACAGTATTTCTTTGTTTGTCACGCCTTTGACATTCTCGTCGCGGATGACGTCACCATTGTCAGTGTCGTATGTAATCCGTCGTTCCACAGTATTCCATGTGGGTCCGCCTGATGTAGTAGTACGGAAACTGTTGACCTGTTTATCCTGTCTTGTCCACACTCTCAATGCAGCACGATCACGAATTTCACGGGCTCGTTTAACGTCGTTGGCGTAATCGATCTCTTTCTTTTGCTGTCCACGAGAGAGTGTTTTCCAATGCTCGGGGAGAACATGATCAGGACGTGTAGTAGTCTGCACGCGTGTCTCGCGTCCACGAACCACCATTTTGCCGTCTGGCGTTATTTTTGGAAGCTCATAGAACTGAATCGTGCCTGTCCACGGCTCGCTCAGCTCCCTGTGGTCGTTGGCGCTAACACCATCCCAAACATCTCGGAAGTTACTTTCGCCCTCGAAAGTAGAAGTCGTTTTGAAATCTCGTGTCACGTCGAGTTGGTCAATAGGTACTGGAATATTCATGACGTCGTCCGTTGGAATGAATAATTTCTTCCTTGGGGTACGAATGTGTCTGATGACGCAATATCCACGCTGTTCCCAGTAGTCTGGCTCCGGCGCTGGCGCAGCAACTTCGGAAGCCGATGTCTGGATATCAATAGCGTTATCTTCCGTTGTCATCATGGACGGATCATCCCATTCCTTAGGGTAAGAAAGTGGAGGATCAGGCATTGGCTTGTCACCCAAGGGGCGAGAAGTAGATGCCTTCACCTCGTCGTGTGCCTCAGGGTTATGATGTCGCAGAGTGCCATCTTTCACGGGGTAGGTGAACTTGCCATCAGGAATGATGATGTCTTTGACTCTGTGCACATGACACAGATCACCATCAGGATTCTTGGCGTATGTAGCCGTGTCCAAAACAAGGTAGTCACCTGACCATCGTCCACCAGAGTGTAAGTGGTATCCCATGAATAACCCTTCCCGAGCGTTTTCTTTAAATTTTGCAGTCTCGTTGTTAATCTCGGGGTTGAGGCATTTCCAAAATATCCGAGCACCGAATGGTATGCAGTGCCCAGGAAAGCTTTCGCCAAATCTTATTTCATGGGCTGTCTTTTCTGCGTGCTCCTCTTTGAGGGCAGCAACGCCCGTGGATGCATGCACAAAGTTGTGTCCACAGCAAAAGGCTTGCATAGCCTCTTTCCACCATTCGTGTCCCAGACCAGACATATGTAACACAGCTCTAGTACCAAGGATGACAATTTTGACAACCCGCTCAATCAATCCATTTGTCTGTGGACGATGTGGCGTACTCGTGTCGTGTCTCCATCCCAATTGGCGGCGAGCTTTCTGAAGCTCTCCAGAATTGTCTGTGTAGATATGCTTCACCTCATCGTTCGCGGCGATGAACTGTTGAAAGGATGCCTTTGTAGTAGCTGCGTCTTTGTGTAGCGCTGGGTAGGCCATGAAGATGCCAGTATATCTGTCAAGGACAACAAGTGCATATTTGTCGCCATGTTTGTCCGCGGCATCGTCTTTGGCCAGTACGATATGGTCGGCAGTTAGAGCTTCACCGAACTTCTTCGGGACAAAAGCTTCGTAGGCGTTATCCTCTTCGGTGGGGTCTGCCGGTGGATGTGGTTTGCGCTGTCGTCTACACGGGGCATTCTGTGCCATCGTACGAGAACAGATCTCACAGTCGGGATGTTTTGGGCTGTGAGTCATGTAATGCATCGGGTCGATCGGTTTCTTTTGTCTGTTGGGCAGAACTCGATCGTTGTCTGGATGCGTTCGTGTGGGTGTCTCTGTCGGTATGTCGTTGTCTGCTTGAGCTATATCGAACCCCCCGCATTGTGGAGGAGAACACTGCATCTGAGACGTAGGCGAGTCGGTGGTCGTGTCCACGTTGGTCTCGTCTGTTCTTGTGTCGGGAGGTTCTTCGACCGTGATGGTCCGTGCTCCTCCTCCCTCTCCGACATGTGGTCTCTTGGGGCAGGTCCCTATGTGGGGTCGTAGCTCGTCTGCAGTGGTTGGTTGCTCTGTAGTTTTGCAGCACCAACAAGTGTCGTTACAGCGGGCGGATGAACGCTTTCGCTGACGACGGCGGGGTGCTGACGAAGTGCATAAACGTGGTGGTGGTATCCGTGTTAAGTCGTCGAGTCGTAACTCTGGCACTCGATTGTTGACTGGAATCTTATACCATTGGCCCCCCGGATCCTGAAGCATGTAGCCCAGCTCAGGATCCCAAAGCTGTCGAAAGCCATCAACCTCGATCAATTTTCCAACTGATAGTAATGATGGGCAGTCTGGTAAAGCAAGGGCTGAACTATGCAGTCCAACTTCGGGTAGCCGTATGTCGTAGTGCTCGTTGACGGTACGATCACCATTTGCAGTTTCCAGAATATGCTCTTCGCGAATAGATATGCGATCCGACTCGGTCTGCGTAAGTTCATGTTTTCCCTGAATATGATGGGCAGAACCACTGTCAAGAACCCAAGACCTTGTCAATGCTGCAGTCGAGCGTGGAGTGTCGACTTGCTTTGTCGTTGTTGTCGTCTGGGCAGTCTTTGATGACTGCTTGACAGTGTCGTCATGCTTTCGGATCGCAGTTGGTGTGGCCACCGACTCTTTGTTGTGTCGGTAGTCGTACAGTTCGTCGTACCATAGTTGTGCCTCTTTTTGACATTCTCGTAAGGCCTCTGCACTATCATCCCACCATTTTTGTGGTAATGGATCTGGTACTTTGACGATGTCACCCTCATTCGGCAGCTCTTTCCACCTGTCCAGTCTGGCTCTGCCAGATATGGTATGGAAATAGTAGTCCACGTTGCGTACGTCGAAGCGTATCCGACGACGTATCTTGGTAGATGTCGTTGTGGCCTTGGTGTTGGCCATGAGGGTCTTGTCGCGGATGACGTAGCTGCGGTCTGAACGGCGTGAATGTCTAAAGTTGGCAGGAGAACGTGCTCTAGTGTTGGGTGAACCACGGGACGATCCGCGGCTCGGATACCGCTTGCCACGTCCTTTGTCACTGCCATATGATCGATCACGGCCGCGTGGACTGCCACGTCCGCCGCCACGATTGTCTCGTCCTCGGGAGGTAGATCTCGAAGATCTGTCGTAACGACTTCTCGATTGGCTGCGAGAGTCTTGGGACCTCCTGGATGTGGAACGGGATCGGTCGTATTGGCGTCGGTTGTCACGTCCCTGTCGTGAATCGCTTGCGTAGCGAAACCCCCCGCGTTGTGAAGACCGTTGGCTTCCTGATCCGCGGGATGGTGATCGGCCACGGCTGTCCTGGCTGGAAGTCCGTGGTCGACTCGGGCTTCGTTCAGGAGTCTTTGCACCAGGTGCGAGATGAGCGTATTTGCATTTGTCGCCTTTTGTGCACTTGTTCTGTGCGAAATCCTTGCACTGTGCGACGTGCGGGTAGTTGCACTTATCACCTCTGGTACATGTGTTGCGCTTGGCAAAATCGAAGCAGAACGGCCTTGATGCTGGCTTCTTGTGATTCGCAGGAGTGGACATACTACGGCGGGGGTTGCCACCAGCCGTTGATGTTCTGGAAGATTTGTTGTTCTTCCAATCCCTGGAATATGTATGTAAAGCCTTGCACCGTTCACCATTGCGACAATTGCCTTTCTTCCATGCAACGCACACGTTAACCTGAGATCGTGTCTCGTGTTCGTACCGTAGCTTGTTTTGATTCTTCTCCAATTGTTTAATCTCCAGTATGTCCAGGACACGCTGTCGAAGCCAACCGTAGGTACGATTCGGGTCGCTCATCTTCATGCGCTGGTACTCGTACATGTCTTGTTTCATCCATGCATGTCTACGAATCTGTGTGCGGAATAGCGATTCCAATATCTTTGGATCGGGTACTTCTCGGCATTCCAAGAGTAAGGCGTCCCAATCGGTGATGAAACGTTGCAAATCTTCGTCTCTCATCCTCAGTTCTTTAAGGCGCTCGAAATCGTGCAGGTCGTCGTCGACGTCTGTCACTTTGTAGGACTGTAGGATATGCCAGTATATCTGGCGTCCTTTGAGCATGCGTCCTGCTTTGTGCTCTCTGGTCTCGATGAGCCTGATTTGGTAGCGTAAGTCTGAGGATAAGATGTCGCTCAGAGCGGTTGCGAGTTTGCAATCGATGCTCTCAAAGTCTCCACTGTCTTGTAAATCCTCGAATGTGCATTCGGGTTGTTCTGCCACGCATAGGAAGGCGTATGCTTTGGATGGTCGCCCTGAGGCGGCCCCGAAGTTCTTCCGCACTCTTTGCTGCCACTCCAGCAGCTGCGTGATCTTAGGCAAGACAGGTACACGGACGGTGTCTGACTCCTTGATAGGCGTCGTAGTATGGACCGACACCGCAGACGCTGGCTGTGAGGGTATCGGTGCACCGTCGATGGTTGGTTCTGTGCGCACAGGAGACACATGGCGTGTCTGTGCAGAAGCTGCCGCGGAGGCTGCTCCTGGAGATGTGCGTCGTTGTTGTCCTGCTGAAGCTTGTGGTGCTTCGGCGGACACTGCCGTCGGCCTGTGCGGGTCGGCTGCAGGTCGAAGGTGAATGTTGGTGTCGTTAGTGTGGTCGATCAGCTGATTCGTCCAGCTCGTCATGTCTTCTTGTATTTGACCCACCTTTTGGCGTGTATACTCATCAGTATCCCGAGACCGTTGGGAATACCGATCAAGCCGATGCTCGCATGCTCGGAGACGGGCGCTTTGTGCCTCCACCTCGCTTTCCAGACGTGCGAGATAACTCTCAACACGTACCTTCTCAGTATCTCTTTCATGAATAACCTGGGAGAGCTCTAACTGCGTGTGGTCCGCCGCCTTCTCAACCTCCTGCAACCTGTCAGTGAGGCGGGCGAAATCGTAAACCGTGGGAGGAGAATCCAGCTGATCAGTCTGGGCTCGTCCGACACGCAACTCTGCCAGGGCGTCCTGTACACCAGGGAAACGCTGCTCTATGTCAGAGATCCGGTTAGCGAGTGGCTGCACGACAGCGTTGGTCGCATCAAGCCTTTGAGTGATGACTCTCTCAGTACGCTGCAACATGTCGATCAGGTTCGACGAGTTTGTGTGTGCTTCGGTACGAAGCGTCGCCGTAGTGTGGTCTAGGTAAGATCGAAGATCATTGATCTGAGACTGAACGTCGCCGAGGTCTGTGGCCTCGGTTGGGGTTGGTCGGTTACGGAGCTGGTCGTGGATCTCATCGTGTAAAATCCTGACCGCAGAGATGCCTGTGTCGCGTACGATCACAAGTTGTTGCTCCATCTGCGCGAGATAGTTGCGCAGGTTCTCGACCATCGCCGTTCGTTCACCTGAGTGTGACACCTCACGATCAACCTGGTACTGCAGTTCTCCTATGATGCGTCTATCTTCGGCGATCCTGGAATCGATGATCCCTAAGGCGCCGTCAAGATCGCGGCGTATGGCTGCAGTATCCGTGGCATTCGTCTGAACGCTCTGTAGTAGTCCAGAGTATTGGCTGGACACGAAGGTTTCAACCTGGTCTCTGAGCTCAGCTATGTCACCTGCGGCGGACGTCTCCGCCAGCTGGTCGTCTGAGATGGAGAGGTGGGGAGCGTCAGCTTCCCTGTGTCCCCTGTCGCGGGGAGTGCATGGCCTCTGAGAGGCAGTGCGCGGGCTCGACCTGCTCTCGCCGCATGGGCCTGGGGCTCCACGGCGGTTGCGCGCGGACGAGCTGCGACTCGGACCATGTGTGTGATGTCTCATCCGATGATACCTTGGGGTGCCGCGTTTGTGGCTGTGCCGACGCTGGTCTACTGAGTTCCTCGAAGGTAGCTACGTGCTCCGCCGCAGGGACGGTCGCAGGGCTGGGGGTTCCAGCACCTGAGGTCCATCGGCGGTTAGCGCGGAAGCGCCCTGGAGTATCGAGACCGGTAAGGCTTTCGCCTGACGCGGTTGGGATTGCTCCCGACGGGGAAGGGGAGGGGGGATCAAAGGTCGGCGTGTGAAACTCCTTCCTTCCTGTTCCTACTCCTTCTCCTGTCCCCCCGCGGGCGGCGCTGCGGCGAAGTTCAGCAGCTAGACGCGCCTCGGGTCCTCGGGAGCTGGGGGGGGGGTATCGGGGACACCAACACAGTCCGCATTAATGCTCTCCAACTCGTCACCGAGCCGTCGCACCGTGGGAGAGCTTGGACGCGAAGCCCCAATGGAACCCTTACGGCGCATGCGCCGAAGCGGCTCCATTGGGCTCGCATGCAAGGTCACCGCGGGCGAGTCGGTGAAGGTGAGCGTTAAAGGGCTGATAACCTGTGTATGGGGTTGAAGTACAAGAGTACAGAACCCCTGATCCGTTGGTAGAGAGATGGAGGGATAGATGGATATCTTTCCCTCCCAGGCGATCAAGGTACGATCGCTCCAACTCAATACCTGAGCCCAAACGGCCAGGTGCGGGAGAGGTAAGGATAAGGAGTATATATGAGGGTATTACACGGGTTCCACACACAAGGGGAGCACATGAGCTACCCTACATGAGCACTTAACAAAACTCAATGTTCATAGAGCATTTGTAATTTAAAATTGATAGATTTGGAACTTTCCATTTTTCCGTTGTTTCTTCTCTTCTTCTTCGTCTCTTCTTCTTCTCTTCTTCTTATTATTCTACTTTCCTCTTCTTCTTTTATATTTCTATCTGTCCTCACGCTCGCCTGAACTTTTTTTTTTTTATCCCTGGGGTTGAGTATCCATGGAAAATGAAGCACATGAGCTACCCTACACGAGCACTTTCAAACAACAATTTTCATAAAGCGTTTATAAATAAAATATAATAGATTTGAAACTCGAGATTGTTTCTTCTCTTCGTCCTTCTCCTCCTCCTATCATTTCTTTTATTTTATCCTTTATTATTTTTATTTTCTTTTTTATATATAGCTTCCTCCATTCCTCCGCCCGCCTGAACTTTATTATCGCCGCCGTTGATTATCTAGGGACGCCGAGGCGGATGAGCTATTCCGAGGATTACGATCATCTCTTACTTCGAGATTATGCTGAGGTCTGCTGGGCTACTTTTATTATCTCTCCCTGAACCCCGAACTTTATTATCCCCTAGTGTTTATTCTCACGGGCATGAGGTTATGCTATGACACGCCCAGTCCGACTTGCACCTGGGGAGCCAGCAGACACATCAAGAGCAATACACAAACGGCCAATCTGAGACTCTAGAGCCTCTGCTCGAAGCAATGGCTGTATGACAGCCGCATGCGGAAGCTCCCAGCGCCTTGCTCAAGCACGACGACGACAACGAGGACGACGCAAATTTGCTGGCGTAGCGCGATTCCGACTCTTCCGAAGGCGTGAATATGGAACACAAAACTCTCGGGGAAACCAGCAAATGCCGATACCGCTACTCCCCAGACGTCCCGGGGTGCGTTCTGACCACACTTTCGAGGCGAATCCTGCGATGGCGACGAGGGCCTCCCAGGAGGCCCAACACGACGAAAACGAGGGAAGAGTAGCGGCATGGGTACCATTCCCTCCTCTGCTCCCTGGGAGCCCCACGTTTGGAGGTCGTCGGAAGATACCCTTAGGTCAGGCATGTCGGCGGATTTGGAGGACAAACAAAAACATTCTCGAAACATGCTCAAACATAATCAAAAATATTAGAAAATCGCTCCCAGACCATTTCCTCCTGTAGAGGGACACGCCCGACTTAAAGCTACCCTGTCACAGGCGCCCGAGGAGTGCCGCGGCGCCTGTGCGGTGTGACCCTCCTGCCCCCCTCTCTGCACTGCGCGGCGTGTGTGCTCTCTGCGACCGGCGCGCGGGCGTCCCGTCGCCGACGCGCCCTGGATTCGAGCGGAGGATGAGTAGGGCTAGGTCGGGCGTGTCCTCCTAGAGGAATTTTGGACGAAAATTAAGAATAACCCAGAAGATATTCAAACATGGTCTAAAATAGTCAAAACAAATCGTCCCCTGATCAGTTTTTGATTACTTTTTGATATATCCCCTGTAGAGGGACACGCCCGACTAGCCCTGGATTCGAGCGGAGGACGAGTAATACAGAGGGTGGTGGTGGTGTACGTCGTTTCGGGCGCTCTCGCGGGGCATCGTGCCCACCCGCATCCCGCACGCCAGCTCATCCCGAATCCACGCAGGTGGTGGTGGTGGTGGTGGTAGTGGTGGTGGTGGCGGTGGCGCGCTTCCTGCTCGCACGAGAGGGGAGAGGAGAGGCGCATCGGCAAGGAGGGCGAGGGGCGAGGGAGGGGGGACCAGAGGATCAAACAACAAACGCACAACCACAAACTTTTGGAGCTCCGCGCGGGCTCCTCGGATGGGGCGCCGGGCCCCCCTGGCGGCGCCTCCGGCGCCACAAGCACAATCTCTCGGAGCTCCCCGCGGAGTTCTTGTGAGCATTGTCTTATTCGGCGTTTCGACATTGGGCGGAAGGAGGGGAGAGGGAAAAGGGGGTCTGGCTCCGGACCTCTGCTTGGTGCGACCGCTTGAGGCAGTGCGTCCTAGGGGGGAGACTCCGCCTGCTCGAAGCAGGCGCCAAAAAACAGCCAAGATCGACTCCATAATTAGGGGGGGGGCGAGGGCCCGCGTCGATCGCCAAAACAATAAATGAAAAAACGATCGCCCTCCCTCTCGAGGAGCAGAGCAGCGGCACGAGCACGCTCTCTCGGAGCTCCCCGCCGAGTTCTTGCACCGGCGCCGGGCCCCCCTCCCTGGCGCGAGCAGCACGCCAGGGGCGGCGCCGCCGTGGACGCCCAGCGCCGATCCAGGAGATCCGCGCCGAACTCCGAAAGTTTGCGTTTGTGCCGTTGTTTCGCAGGAGGAGGAGGAGGAGGAGGAGGAGGAGGAGGAGGAGGAGGAGGAGGGGAAGGGAGATGGTTTCTTAGAGGCGGCTGCTTCCTAGAAAGCGCCGGCCCCACATCTACAGATCAGCCCCGGGCCCTCCAAGAAACAGGGGTGCTTCTCAGAAACCCTCCCGCCTCGCCTCCCCCGACCCCCCTCTGCGCGTGGCCGAGGAGACCCTCGCACGGGTCAGCCCGTGTATGTGGGAGCGTAATCTGTGAAGACAGCACCAGCGGACCTCGAAGGCGCGCTCGATCCAACAACGACGGGGTCGCAGCGGCACACTTGTCCCGGACAGCACGGCAACTTGGCACCTCTCGTATTCGAATCCTGATCCTGTCTTCGGTTGCCCCGAGTACACTCGACCAGCATAGTCAGGACGCGCGGTAAGGCTACAAGGGCCTTGGAACGCCATGTTGACGTTTTCCGTGCGGAGCGCAGCAGAATGCCGAAGGATGCCAAATACCGAAGGGGCAAGGATGCCAGGGTACTTTGGAAAGTTGCCCCATCCCTCACTATCATGGTTGACTGCAGCCCCACGCTGGAGCGGACTGCCTCGACCTCGCCGCCGACGGACAAACTCAAGCCCCGAGGCCGCCCCTCCGACACGGCCGCCCCCCCCCTCCCCCCCCCCCCCACGCCCCTCGGCGCGCAGCCGGCTCCCCCCCCCCCCGCAAGGGGGCCGTCCATGAGCGCGTCCCCCGTGATCAGGAGGGCCAGGTGGTCGGGCTCCTTGCCCTTCGGAGAGCGCGCCGCGGCGGGGGACCGCGGGCGGCGCGGGGCGGCAGCAGGAGGGCGCACCGCAGGGGCCGCGGCGGGGACGGCGGGCGGAGGCGCGGGCCGGGAGTTCGGGGGGGCGCCATGGGGCGCCCCTGGCCCACGGTGTCCCCGGAGCCTCGCTCCAGTCTCGAGCCCCATGGGGCCCGCTGGGCCGCGTGAAGAGTGCGCTGGAGGCCGTGGGGGCCTCCTTGGAAGGCCTGGGGGCACCTTGGGCCAGGGGCACGTCCAGCGACGCCCGACAGGAGCGGCCAGCAATACCTCACAGAGGAAGGGCCACGAGATGGGGGCAGGGCAGATCGAGATGCCAGAGAAAGAGACACATAGGAAGGGAGAAAGGGAGAGAGAGAGAGAGAGAGAGAACAAAAAAGAGAGAGAGAGAGAGAGAGACAGATGCGGGCCAGGAGCGGCCAGCAACTCCTCACAGGAGAAGAGCCAGACGAGGCGGGCAGGGCAGATCGAGATGCCCGGAACCAAGAGAGAGAGAGAGAGAGAGAGAGAGGCGGACCGCAACCGAACAGGAACCGTCGGAGGATGAGCAACCGCGGCGAGAGCAAACAAGACCTTGAGGCGCGCATCGCCAGAGTCGCTGAGCAAAGACAAACGGTTGCCAGGTGGCAGGAGCAGCGAGTAGCAGCAGGAGCGAGCACGGCTGGAAAGGTACAGATTATGACGAGGAGGGGTCGCAACAGGAGCATGAGCGGGACTTGCCGTCGCTCGGACGGCCATCGTCCCCATGCCTTTTCTGATCTCGTGCGTGCATTTCTCGCACGATGATCCAAGATGCTTCTAGATGGTCTTCGCCAAGACAAGCATGAACACGTCCGAGCGATGGCAAGGGGGTCCTCCAACAGTTTTCTGCGGCCGTCATTAGGTCGGGCATGTCCTCCTGCAGGGGGATTTTTGACGAAAGATTAAAAATATTCAAAAACGTCAAAAATAGTCAAAACATGCAAAAAAGAAAACGTCCCCAGACTATGTATGGACTATTTTGAATACTCCTCCTGTAGAGGGAAACGTTCGACTTAGGGCTTGCAGCGACCACAGGAGCGACCGATTTGGGTGTCCCAAAACCGTGTGGTGACAGACCCGGCGGCGACCTCGAAATCCGCAAAGACCTCACCGCATGGTCCGTCACCACACGGTTTTGGGACCCTGGAGGCCCCAACCGCCCGAGACATCCTCGGAAAACGACCCAAGTCCCAAAACCGTGCGGTGACCCCCAACCCCCACCGACTCACCACACGGTGTGGTCACCACCCCGTTTGGGGGCCCCCGACCGATGCCCAGGCAATCCGCCCCTCTGCGGCCACACCCGGGGCACGGGAGGATCACGTCTTGGCTGCCCGGCAGGCCTCCGTGACTCCGAGGCTGCGCGCGCCACCCTCCCGCCCCTACGGCGCTCGACCTCGTGCCTCGACGCTTCTCGGAGGGCAGCAGACGGATCGCAAAGTCGGATCGGATCGGAGACGGGTCGCATCGCCAGCGAATCGTCCCGAATCGAATCGAGATCGGATCGCTGCGCCTGGTCGGGGAACAGAGCCGAATCGAACCGAACCGCATCGGAATCGCGGCCCTGGCCGGCGAACCGAGTCGCACCGCATCGGACCGTGGGCGGCCCTGCCTGTGGATTTGTCCTCCTCCTCCTCCTCCTCCTCCTCCTCCTCCTCCTCCTCCTCCTCCTCCTCCTCCTCCTCCTCCTCCCCCTCCTCCCCCTCCTCCTCCTCCTCCTCCTCCTCCTCCTTCCACGGCCCCGACGTCGGCGTGGCCGGGGGAGTGCGTCTGCCCGGCGGGCCGCGGGGAGGGAGCACACGACGCGCCCCACGCCGCCTCGCCCTCTTCGGCGGACGGCCGCGTCCGACGCCCTCCCCTGCTCCGTCGTGGCCGCGACCCGTGCCGCGCGCGCCGCCCGACAACCGCACCCTGCTGTCAGGTCGGGCGTGTCCTCCTACAGGCGGAGTTTGGACGAAATATAACAAATACTTGGGAAACCAAAAAAACAACAACAATCCAAAATAGTTCAAACATCGTCCCCAGACTGTTTTTGGACTGTTTTTTTTAATATTCCTCCTGTCGAGGGCCATGCCCGACTTAAACCTTCTGGTTTTAGACTCCCTGCCGCCTGGCCGGGCCGCAGACGGCTGCGAGCCAGCCAGAGGCTGCTCCCGACGACGGTTGCACGGCGCCCCAAGACAATAACCCAGAGACAACCGCAAGACCAGCCCCAAGAGGTCAGGAGAGGCCCGAAGAGGCCTCCAGGAGACGCCACAAGATCTCTCCAGTAACGCCGCCCAAAGAAGCCTCCAAGAGACGCCACGAGAGAGCTCTCCAGCGAGGCCACAAGAGGCGAAATTCATCCAAAAGCCTTTTTCCCCCCCCCCCAGTTCGCGCTGAGTTCTTTAGGTTTCCTGTCAGTTGGTAAGGGGGCCACTCCAAAGAGAGGCAATGTGATGAGGCTCAAGGGGGGGGGCCAGAGCAATTATTGGTGAGGCACCCATCTACTACGGGGCGTGCCAGGCGACCGATGTGGTAGCGCTTCGTCAAATTGCGTAGTCGTGGGGGGGAGAGGGGCGAGGAGTGAGCCTGCGAACAACTGCTGGAGTACGCCCAGCCCAAGCGTCCGACAGAGGCCGATGCCTCCGCGCCGTCACTCTCAGTCGGGCCTCGAAATGCTCCGCAGGGGAGCCAGACTTAGAGAGGCGGCGGGCGTTATGAGCAACAAGAAAAGCATCGCAACATACAACACGCAACAGGCAGACTTCAGGAGGCTCACAGAAGAGGAGGAGGAGGAGACAGAACCAATATGGGCACTCGCCGTTCGGTCCACGGATAGGTCCAAAGTACTTTTCCAGGTACGGCCCTAACCAATCTTTCAGGAGGTCCCGAATATGCAATAGTGATCAATGGAGTCCAGGTCGGTAACAGGGAAAGGCGGATCACAACCAAAAAGACAGCCAGCAGGAGGACTATTGATCTCGCACTAGTGTTGAAAGATGCAGTGAGTAAACGAAGAGGGGCAACACCCATGTACATGGAGGTGTCTTTCGCCACTTTCTTCACATTCCGACAGAAGTCGGCGATCGAAATCCATCCAAAAGCCTGATGGGCGTCAGTGTAGTTTTGCTTCCGGCTGCCTCGGGAAAGCCTCAAGACTGCCCACAGACCGCCTCGGCACTGTCCCAGAACCCTTTAAGACTGCCCAAGAGGGCTTCAAGACTGCCTCCAGCCCCGCACTTTAACTTTCTGGTTCTTTGGAACACCAGGCCCGAGACGCCTCCAAGATGCCTCTAAGAGAGAGGAAGGAACAGGGGGTCGACAAGAAGGAAGGACGGAGGACGGACGAGAAGAACGAGACATCTGACAAGGAGGGAGACTGAATTTTAGCGGATCGAGAACTCAACCTCCTTCTTGCTTCGCTGCTCTGCTGGTACAGCGCCAGGGCTTGGCACAGACAGCTGGATCAACAGACTCTGTGGCAGGGCTCCGCGAGGACTTTCGAACAACAGCAGGGATAGCCTGCAGACAAGACGCCCCCTGTTCACGAAGAATCACGTGCCTCATCATCATCTACACATACGTATGCTATCGACGCCCCCTCGAGACGGGAGGGGGGGCCCAAGAGCGGGCGACAAGCGCGCTTTGCACGCTAAGCCTTCGCGAAGGACAGGTGAAAATTAGCCACCCCCAGAAAAAGATCCGCAAAACATCATCGGCCGAGCGCAGATCCAAGCAATCCGCGAAGACCGTCGACAATTCTATGTCGTTTTTCCGTCTTCTACTATCGGCTCACGGGGGTCGATGCGTCCCATGAGCCTATCCTCTCATAGCATTGCCCGCTGTTGTTCGCGTCATGACTCGGCTCTCCGGCGGCCGTTCGGGACGATCCGGGCACCCTCGGAACGCACTCGGCGAGGCGCAGCTGATGAAGCACAACCCGCGGCAAGAAATCCTCCAAGAGCTAACGAAAACGCCCGGAAACGCTCGAACCTCGAACGTCGGCGATGCGTCCCCCCCCAGGACGTCCCCCACCGACCTTGCCCCTGATGGCTCATGTCCTCCTCAGTCCCCGAGAGACGCCGCCGAGGCGGGGAGCTCCAGCCTTGCACTTGTCCAGCACCGCCTGGAGCTGCCCCTGCACGTCCCCTCTCGACCTGCTGCGCGGCGGGTGCTGCGAGCGGCCGATCGGGCGAGGAGGGGGGAGGAGGGCGGGGAGGAGGGAGGCATATCATTAGAGGCGTCCTAGATGGGGTCCGAGTATATGGGGTCGGAGGATCGCGAAGCATCGCCGACGTTTTAGCGATGCACCAGCGACATCGGCGATGCATCGGCACCATCAGCTGGGAGAAAATCGGGCTCCCTATCGAGCTGCACCGCCGATGCATCGGCGATGCGGCGCGATCCCCCAACCCCATCTACTCGCACCCTATCTAGGAGGTTTAGAAAATCATATAAAAAACACCACCCCCAAGCCTTAGGTCGGGCATGTCACCCTACAGGCGGAGCTTGGGCGAGAAATGAAGAACATTTCCAAACATACACCAAGCAACATCAACAACATTCTAAAACAATGTCTACAAACTATTTGTTGACCATTTTTGAATACTCCTCCTGTAGGGGGCCATGCCCGACTTATATAACCCAAGCGAGGAGCCGACAGCCTGTAGTCTGACCGACAGTGCACGCGCGCCCTGAGCCGACACGGCGCAAGGAGGGCCGCGGGGGCGCCGGGCGCGGGGGGGGAGGGGCGGTTGACGACCCCGGAGCTTCGGCGGCAACTCGTGGGAGCCCATGCCGTCTGGTCGGCTCTTGCAACTCATCGCCAGTCGACGCTGAGTCGACGCTCGTCGATGCTAAATCGACGCGAGTCGACGCTAGACGCTAGACGCCATCTCGGCGCTATCTCATCGACTCCAAGACGCCAAACGACGATGATCGACGCCAAAGGCGGAAATAAGAGGGCATACCAGGCTCCCGTGATTTGCTACCGAACAGATGAGCGGGCTATGAAGCCAGAGTAGCCCGGGTGCAGCCCAGGACTGGGCGAGATCGAGCCAGACGCAACTGGATTGGGCTGGAATGCGCGGGATTATACCGGATTCGGTCTGTCTGCGACCACGGGTGGACCAGCGCCGATGCTGAACTGAACCTCCCAATAGTTTTGACCTAAAGACGGGGATGGGGGAGGGCTTTGCGGGGCCGTTCCATCGGCTGGGGCCGCATACGGCATGACAGACACATGCAGTCGCCGTGGGTGTTCTAACGGCGTCCTCCTTGCTCTGGGTCCCCAGCTGGTCTCAAGCGGTGTGCAAGTTGCTGGGAGGTGCGGGTGATGAGTTTCACTTGCCGTGGGCACGGTTTTGTGGCTCCCTGCAGGACAGGTGGCTTAAAATTATACCAGACAAATGCCATGGTAAGGTATATGGTGAACTGACGTTGCCGCTTCAGCACGCTCGAAAGCCACGGTTTGGTGACAATCACTACGTAGAAAGTCGCGAAAATCAGACGGCGTTGTCACGCACACACTCCTTGTCATGAGGTCTGAGCATGAACCATACCATGCAGTGTATTCGGTCCGACCACAAACAGGAAGAACTCGGCACTATCACGTGTAAAATTCAGGGCCTACTTGCTTGAATGAGCTTCACGTTAGGATTCAACTTTCATCAGCTTGAGATGCTTGACCCGCTTTCAAACATCAGGAAGCACATCGAACCACTTCAAGCCAACTGAGCTCCGCACTTCGGCACCACGACACTAGGATTGTCTCACCCTCCTAACCAATCTACAAAAGTGAACACGTTCGTATCCACGATGTGCGAGCACTTGCGGAGCATATCTCCTGGAATTGGATCCACGCTTCTGCCCAACTCGTGACCACTGCTGGTCTCAGTCTGGAAGGGAGGAAGGGCGGGAGGCGGGTGCGGAACAATGGAAGGGCGAGGGGGACAACGGCTTCCCCCCGCACCTCTCACTTCCGCTCCACCCAAACCCGAGCCGTAGCCGCATCCGTGTCGCCCCCTTTCAGCGCACGCTCCGCTTCGGCTTGGCCCACATGTCGCCTGCACACGCAAGCGACCGCGAAATGGCATCCCGGTGACCACCACCGCGGTTGACTCCGTCCACTACGACGCCGCCCGTCTTTTTGGGTGCGTCTCAAGGCGGACCTGCCGCACTGGTGCTTCCAACACTCCCGCTCGCACCTGTTTATACTCTTCCTGGAGCGGGACCTGTTCTGGCGTTGTGTTCTTCGACGCCCTCACTTTCGCCGTGCAGACTGCCTCCTCGTCATTTGGAGTCTCCCCCATGGCCCATGGCAAATCCGACATGCCAGCCGCTTCGGGCTGTGCTGTAAAGGCGGCGAGCCCACTTGTTCTTCCCCATACCTAGTAAAATGAGTACACCGGGCCCCCGTCTCGGCTGAATCGATCAGCGAGGTTTAAGGCTGAAGGTCGCGACGTCAAGGCTGGAGCAGCAAGTCAAGGCCGAAAGTCGCGACGTTGTCGGTCGGGTTCCTGCAACTGTCCATGATGCCGCGCGAGCAGGGAGCTCCGGCAGCAATGACGCCAGTGGCAATGCACTTGCCGCTCGCGGGTCGCTCGAGTCCCCCTGCAGGCCTCGTGCTGGGGGGGGGGCCTCCTCGCCTGCCCTCGTGGCTCGCCCCCCTTCGCGCTTCCCTGCGCCGCCCGGCTACGTACGTCGAGGCGAAGCCCTCAGGGCTCGCCACGGGTCTCCCTCCGCGCCGAGCGCTCTTCGCCCTGCCCGCCGCCTGGGCAGGGCGGAGGGCCGCCGCTCCCCGTCCGCTCCCCCGCTTCCCCGAGCCGCCTCGCGGCTCGCAGGGTGCGGCTCGTCACTGGCTGCCGCCAGAGCCACTGCGACGACTGGCGCGCGCGCGCGCGCTCCGCTCCGCGCCCGACGGCGACGTTGACGCCCGCTTCCAAGCTCGTGCTGCGGGTGCGGCTCGTGATCAGGCGCTTCACTGCTGCGCACCGCCGCCGGAGGGGCGTCCGCCGCTCCTGCTAGCAGCCCGCTCCGAGCACGCAACGCGACACGGAGTCGTACCGGACAGGTCAGGCTTGCCAAGACGACCTCTCGTCCGTGCGCCCTCCGACGTGCCGGACCCGTCAGATGCAGCTCTGGCCAACGATGCGCAATGACAACGGCCTCTTTCACTGCAGCGACTTGCAAGCGGCGAGAGCAGCCGCCATGTGCTTAATTACTGTGGGGGGGCGCCCCCACGAAGGACGCTGGCGGGGCTGCCGTCTCTGCAAAGTTGGCCAAGTTAGACCCAATTTGTAATGCCTAGCGAGCAGGAGCTGTGGGCCGAATGGTTATATCGCAGTTCCAAGGCCTACCCAGACGTCTTTCCCGAGTCCCAGGGCCAGGCATCTTAAGTCGCCTTGGCTCGCGTAAGCCTGGTCATGTGTGCTTTGCTACTGGCGTCTGTTCTCCCGTCTTTGGTCGCCCCCATTCGCCTTCCTTGTAGAGGGATGTCGGTGCCCGTTTCGGCCGCTCTCTGTGCAGCTCTGAATCCCACCAGCCCTCTGGGCGTAGGTGGTCTAGAGCAGATCCTCTTCCACCCCTCCCTCTTCCCCCTTGGGGAGGGGTTTACCCCTCCCCCTACCCCCTCCCCTGGACCTGGACGGGGGGGGCCGCGGGTAGTTAGAGCGTCCCAGATGGCCCAAGACGGCTCCAAGAGCGCCTCAGAGAACCCAAGATGAGCTCCAAGATGGCTCAAGATAGCGCAAGATCGCTCGAGATGGCTCCTAAGATGGTTCCAAGAAGCCCAAAGACGGCCCCAAGATAACTCCAAGTGGCCAAACAGCTCCCCAAGGAGGCCCCGAAGAGGCCAAAATCGTCCCAAAACCTAAGGAAAATCAATGATTTTTGCTTTCTCGCCTTTTCGCTTCCGATGGCCATCCGAGGCCTGGAGATGGCTCCAAGATGGCCCAAGAGGGCCCCAAGAGAGCCCCAAAAGAGCCCCAAGACGGCCCCAAGAGCGCCCAAGAGCACTCCAAGAGCGTTCCAAGAGGGGTCCAAGAGGCGATTTTAGGGGCTTCCGAGGGGGGGCGCTAATTAAAGCCCCCCTCTTGTTTGATCGATCTCCTCCAAGATGGCCCCAAGAAGCGCCCAGGAAGCCCCAAGAGGTCCCAAGATGGCCCCAAAATGGCCCCAAGAGGCCCCCAAGAGGCCCCCCGGAGGCCCCCAAGAGACCCCCAAGAGGCCCCAAGAGCCCCCCCAGATGCACCCAAGATGCTCCAAGAGGCCTCGGCGAGAATGCCTAATCATTGATTCTACACAGGTTTTAGCCACATGGAGGCCTCTTGGGGGGGGGCACGGATTAAGATGACTCCAAGAGCGTCTGGGAGAGCCCAAAATGACCTCCAAGATGGCTCAAGATATCCCAAGATGTCTCATAATGGCTTCCTCTGTGTGCTGCCCACTTCTCTGATCGAGGCAATTCCTCTGGCCATCGTTTCTGGATGGGCTGGTGGGGATTCGCGAAGCGACAACAATTCGTGTGGTGCACCCCCTAGCGTGCCTACCAATTGTTTGTAGGTCTGCCAGGGCCATTGCACTGACACTTTTCTCGTCAATTCGTCGTGGGTCGCTCCCATTCGGCTTCTCAATTCTGGCAGGTTCCGCACACTCGATGCACTCTGTTCTGTACAGTCTGTGTGCGATGCTTATTTGCGTGATGTGTTCTGCCCTCAATCGGGCAAATTTGTGTCTCGGAGCGGTCGCCCACTCGTCACTCGTCGTGGGTCATCCCCCATACCACTTCGAGTATTTTCTTGCTGATTTCGAGCCCGCCTTCTGGCCTCTTTACGTGTGGTCGCTCCCCCGCTGAGGTGGTACGTTCCCACTGTCTGTGGTGGTGCTTCGCAGCTCTCCTTTTGACCAGACCTTAGAAGCTTTCGGCGTTGGCTGGATTTAGAGCTCAAAGCTGTCGTCCTGTTTGCCCAGACAGGTCTTCCAACCAGGGGCTCGGCGTCTCCCCGCCCCCCCGCCGGGTCGCCTCTGTTCGAGCCTCTGTGCTTCTCTCTCTCTCTCTCTCTCTCTCTCGGCGGTGGACAAACCTCCCTTTAGTAGACCTCCCCCTAATGAAAACGGCCTGGGACCGAAACCGACGGACCTGGACCCGCAAAAACGACGGCCGCGACGCCCTCTCGCGAGCCGAGGACGGCCAATTCACCCATCGACGTGTCAGGGTAGGAGGTCTGTCCACCCCCGACTCTCTCTTCGGGTGTCTGGTCAGGTGGTGGCGTACGTGGCGGATCCCAGCGTGGTCCTATGCGCCACCCGCCGTGCCCTTAGCCTGGCCGAGCACGCACCCAACGAAGCCGCGCGCCGCAAGATGGCACCCTCCTCCTCGCCTCCAGCCTCCCGCGTCCCTCCCTGGAGTGAAGTCGGGCCTGTCCCCCTACAGGCGGACTGTGGACGAACCATCCACAATACCCACAACATATTCCAAGAGTATTCAAAACTATTCAAACAATGGTCCCCAGCCTATTTTTTCACTATTTTTGAATATCCCCCCTGTAGAGGGACAGGCCCGACTTAACCCTGGAGGGTCCGCGGGAAAAGGGGGGGGCCTCGGCAGCAGGCGGCTGCGGCCCTCCGCCTCCCCTGCCCTCCTCGCCGTCGTCCTCCCCTGGCAGACCTCGTCGAAACGTCGGGCGAGGGTGTAGCTGAAGGGGAACTGGGACACACAAATAAGTGGACACGAATAACCATATCCCCTATATGTTCCCATAATTTGGGGGTTTTCGTCTTCCGCCCCACTTCCCATATGTTCCCATACTTTCTGGGGAATCAGCGATTAATTGTGTATGTGTGTTTCTTTCCCTCTTGAATAGCGTTTGTCAAGCAGCGTCTGCGGATGACCAGCGACGTGCAAATGATGTGGTCGAGCGGCTAACGGTGTGGTCAGAATCGTGGGTTCTGCTACAGACAAGTTCCAATGCGGGGAGTGGCTGCGGAGGAAAGTCCCCTCTGAAAAACGAAAAGCTAAGTCACAAACCAACCTCGCCTGAAATACCGCACCGCACCACGCCGTTACTGGCCGCACAATTACCCGCCCGTTGGAACGAAGGGTACGGGCGCAGCTGACGGCTGGATGACGAAGTGGATGCTCGCACTGCCTGCGGACAGGGTGGTCAGCAACGGCACGGACATCATGAGCATGAGGGGACAAACATGAGCACGCAAGAGGAACTGGAAGTAGATATCGGGGGCGCGCAAACATGGATTACCGATCCATGGATTTGTCGCGCCGTAGCCAAAACCATGAATCGGGGAAGGGGCCCTCCCCAAAGTGCGGCCGGTGCCGCCTCGCCCGGCGGTGGAAATCCGCGATGTCCCGTGGAAACGGGAGCCGTCGCTAATCCACGCCCCCTTGATCCAAGTTTGCAACCGCCTGAAGATAAGAAAGGGAGCACGTAAGAGGAACCTGAGGTAGATAAGAAGGGCGGGCACCGCGCCTCTCAACTTCGTGGATCCCGCCGTGCGCCTCCCACTCTTTGACGAGGACGTTGGCGCTGAAGCCGATCTCCTTCGCAGTTTCCAACTTGTCGCCTGGAGAGCGCCGCCCTCGCTGCCCCCCTCCCGCTCCCTCGCCTGCCTTGGCCCGTCCGCCTCTTCCCACATCCGGCTCCTCCCTCTCCTCCTGGTCAATCGCCCTCGACGTCCTCCTACCCCCTCCCTGCTCGTTTTTCCCCTCCTCCTCTTCCTCCCTCACCTCATCCTCCCTCATCCTCCCTCCCCCTCCTCGTCAACATCCTCTCCTCGCCACCCTTCACGCTTACGAGGAGCTCGCAACCTTGGCAGCACAAGGCGCCTCAATAAGACGGACCCGGCCTTCACCCCGAGTACACTATCACAGCGTAAACGGACCAAGAAACACGTTTTTCCAACGGCGGCGAGGCAGAGGCAGTCCGCTCCAGCGTGTGGATAATTGGGGCAACACGAAGGCGAATTGACCGGCGTGCAAGAGTGAAGGGGCCCATGGACACATCGATACAAAATTCCCTGGCTTCCCCTACATTTATATTTTTGTTCTGGGTTTTCGTTCCCCCCCCCAACGTCCCCATTTTCCCATATAGACTGGGGGATCGACGATTCATTGTGTCTGCGTGTTTGAGAGAACGCGTTTCACGGGCGCTCGCCTGGAGAACATTCGGCGGCGCTTTTCGAACCGGGGGGGTGCCCCTCCCCCCACTCGGCGCCGTCGACCGCAACCAGGGGACCCCCCTCCTCCCCAACCAACCCCCCGCGCCCCCCCCCCCCGTCTCGGCGCTGGCGCATGCGCTGGCTCTGGCGGCCGCCAGCAGCGCCAACAGTGGGGACGCAGCGACGATGACCAGAGGCAGCTCAGGGGTGGGGTGGGGGTTCACACCCCCCCCCCTCCGTGGCGCCGGGGGGGAAGGGGGGGTTCCAACCCCCCCCGCCCCCCCTTCCCCTCGCGCGTGCGCCGGCGCTGGCGCCGGCCAGCAGCGCTTACTGGCGCCGGAGACGGCGGGGACGCAACGACGATTACCACCACTACCGCCGCCACCACCACTACCACCACCACCACTGCCTCTACCCACCACCACCACCACCACCAACAGCACCGCACAACAAGCACCACCACCACCACAGCCACCACCACGAAACCCACCACCACTACCACCACCACCACCACAAACTACCACACCACCATCACAACCGCCACAACCACTACCAGCAGCACGACCCACCGTCACTACCACAAACCACCACACCACCAACACCACCACCACCGCCACCACCGCCACCACCGCCACCACAACAAACGTCCACAAACCACGGCCGCCACCACAACCCACCACAACCACCACAAAACACCACCACACCACCACAACCACCACCACCACAGCTCACCATCACCACCACCACCACCACCACCACAAAAAACCACCACCACTACCACCAGCACCACAATCTACCACACCACCACCACCACCACCGCCACAACCACCACCATTACCAGCAGCACAACCCACCACCACCACCACCACAAACCACCACACCACCACCACCACCGCCAACACTACCACTAGCACCACCTCCACAAACCATCGCCACAACCACAACCCACCACCACCACCAAACCACCACCAAACCACCACCAAACCACCACCACACCAACACCAAACCACCACCACACCACCACCACCACCACCACCACCACCACAACCCACCACCACCACCACCACAAACCACCACCACACCACCACCAAACCACCACCACCACCACCAACAACAACAACAACCGCCACAACCACCACCACCACAACAAACCACCACACCACCACCACCACAACCACCACCACACCACCACCACCACCACCACCACAACCCACCACCACCACCACCACCACCACCACCACCACCACCACCACCACCACCACCACCACCACCGTCGTCCTCGCCGACGCTCCCCGCCACCGCCGCCCGCCGCCGCAGGCGCCAGCCCGAGGAGAGGGGAAGCAGGGGCGGGGGTGTGGTTGACCCCCCCCCTCCATCCAGGAGGGGAGGTCGGGTTCCAACCCCCCCCACCCTCCAAGCGACCACAGAACGCGCTCTTTCGCGTGTTTCTTCCGCTCCGGAAAAAAGGGAATAAGACGAGGGCGGCCGCGCGGGGGGAAGGGAAGGGGGAAACGCACAACCGTGGAGGAGTTCCGCGTCGAGCGGGTCGGAGCGGCTGGCCATGGCAGCGGCGACCGTGGCAGCAGCTGGGCCGAGGCGAGGGCGCAGCTACCAAGGAACACACTGACGCAAGCTCCAAGCATTACGCTCTCGCGCTCTCGCGCTGGACAAGGAGGGGCAGGAAGGGGAGCTCGAGCATCCGCGCTCTCGAGCTCGCAGACCTCGCCATGGGCATCCTGGGGCAACTCGCGGCTCACATTTCGGGCCCTCGCTTGTGGCATCCTCAGAAAAAAGGCGCTCCTGAGGGTCATAACTGCACGGGTGGGGCAGCTCACTCTCATGAATTCTGTTCTCGGACGAAAATTCAACACAATCCCACCAGTCATCTGGACGTAGGCGTTGGGCATATGGGTCCCTTCCCCTCCTTCGCTCCACATCCCCTTCCCAGAGTCACGCCCCATCGCCTGCAATTAAAACAAAAAGAAATTATGCTTGCTCGACGCCGAGATCCTCCATGTGTGTACGTATCTCATGGTCTTGGCACGTCTCGCTGAGAGTGTTTGTATGTGGGTATCTGGGTGTGTATCTGTATTGGCGCCCCCCCCCTTTGGGTGTTTTAACCAGCACCTCGCTCGGGACGTCGGTACAGTCTGCTAGATGAATACGGAGAAGAAAGAGGAGGATGAGGAAGAGGAGGAGTGCCGAGGAGAGTTAGGAGGGGAGTGAGCAGGAAGATGAGGAGAATGAGGTAGAGTAGGATGAGGAGAGGGGGATGATGATGATGAGGAGGAGGAGGAGGATAAGAGGATGAGAACCTCCTCCTCCTCCTCCTCCTCCTCCTCCTCCTCCTCCTCCTCCCCCTCCCTCTCCTCCTCCTCCCCCCCCTCCCTGCTCCTCCTGCTCCTCCTCCTCCTCCTCCTCCTCCTCCTCCTCCTCCTCCTCCCAGAGGCTCGCTCAGGACATCCTCGCGATCTGCTCTAGCCCCCTCACGACACCCTGGCCCCCACACAGGAAGACAAAGAGTCGGGGCCAGCATCGAAATCGGCCGATTCCTCAGGTCCCTCCTGCGGACTCGCGGGTGCCCCTTCGTCATGTGTCGGGGAAGCTCCACGGCAGCTCGCCGGACACTCGCTTCTGGACGAGTTCGTGGGGACCCACGCAAGGTCATGGAGCCCTTGATTAGCTGTCGTATCGTGCAACGTCGTCCTGAGATCCGGCGTCGCGACAGAAACGGAAACGCACAACTGGAGCCCTCGAGCACATCTCCCTGGACCGCCCCTCGAGCCAGATCGAGCCGCGAGTGCCCGCGGGCCTGAGCCCAGGCGAAATCGCCCGATTTGAGCAGGCTTCGACCTCGGGATCCGACAAGTGGTCGTGTTCAAGATCGCGCACCCGCCATCGCAAGCTGCCACCGGGCGCGCGCCGACATGGACTGCAAACGCCCCTGGGCCTGGGCGCGTGGGCGCCAAATCCACGGATAAGGACGGCCCCCCCGGAACAGGAGGCCGATGCTGGCCGACTTGGCGGCGGGGCGCGCCGACTCTTTACGGAAGCGGCACCCGTCGCTCATCGATTTGCCTTTGTCCATGCGGTATGCGTTCCAGGCACGATCTGGGCACCCCGCAATCGTATGACGCACGCGCCTCCTCCTCCACCTCCTCCCGCACGTGGTCCTCCTCCTCTTCCTCTTCTACTGCTGCTCCTCTCTTGCTGTTTTCTGCCTGACATGCAGGTTTGACTCGTCGTCCCCCCGCGCGCCATCCCCGTTACCTTCTAGTTCCAACCTCTCCCCCTTCTCCTCCTCCTCCGCCTCTTCTCGCCGTCTCCGCTGTTTGACTCCCTCTTCCTCGCCTCAGCTGAGGCGCAACATGTCTGTCTCACCTGCAACTTCCGCTACCGCATGCACGGCGTGGGTGGCGGTCCAAACCACTTCCGCCACCACGCACGCGCAGAGGCGGTTGGGGCCACACCGCCATTCGCGCCACCACGGACGGAGTCCCCTGGGTGGCGCTCAGTTCACATGAAAAGCCCAACGAACTGTACGCCGAGGATGCCTCGAAAACTCGCAAGATGTCTGCGGCGACGAACGGCTGCAGCAACAGCGCCGCGCCCTGCCACTCGAGACACGGCCTTTGGCCAATGTCCGAGAGGGCGCGGGCGCCCCGAGAGCCCTGGGGGTGGGGTCCAGGGGCACTCGCCACGAAGCCTGGCCGAAACGACCAGACCCCCCGACCCACGCGCGGCGCGCACTGCACACCGCAGCCCCCCCTCCCCCTGCTCCTGCTCCTGTTCCTGCTCCTCCTCCTCCTCCTCCTCCTCCTCCTCCTCCTCCTCCTCCTCCTCCTCCTCCGCCCTCCTCCTCCTCCGCCCTCCTCCTCCTCCGCCCTCCTCCTCCTCCTCCTCCTCCTCCTCCTCCTCCTCCTCCTCCTCCTCCTCCTCCTCCTCCTCCCTCCTCCCCCCCCCGAAACCAAGAACGGATGAGAAACAGAAGCATGCGGCCGCCCCCCCCTGCCGCGCGGAACCGCGCGCCGATGGGCGCGCCGTCTGCTCGCCGCAGCACGGCGGGCGTGCGGGCGGGGGCGCGACGAGAGACAGAAGCGTGGTATCCTGGCGCTGCCCGGCGCAACTGCTGGCGTTCTTCCGGGAGACATGCACCGAATCAAAGTCGCCCGTTGAGTGGGCCGATCCTAGCCGCCCAGGAAGCCCACTCGCGCAATGCCTTCGATCTGGCCGCGTGGGCCACGCGCAGCGACTCAGGGGCTCGAGACCTGTCGCGCTGCCACTGAACCCACTCGTCGGCCGAGTCATTACAAGCCTTGTGCCACGGGGTGAGGCGCCAACTCTGCGCCGCACCGCGAGTGCAGTGCGATGAGGTTTTCGCAACTCGCACTTGTTTGAGCCCCCGCCACCGCCCACCCGAGCCCGCACTTGTCTCCAGTGCTCGGCAAGCGCCGACCTGGAGGAGACACACCGCGCGTCCATGCACATGTAACTCATCATGCGCAAGCGCGTTGTCCGTGCAAAACACGGCGACTGGACTTGCGCGCCGGAGCCCGCACACCAAGGCCACGAGCTCAGCCGCTACGGCGTCAGCACAGAGAAGCTGGAAAGTGCAGCAAAAACAAGACATCGCGCGACGCGCGTCTGAGTCCACCGCCACAACCGCCCAGGACTGCACTTGCGAGGGCCCAGGGAGGCTGGTCCATCCAGGACCAGTCGAGGATCGCGCGCTCCCGCAGCCCACCCCCCCGAGATTCGGTCTCTTTACAACCAGAACAACCACTTTACAACCAGATGGGTTACTTTACAACCAACATAGGATTGGAAAGTATGGTTTTTCATCGAGAACGTCCACTTTGCAACCAGAACGGC
Organism: Prorocentrum cordatum; assembly: GCA_963575745.1. Classification (NCBI taxonomy): domain Eukaryota; class Dinophyceae; order Prorocentrales; family Prorocentraceae; genus Prorocentrum; species Prorocentrum cordatum. The sequence goes on along the minus strand of CAUYUJ010017627.1, from coordinate 61,856 downwards.
CCACTTTACAACCAGAACGGACCACTTTACAACCAGAACGGGCCACTTTACAACCAGAACGGACCACTTTACAACCAGCTCAGAGTGGCCGTGCGTGTTTGGGCGTTCCGCAAAGTGCTCCAGAGCAAGTGGGCGCTCTGAAAAATGCCCCAGAGCAAGTGGGCGCTCTGAAAAATGCTCCAGAGCAAGTGGGCGCTCTCAAAAGTGCTCCAGGGCGCGCGGACGCTCTGAAAAGTGATCCAGAGCACGTGGGCGCTCTGGAGCCCGAGCGCCTGAACTCTCTGCGCAGGCCCCAGCGATGCCTCTGGGCCCGAGGACCTGGCGATCTGCGCAGGCCCCAGCGATGCCTCTGAGCCCGAGGACCTGGGCGCTCCGCGCAGGCCCCAGCGACGCCTCTGAGCCCGAGCGCCTGGGCGCTCTGAGCAGGCCCCAGCGATGCCTCTGAGCCCGAGCGCCTGGACGCTCTGGCGCTCTGAGCCCAACAGACTAAGACAGGGCTTGCTAGCAGGGGCCAAGCGGCCTCAACAAGGGCCCCGCGCTCGCGCGGGAATAAGGCGACAGCATACGTAGGAAGGCTCAGGGCGACGCGCTGCCCATTTTAGGGATCACTCACAGGAAGCGAGCCCAGTGGCCTCCACAAGGGCCCAGCGCCCCAGGGAACTAGGCCATTGGCACCGCGGGTCTCTTGGGCCACGTTGGCCCCTGAAGCCCCACGGTGTTCTGCAAGGGGCTAAGTGCGCCAGCTCCAGTTGGCTCCCTGCTGCTCCTCGTCTTGGAAGGTCGAGGTTCAACGTTCCGAATAAATGCAACTATTTCGAAGATCGTTTCTTCCAGCGTCAGCCAGTGCCAGCGCAGCAACGCAGGTATCCTGCTCGGGCAGCAGCCCCAGCCGCCGTGCCAGCGCAGCAGCTTGAGCCACCGTGACAGCGCATCACCGCCACCTTTGTGCCTGCTACCACCACGCTTACCGCTGCAGCCCCGCTACCTCCACAATTCCGACTGACCCCCCGCTACTGCCGCAAATCCCATTGCAGCCCAGCTACCACCACAGTTCCCACCGTTGCCTGGCGACCACCAAAATTGCCACCGCAGCTTCCCAACACCATGCAGTTCCCATTGTAGCCCCCGCTACCACCAAATCTCCCACTACAGCTTCCCACTGCCATGCAGCTCCAGTCTTGGACGGGATCCTGGTTTATTCGTATGTCCTGCGCGACTAGCCTTCGCACGTCAGAAAAAAAAAAAGGCAGAGCAAGCAATGGCAGAACTGACCGACAGAGCTTAGAGAGCAGGTCAAAACTCGAATCCGCCCACCAGCACGCAACATGCCATAGCGCACCAGGTCGCCGCATCGCCAACTCGTGCGCAGTGCTCCTTCGTGCGCGATGGGCAACTTTACAACCAACATGCCTCAAAGAGCCCAAAGCCACCCTTGCGCTTGCCCACGGAGATTTCAGGGAAAGGCACGCGTGCATTCAATATGCGTTTTTACTTGCCTGGTTGTAAAGTGCCCTTCCTGGTTGTAAAGTGCCCTTCTCGGATTTTGTGCGCTGGTTGTAAAGTGACCCACCCATGGTTGTAAAGTGCGCTTCAGGTTGTAAAGTGACCCACGCGCCCCCCCCCCCCCCCATCCTGACTCAACGGCGTGGGGGGGAGAGGGGCGCAGAACATGGCGAGCGGCGCGGGCAGCCTCTCAGCGCAGAGATGCGGGGGGGGGTCGACAGCTGCGCGCGCGCGCCGAGAAACCGAATCGGGCGGCCTGCGGCCAGGCAGCGGCACGGGCGCCCGCGGGGGGCGCGGCGGCGCAAAAACGCGCGCGGCGCCTCCATGCAAGCCTGGCAGGTCGGGTCCTGGACGAGCCACCGCCCGCTGGCGACGCCGGGGCTGCCCGCTCGCCACCGCTGATCGGAAGTGCCATTTCTCCCGCTGGGCGAGAGGGGCCCCTTTCAGACGACGGCGGGGCGGAGTTGCGTCGGACGCGCCCTCTTTTCGGCTGCCTTGCGCAGATCAGACATGGCTTGGCCTGTCGGCGTACGGGAACTGCCCCCGCGCCTCGCAGGGCCCCGCTCGAAACCGTCAATGGCGACGACAAACCATTTTGCCGCCGCGGCCGCGCAGGCGGCGAAACGACCCGCATCGGGTCCAGGGCCCCCGCTGCCCCGGAACGCAGCCACCGCTGTAACGCACCGCGCGGGGAAAAACCTTGCGCGGGAGGGGCTCGTCCCAGGCGGCGACCGCGCGCAAGACCAAACGAACGCTGGGGCAACGACGTGGGCATGAGAGAAATTCTTTCTCCCGCGACACTGAATGAGTGCACGTGCGCCTGCGTGGCACGCGCCTCTCGGAGCGCGGCGCCGCTGGCGCCGTAGACCGCGCCCCCATCTTTGATGGGGGCCATGGCAGCTGCCCGCGTCGTCGCGCGCGTTCGACCCCGCTGAACTTACTCGGCGAAGTGCAGAGGCACGCTGGCCAGCGCTCGCGCTAGGCCTCGACGCCCTTGCCTGGCCTTGCGAAGAAGAGCAGCAGCAGCAGAGGCGTCAGCGCCCAGGCTGCGCTCGCTCTTGGCACCCTGGACACGCAAACGAAACATATCCCGCGCTGGCCGGGCCGCGGGCGCGGCAGACGACGCCGCGACGCGACTCTTCCGACGAGCGACGGCCAGACGCGTGTTCCGTAGCTCACTGTGCAACATCTCGGTGGCTTCAACTAAACCCGCGCGCAAGTCCTGTGGCCCCCCGACATGGCGCGGCCCAGAGCCGTCCGCGACGACTCCGCGCCGCGCCCAGCGGTGGCGCTCCAGGGCCAGGCCCGCAGGCTCGAGTCGCGCCATCTGCGCAATCAGGGCTGCAAAACCACAGCTCGGCAGCGCTCCCCGCAGTGTGTTAACGAGCGAAGAGACAGCGACATTTAACTTGTTGGAATTTGAAAGAGCTCGACAAATAGCTTCAACTGGCGAAGCGGAAACCCTGCCTGACACGCAGCGCGCAGGAGCCCACTGCGGCGAATGTGTCCGGAAGTATCCTGCAACTCCAGGAGAGTGAGCCCGCCGGGGAAGCCGTGCTCGCGCGCCCATTCCGACCGAGCGGCTCGGATCCAAACGAGCCCGCCATTGCTGCGGCAACTGGTGGTCCGCCCGCGCGGGCGCGCGGATGGCTGGGTTGCCGGCGCGCTACTAGAGGGCCACGCAGCCTGCCTTGCGCTCGGGCCCGAAAAAAGAACGTTATCGGGCGCGCCCCGCCCTCTCGCCTGGCGCGGCGAACGATCCTTATAAACGCCGAGGGCCCTGCGCTCCATTGCGCGACATCGCCAGTGATTGACCGATGCCATCATGGCCCGGTCCGAAGGCCCCATCGGCTGCCGAGGAGAAATCTGATCAAAACAATCGCCAGAGCTGTTCGTGCAGGACCGAAGCTTGGGCAGGGGCCGACTTTTCCGACGTTCCCACAAGCCTATCACGATATGATCTTAGAACCCCAAAATGGTCTAATAACAGAAGCGCTGTTCTTAGAACATCTACCCGATGCGCTAAAACAAAACAGCTCCCGCCAGACATGATCGGATAAGACTTCGCGGAGACCGCAGCGGGTTCCTAGACAATTGTTTGGTGGGGCTGTAGGTGCGCCAGCACGCTTCGCCACTGCCCGGGAAGCACGCGGCTCAAATCGCCGAGGCCAGGCAAAGCAACAGCGGGTCTAGATCGGCTGTCCGCGCAACATTATCCCCGGAGTGCCGACCTCCCACCGCCCCGACCGCTCCTGCTCCGACAGACGGACCTCATTCTGCCTGGTGGCTGCAGTGCCAGCGCGCGGCCGGCTTGCTGCGCGCGCGCAATGCTGCGCCGCCGTTCGATGTGCGCGCGTCGACCCAGCAGTGCCAACTGCGTAATTGTCCTTCTCGGCACTGCTGTGTGCCGAGGCGGCAAGAGCACGCGCTGCCCGTCGAAGCGCCGGGCCGGCAGGCGCCGCGAAGCTCGAGCGAGGGAAGGGAAGGGCCTTGCCTAGAGGGGCCCTCTTCGCAGCCAAACACGGGCCCTCAGACCTGCCTGCCAAAATGCTCGAAGTCCTGCTGCGCGTCGAAGCCGTAAACGTCGGCCCAGTCGTGATCCGCCCAGTCTATCCAAAGACGCCACTTGCCGTCTAGCTGCAAGTCGTCGGCTTGGATCTGGTAATCAGCCCAATGCAACTCTGGGTCCGAATGGCGGCAACCTATGCACAGGTCAATCGAGGGCTTCTCCGGCACCTTGGCGACCATGTAGCTGAGATCGGTCTCGACAGGCGGCCGCAGAGTCAGCGCCACTGGATGGCGCGGCGGAGCACCGCCATCCACGATCGCATCGGCTCGAGCACCATACGTAACGCAATCAGCGCGAGATCACGAACATGTCGACTCACCTGCCCACGCCCAGAGGGCCGCTGGTGCAGGCGGCGCAGGAACGGTGCCGCACAAACTGCCCAAAATGCTTGGCTCTGCTCAGAGCATACCATCCATCATTTTCGGCAACATTTGAAAGTTTCCACAAATACAGGCGGTAGGGCCAACTGCTTCAGAAACGAACCCAAGTCTGTGATTATCTTTCAACGTCGAGGGCCGCGCCCCTGACCGCGATGAACGCGCGCCGCGGCGAAGGCGAAGTCGTGGGGTGCGAGGCTAGCACAATGCACAATGCGAGCACGCCCTGTGGCCACCACACTGGGCATCAGTTCGAGCTGTCGTAGCGTAGCACCTGCAGGCACCATCTGTAGCAAACCGCCTGATGTTCCACCACGGGTGGCATCAGTAGCCGCACGCAGCGTGGCCTTCCGTCCAGTCTCGGCAAGCTCGGCTTCCCAGATGTCGACCCTGGACCCATCGAGATGATGTCCCTGCAAGGCGACAGCCTGTGCTCCACGCGCCCTAGGGTGTTTGCACATTTCTCCGAAGCCGACGATGCTCGTGACGCTGCTGGGGATGATGCTGAAGATGCGCGAGGGGCTGCTGGGGTTCTGGTCAGACAAATGGTCCTGCTCGACCTGCGCAGTCTTGGCAGACGCATCAGGCTGACCTTGAAGAATCGCCCACCTTGCGAGCACCCTTGCTGCAGTCGTCCACGCTAGGTTTTGCGTAACAGCCAAGGGACTCCTCATTGAGCACGTTCTGTCAGACTGTCTTGGGAGGCCCCTGGAACCAGGCACCCGATTGCCTGTTGCCGTCCCCTTGGGCGACCTTGGGCACAGTGGCTGGCCTGGGCGTCCCACAAATCCTGCAAGCGATACGTCAAAGGTAGTTGTACTTGTGTCCACGCTTCTTGCCACAGCACACCCAGCACACCCACGTTTTGAAGCCATCGAGAGGCATTCCGACCACACGCACACTGCAACAAGAGGCCGGTGGCCTACGATCTGTCGTAATAGGTTCGCGAATGCGGGCTGGTATCGCAACACAATATCGAAGAATGGTGGAAATGTTGCCTCCGTGAACTGGTAGGGGCCGCTCTCCTCCTATGCGAATAAGCGTTCGGGTCCTAGGCCACCGCTACGGACTTGAGCCAGGATGGCTATGGATCTGACAGACTTCCTTTTCCTACACTTCCTCCCTCTCCTTTCTTCCCTCCTTTTCCTCCTCATCCTCCTCCGCATCATCACCGCCATCACCATCACCATCAACACATTCGTCATTCTACTCCTTCTCATCTTCCCCCTTCCCATCATCATAGTCATCAGCCGAGTTACCCTCCTCAGTCTCCTCGTCATCATCAACCCATGCAAATGTTTATACTCCTCCTCCTCCTCCTCCTCCTAATCATCACCATCATTCGCATCAGCATCAACATCACCACCACCATCAGCAGCAGCATCATCGTCGACAACATCATCCTCATAATCGTCGTCATCATAATCATCATCATCACCTCCATCAGCATCAGCAGTGCCTTCACCATCACCATCATCATCGTCATTATAATCACTATTCTCTAAGTCCTCCTCCTCCTCATCACCATCATCATCATCACCAGCAGCATCACCATCAGCATCAGCATCAGCATCAGCATCAGCATCAGCATCACCATCATCATCATCATCATCAGCATCATCATCATCATCGTCATCATCATCAGCATCATCATCAGCATCAGTATCATCTTCATCCGCATCATCATCATCGTCGTCAGCATCGTCATCGATCTCGTCTTCACGCGCATCAGTATCGTCACCATCATCACCAAGCACAACAGCATCACCTCGAATGCCACCACCCTCACCTCCATCTTCATCCTCACTGTCGTCATGGCCACAAGTCACCTCCGCAACAGAATCCAGGCCCATCGTACCCCCACGCATTCCAACTCCACCATCTTTGCCCTGCTGTGCCCAGCTCCACCTGCCCTGGCGCTCCTGTCAACACCCAGAACTTGATGCCCGCTTTGCGGATGCTCTCTATGGTCTCGGGCACCCTGTCCTGCAACTTGTCCTGCTCGTCCCCCTCTCCTCTCTTCTTCTCGGGTGGCCCGACCCGGGCACTTCGAGCGATGTGAGGGAGACACGCGTGTGAAGCACATCGACACGATCAGGGCGGAATTGCCGAGCATGCCTGCAGCGCACTTCAACCTCAACGAGCCATAGGCCAGTGCAGCACCCAACCTCCATCGCGCCCCCGTCTCTGCCTGCCCTCACTTTCCACGACATGAGACAGATATCCCAACAATAGGAAACTGTGTTTATGCCAGGTCGCATAAATTCGAGAATCGCATCCCACAGATCGCGACGACCGCTTACACTCGAGCCCTCGAGCCGCCAGCCTCTCTGGCCCTTTGTGGCCCAGGTCGCGACGCGCGACACGTGGCCATCTTCGGCCAAGGCAGCGGCGCTCGGTTATCGTCGCGCCACTGCGGGTGACCTCGTGCGCTTCGCCCTCAAACTTGGTCCGCCACAGGCCGCCGCCGAGCGCCCGCCCGCCACCTCTCCTGCTTCCCTTGCGCCTTGTCTGCGCGTCGCGGCGAGGCAGTCGCTGGGGTCTGACCTGCGGGGCACTCCGTGCCACGCTGGATCAGCCCGTCTTGGACAAAGAAGGGTGAGTCAGTAGGGTACCCTCTCCGAACCGACCTCGATCTTACACCTCGGTCCGCCTGTAAGAACGATTCAAATCTATTCAATCCGATTAAGGTGCCATCAAGCCGGGTTCACCCTGATCAAGCCCAAGCGGAATTGAGCGGCACCGTGCATCTCTGGGCCCATACCAGCGCCGATGCTGACTTTGACCTCCCAGCAGTTGCATCCTAAGCCATGTAGGGGCTGCCGCCAGGGGGCCGCCCAAAGATTCGGTTCCTTCCCCTCTCGCGGACGCCGTGGCGCACACGGCGCGGTCGGTCCGCGCGTCGCGCGGAGAATCGGGACCGAAGCCCTCGACCCCATCGCGCTGCTGCATGTTTTGGACTGGATCGATCTGTGAGGGTCCCATGGCCCGAGACAACGTCGACTGTGATTTTGTTCGTTGGCGGCGAGGCGGAGGCGATCCGCACCAGCGTCGGCCGAACCAGGGGCACCGATGGGCAAATTGTCCGGCGTGCAAGAGAAGGGGGGGGGAAGGGGGAGCGGCCGCGCGGGAGGAGGAGAGAGGCGCTCAGAAGCGCAAGACTTCCTCGGTGAGCGGGCCGGGGCGGTTAGCCAGGGCAGCAAGGTCGCGGTAGCAGCCGGGGCCAGGACTGGGGTGTACCCGCGGGCGCTGCCAGGGCGCAATCGATTGTGAAACAGGT
>CAUYUJ010017627.1:44127-49127 GCA_963575745.1 Prorocentrum cordatum | reverse complement strand
ATAACAAGAACCCCAATCCTTAGGATATGGGGAAAAATCGACGACAATCTTAGGGATGCGCCCTCAGAAACGGAGGGAATCCTACGATGGGCATCGAGATGAGGCGATGCCAATCATAGGGATAGGGATGTGTTCCAGGCTGGTGACCTCCTCCTCCTCCTCCTCCTCCTCCTCCTTGGAGTTTCCTGGCGGGCTCTGCAGTCTGCATGTGCTGGCTTCGGGGCGTGACATGCGTCTGGAGGCCGAAGTAGCACACGTGAGAGCATTGCAGTTCCGATAAGTGCACCGAGGGTGCACATATCGGACAGTTCTGGCAAGCAGTGGGCAAGCCAGTACGCCAGGACGGATTACCCTGGCACGTTTGGCGTTGGCGCATCCATTTCTCACTGCACCGACCTTGCAGACGTGCTCCCGCGGATTATCGCTCGGATTTCTGCCAATACAGAACTTCGAAACGGCGAGCGCAAACGAAATTAATTTCACGTGGATGTGGTGTAGTCTTCATTCCCGGCCAAACAAAATCCGCAGGTAATTCACTTCGAAATCCGGAACGGATTTCTCCAGTACAATCCAGGCCCAACCCCCGTGTGTTTCGAAAGAAATCCGCTCTGCGATGTTGGCACCATGGCATTTCTGACCTTGTCTGCTTTGCGCGTCTCTTATGGCCCAAGAGTTGACGCTGGCTCTCCCATTGTCCGCACCTCTCCTCCTTCCGCGCGTGCCCTCTGCTTCTGTGCTCTGCGTCTGATATGCTTCCCCGCCCAGCGGTACCATTCCCGTGCAGTACTGATCTGGGCTGCTCTAGCCCAGTGCTGATCTGAGCTGGTCCAACCACTTGCGGACTGGAACGGATCTCAGGAGACGGCGGCGCCAAGGGAAAATGTGACCCGCGTGCGCACGTGCACAACGTTGACTGCACAATCTTACAGACGCAGGGATCCCAACAAAGACGGTGGCGCCCAGCCACGTGCATGCATACGCCCACACTTTGCGAGGCCACCCTCATGTTTTCGCTTACCCTTACGTCGTTTTTCGCTCATCAGCAAAATGATTGCACACCTCCGCAGCTGCGGATCGTTGCGGAAGTTGCCCAGAACCTCGGCTCCGATGCCCCAGCAGCACTGTCCTCGATGCCGGTGGCGCCGCAGAGCTCGAGGTCCGTCTCGATCTTCTCGGCAACTTTGGCGAGTGCACCCTCGCGGTCGCCTCGTCAGAGACGGGAGGGCGCACTGATGATGCAGGGCGGGGGCCCGAGCGCGCATGCTGGAGGCAGACGACAAAAAGGCTGGGGGATTGGGCCGGAGGACGGAGCACGCATGGCTGGGCGACAGCACAGGGAGGACGACGTGTGGAGGCTGGGTGGTGGGCAAGCCGCCTTCCGCTCGCCGAGTCGTGGAGCTAGGTAATGCCTGTGCTTAGGTCGGGCATGTCCTCCTACAGGCGGATGTTGGACGAAACATGAAAAACAATCGGAAAAATATTCCCACATAGTAAAAACAAGTAGAACACTCGTCCCCTGACTATTTTCATAATGTTTTTGAATATTCCTCCTGTAGAGGGACAAGCCCGACTTAAGCCTGGAAGGACCGCGCCAGCGAACGAGACGGAAACCGGACCGGGGCACGTCACGGACCTCAGATCTGGCGGCTCTGGAGGAGATCTGCAGTAGGAGCTCGACCACAAGGAGCACCCCTCAAGAAACCCAACCCTGAGACCCCAGGACGTCCACTGATTTTTGGTGTGTGAGCGTCACGCTTTTTCCACAGCACAACCGCCGAAACCTAAGAAACCCAGGGCACCCTGGAGGCAGGCAGAATCCTTCTTGGCATGGGTTTCCACCGTACTGGGCGCCGCGGCCGTTGCAGAGCACGTCGAGCGACGCAGCCCAGTCCCAGGCCCACAACATCTCTGACGCTGTCACGGTCATCTAAAGGTAGGGCGTGTGGCAGCACCTCTGTGCTCCCAGTGCCGCCAGCCCTCGGATAACGGCGTTCGGCTGTGTTTCCTTTTTGTTCCCTGCCCGCGTCCACCTGAGCGACAAGAATAACGGGTCTTGCGAGAGATGGCATACGCCTGTCTTGTGCGGCGCGGAACACTACGCGCTGCCTTACGCGGGCAGCTCAATTACGCGCCAAGGCCGGTGAAGACGACACCGTTTTCTTGCGTCGCCCACCTGGATGGTGAGCGTTTTCTTATTCGGCGTTTCGACATTGGGCGGAAGGGAGGGGGGGGTAAGATGGGGTCTGGCTCCGGACCTCTGCTGAGTGCGACTGTTTGCAACAGCGCGGCCCATGGGGGAGGCTCCAACGGCCTGAAACAAGCGCCCAAAACAGCCAAGATCTACTCCCTAGGGGGGGGAGTGCGAGGGCCCGCGCCGATGGGCAAAACAAAGAATAAGAAAACGATCACATTAAAGGGGAACCGGGACTTACAAATAAACGGACACAAATAACCAGATTCCCCATATTTTCTTACATTTTCTGGATTTCTGTTTTCCCCCTCAATTCCCATATTTTCCTAGATTTTCTGGGGAATCGACGATTAATTGTGTCAATGTGTTTTTGTCCCCTCCTGACACATGCAAGGCTTCTGTCTGTCTGCCTGGCTCCGCCCGGAATGCCCTGGCGAGCAGTGCCGGCGAGCCGCCAGGGCGAACCAGCTCCTCGGCGGGCCCGGGCCGCTCCCGGGGGCTCTCTGCCAGCCTCACCGAGGGGCAACGATGCGCGATGGTTCCAGTCTAGAACCCCCAGGGTGGCAATCCGAGCTATGACTTGGATTCCTGTCTTTCGGAAGTGGCTTTCGACACTGGCAGCAGACGCGGGGGAACAAAAAGGCTCTGCCGTTGCTGCGATTCTAAATTACGTCGGTCGGAAGAAAGTGGGCAAACGCATGAAAGTAGGGAGGCGGACAAAGCAGATCTAGGGGAACGAGCCATCACATCAAACACAACAACTCGGAGGTCCGCGCTGATTTCTTGGATCGGCGCTGGGGCCCCCTATGGCAGAAATCCGCGCAGACCTCTGAATTGTCATGTGTATGTCACTGTGTGCTTCCCTAAGATTGGGCCCAGGCCCTCCCAGAGAATAGCCAAAAACAGCAAAAGCATATCGGCTCCTGAAGCAGGAAGGCGCTTGAAGCAGCATGGGATCTGGGGATCCAGAAATGCACACTTTCACCACGACCGGCGTGCACGTGGGGACTGGTACATGTGAGGGGCAAGGACCGGGGGGGACTGGCATGGGGGAGATGCATCGACCTGGAATCGGCGATACATCGCCGATAGATCGGCGAGAGGACCCCGATAGTGAATCCGCACGCTCCCGGGCAGGTTGTGGCTATCGGGCCCCTATCGGCGATCAGTGGGCGATTGGGGGTCGATGCGTCCCCCCCTATGCCTATCCCCCCCGATCGATGCCCCTGAATATGGGGGGAAACATGCAGTCAACCAGTATAGTAAGGATGCACGATAAGGATGCAAGGGCCTTGGAGGGCCATTTCGAAGCTTTCCGAGCACAACGCGGCCAGCGAAATTGCCCAAGGATGGACCGAGGAGGCAAGGATGCAAGGGTACCCTTGGGAAGGTTGCCCATCCTTACTATGCGGGCTGACTGTAGGACTCGAGTCCGCGATGCATCGCCGGCAAATCGGCGACAGAGAGGCCCAAATCATTGATTGTCCTTAGGCTTAGTTTGCTGCTAAACAAATGTTGGCCTTTGCTCTCTTTCGGACTTCCGACGGCCCAAGACGGCCCAAGTGGCCGTCAAAATCGCTCAAGAGAGCTCCAAGATGGCCCCAGGACGGCCCACGAAGCCCACAAGACGGCCCCAAGACGGCCCAAAGAAGACCCAAGAGGCCTCCAAGACGCCCAAAAATGACCTCCATGGCGGCCCTGGAGCGCCCAAAGAGAGCCCAGAGAAGCCCCCTCAGACGGCTTCCGACGGCGTCAGACGGGCCATGAACGCCTGAAGATTGCGAAAGAGGTCAACAATAAGCCTGCAAAGGCCCCCGAGAGGCCTCTTAGAGGCCCCCGAGAGGCCTCCAAGAGGCCCCCAGGAAGCTCCCAGAAGTGCCCAAGAGTGCCCCAGGAGGCTCCCACCACGCGTTCCCCGAATAGCTTCCACAACGGCCAGGGGAACACATGGCCCGACAGCGTGGCCAAACTTTGTCCACAAGTTTGGCCCATTAGGCGCATCCTAAAAGGCAGGTGGCGGCGGTGATTCCCCGTATGCGTCTTCGATATTGGATGGGAGGGGACTAGAGGGGTCACCCGACGTGGCTCTTCGCGCCGCGCGCCTCGCGAGGTGACTCCGAGTCTCGTCCCCCTCCTCTTGTCGTCGCTGGGACGCGGTCTTCTCAGCGGGCGAAGAACGGTGGGAAGTACGTAAACTTTTCCGTCGCTGGGGGCGCCCGTCCCAGGGCGGCTGGAAAGTCTATGCCCTGACGCGCCTCCGTAGGGATATCAACTTTCCAGCCGCCCTGGGACAAGCGCCCCGGACGGCGAAATTGTGGCTTTCAAACAATTGCTCGCCCGTTAATTTTCGTGTGTGGGCCCTGGTGCGCGTGGGCCCGAGTGGGCCCACGACGAAGCGCACAGGGGAGCACGACATCCACGCGCCCCACTCGCTGCCATGGAGGAGGAGGAGGAGGAAGGGGAGGAGGAGGAGGAGGAGGTGGAGGAGGTGGAGAAAGGAGAGGAGGGGGGAGGAGTTAGGAGGAGGCGGAGGAGAAAGAGGAGGCCGAAAAAAGGAAAAGGGGAGGAGGAGGAGGAGGAAACGGAGGAGGGGTAGTAGTAGTAGTAGTAGTAGTAGTAGTAGTAGTAGTAGTAGTAGTAGTAGTAGTAGTAGTAGTAGTAGTAGTAGTAGTGGTAGTAGTAGTAGTAGTCGTAGTAGTAGTAGTAGCAGTAGTAGTAGTAGTAGTAGTAGTAGTAGTAGTAGTAGTAGTAGTAGTAGTAGTCGTAGTAAGTAGTAAGTAGTAGTATAGTAGTAGTAGTAGTAGTAGTA
>CAUYUJ010017627.1:30000-44027 GCA_963575745.1 Prorocentrum cordatum | reverse complement strand
CTCTCGGCAAGTATGGATGCATGGCCGCACTGGCCCATGCGGTGAGTGCTTGCAGCCGAGCCCCCGCTGCTGGAGCTGGAGTGGGGGAAAAAAGGGGAGAGTCAGGCCTGGTGCATTCTGCTCTCTACTGCCCTATGCCCCAGCCTGCCGCTGCTGCCGCCCTTGGCGATGAGAGCCTGACGTCCCTGCTCTGAGCGGAGCCGTCGGCCTTAGTGGCTGCTGTGGCGGCGGCTGGGGTGCTGGGGCTGGCCTCACTGCACAACACCTTGCCGCGGTTCTCCCAGCCCTCCACGCTCTTGCTCGGGCTGGTGCACGGCGGCCTGCGAGCGGGCTGGAGGAAGTCCTTGATCTCCATCTGCGGCTCCACCACCGTCTCCGTCTGCGTGTCGAAGGAGGCCTCGTCGTAGGCGTAGCCGTGCGGGCCCTTGGTCCAGCGCGTGTAAATGTGGTCGATCTCGTCGACCTGGCGCCTCGTGTAGTCCAGCTCCCATGGCATCGGGCCGTGCATCATTTTGCCAAGCTTGTCGTCGGTGATGCCGATGGCGCTCCTCGCCGCACTGATGGCGCCGTTGATGTCATGGAGCTGCTCCTTGAGGTAGTGCTTCGCTTGGCTACGCTCTGCTTCTTCATGTGGATCGAGGCTCCTTGCGTTCATGCGGCCTAAGGTGGTCACCACCTTCTCTCGCTGCTTGTGGAGCGCGTGGAGAGCCTTCTCGCTGTGCTCGGTCGCCACCTTGAACGCGACGGCGGTGCTCTGGAGTGTGTTGTGCGCGATCTCCAGCCTGTGCGCCGCCGTGCCCACGACTTGATCCGCCACTCCTCCCGAGCCTCCTCTGTCGTGCGGCTTCTGCACTATCGTTGGCTGCAGAAGCTCGGCTTCGTCTGCAGCTGGCTGCTGCGCCATCTCCCCCTTCTCCAAGTGCGCCTGCGCCGCCATCGCAGCTCTGGTCGTGCGCCCTCGGGGCGCAGGCTCTGAACGTGGGCGGAGTATCCGCCAGCAGTGGATAGAGAGGCCGCGAAGATGCTCGAGTCGCAAATGTCCTCTGGTAGTATGTCGAGCTGTGTACTGATCCTCGTTTACCTTAGTGGTTCCAGCCTACTGGTGTACACCTTAGATATTGTAGTAGTTTCCTTAGTTCCCAGTAGTTGGGCCGTAAGGAACCGTAGTGGGACCTTGGTGTGAGAGTAGGCGCAGGCTCGGTCGTTCGCTGCAGTCGGAATCCTGTGCCTGTCCTTAGTGTGCAATTCTTACTCACTCTATCCTCTGGAGGTCGAGAAAGGTAACAGCTGTGATAACTAAAGCGGACGAAAGCTGGATGTATCTGAGCGGGAGAGGAGAGGTCGAACCGTGGTCGGATCACAATCGCATGGCTGTGCTGGGTGTTGTGGTGTGGTAGTTCCCTGTGTATGCTGTCATAGTACGCGGTGTGTACCCTGTAGCATGTACTGTCGTTCTGTATACTGTCCGGTACGAGGCCGCAGATACGTCGGCTCCGAGCGTGCATCCGCGATACTGCATGAAAGACAAGCCCCGACTGCGAGTGGAACTAGTAGAGAGCTGATTGCCTGAGAAAGAGATGGTAGGTTGGAAGTGGGAGTTGGTGGGAGGAGGGGGCGTAGGTGGTGGGAGCCCGTGTAATAGTAGGGTGACGGCTGAATAAATAGAAGGTCCGCCGTCCCCCTCATTTTTTTGCCATAGGCTGGTAATAATCCCTTGGTCGTAGGTCCCGATAGTACGTAGCCATCCGATATAGGTAGGCCATCTGGCCTCCGTGTTGTTCGGCCTGGCTCCTGAGACTCGTCATACGAACAAGGTCTGCACTGATCTGCTGTGCATTTTTTCCTCTCGGCTCACTGGCGGCGATGATGGTGGCCAGGCACGAGGGCGCCCCGTGGAGTTGAGGCGTGGCTCGAAAGCGCTGCTCGACAACGAGCTGCTGGCTCCGCTGGGCTGCGGGCCTGGTAAGAACTGGCCCGCGGGGCTCTCTCGCTCGCGGCGGGGCGAGCTGCTGGGCTTAGGCTGGGGCGTGCCTTGGCTCACCTCCTGTTGAGCTGCGCCTCCACGGCCCTCTCCAGGCCCGTCTTCGGGCCCCCTGAACGGCTCTTCGCGGCCCCGAGGTGCGCCAGCGCGTGGCCCAGTGCCTGCTTGAATATGTCCCCCCTGAAGCCCGAGATCTTGTCGTACTGCTCCTGCTCGAGCTTCTGGTCGTACAGCACCGCCCTGAAGCTCGGCGCCGTGTTGATCGCGTAGATGAGCTTGGCCTTGCACTGCTTGATGTCCATCTCCACGTCCTCGCCCGTCTTGTTGTACGCCTCCTGGATCTTGCACTGCAAGAAGACCTCCGTGATGAAGATTGGTCCCCAGGGTTCGTCGAGCTGGCTCATGAACTCTTTCAGGAGCTGCCTCACGTGGAGGAGGGACGCGTCGAGCTTCTGCTCCTCCGAGTCGAGCACCGCCACGATCTCCTCGACCAGGCTCGCCGCCACCTGGCCATGCGGTGGGCCGAGGCCGTGCCCCTTGCCCAGCTGCTTTACCTTCCGTCCGTACTCTCTGCCTGTCTCCATCGGCGCCTGCACCCATTCTGGCTCGAGCGGCGCCAGCCAGAACTCTCCCGTGAGATGCAGAAAATTGCGGATCTCGTTCGAGTTCTGGAGGGTGAGCCTCTGGAGCGATCTCAGCTGGTCCCGAAGCTCCACCTGGCCGCCTCCTCCACCGCCACGGCCTCCTCCTGGGGGTCCTCGACCGCCTCCTCCTCGGCGCTGTGTGGGGGGCGGCTGCTGCGGCGTCTGCTGCGACTGCTGCGTGTCTGACGAGCCGACTCCGCCTCCGCCGAGGTGTGGGCGCTGTGCTGGTCGCTGCCCTTCGGCTGCGCCCCCACCTCCCTTCGTGCTGGCTCTGATGCGCCAATCGCCGTGGCCCCCGTGCGACATGTGCTCCTTCTCCCCGTGCTGCTCTGATCGACTCTGGCCCTGCTATGTGCTCGCGTATGTGTGCGTGATACTCCTCAAGAGTTTGAGCCTCGTGGTTACAGATCTGGCAGGTAAGGGAGCTGGGGTCGGAAATGGGGTGGGACCACATCGACCTATCTTGGTGGCAAATACCGTGGCCGTGTACAGCCCTGACCGCGTGGTCGACACATACCTTACGATTAATAAATGTGCTCTTGCACCAGGGACACTGGTTGTTGACGATTACGGACGCCACCACTGGTCGGATGTTGCGGGTCTCTCGGCGATGCCCAACTAGTGCTGCGTATGTCGCAAAGCGCATGCCACACCTCTGTTCCGTGTCGGTTTCGCCCTTCGTCGTATGATCGCACCAGTAAGGTTTTAATGTCTCCTCCTCCCTGCCCTCCTCCTCCTGTAACGTCGCATCTCGTGTCGTAAGCACATCCCAATTTCGCTCGTAAATGTGCAATATTGATGGGTCTGTTTGTAACCAGTTTTTTTGTTCCGTACTCCCCTGTTCGAATATGGCGAGGTCAGATTCCCTGTCTGCATACCATCCCATGCTCTCGTCCACAGTTGCTATCACCTGCATGTCGGCTGCAAACTGCTGTGCCCACGGGGTGGAGGAGGGCCCCACGAATCCCTGCCCCTCTAGTCGCCGTATGCCCTGAGCCGCATCTAGTCTGGATGTTCCGAAAACCGCTGCGATGACTGCTCCGTGCTCCCAAGGGTGCCTTGACCAGTTCTGGTACCATCGTAGGCGTCGCACAAGCAAAGATACGGATGTGCGCTCAAGTCTCCAGTATCTAAACACCTGTCGCAAATTGTTGCACCTCACTGTCCCATCTGTTCTGGTCCACGACATTGCTCCTCCCGCTAGCGTCCGTAGGTACTTGCCTAGTACGCTGTCGATTGCTGTTGTATGGGTAATTATCTGTCAGAACTAGCGCAGGCAATCCGCTAAGGGCCGCACCTACCACGAAAGCCATGACCATCATACGTTTTATCTGTCGGGGTACCTTAGAGGTCCAGAAGATCCCGCACTGTCGCCATGCAACGCGGATGGCTGCGATGCGCCGCACAACCTCGCCAGTGATGCCCTGGCCAGCTGGTAGGTAGGGGCCAAGTACACGCATCTCCCTTAGCGCCTGACCCTGCAGTGTTTTGCTGCGTCTGAGTTGTCTGGTTTTCCCGTAGCAGCCTTGCCCAACTAGGTATAGTAGGTGGTTGGTCTTGGCATTGTTAAGTCCCCATCCTCCTGCTGCAATTGTTTGGGAAAGGCGTTCCGTGTTGCTGTTGAGTTGTTGTTCGATATCTCCAGCCGTCGCTGCGGGTAGGATTGTCTGCACATAAGTGATGTCGTCCATGAACGTGTTGAGAGCTAAGTCGTGAGTGTTGCCTGCGACTGGGTTGGTCGCGTCGCGGATAATCTGGCCTGGGTCCGTGCGGCCTTGTTCCCACCATTTTGTGACGTACAGGTTGTATGCGTCGTTGAATTGCCTTGGGCAGAGGGTGAAGCCCATTTGGGCGCCTGTGGTGCTCTCAGCTTCGACGGTGCCGTCGGCAGCTTCGAGCGTCAGGGTAGAGTGGTCAATTGCTGCCATGGCGAAGCGCTGGTCTTGCTCGTGTGCTTGCCTGAAGGCAACCGCTCTGAGTAAAGCTCGGTTGGTGGCTGCAAACGCGTTGGTGCCGTCGTAGTTGGTTGTGATTGTGCCCACCCCCCCTTGGGCAGCCCTCCATTGGGCCGCTTGCGCGCAGAGGATGGCGTTTTCCCGACAGCGGCGTGGGAGGCCTCCTTGGGCCCAAGGAGGAGGAGGAGGAGGAGGAGGAGGAGGAGGAGGGACAGATACGACGCTGGCTGGCGGACGCCGCGCTCCAGGCCGGGCGCGAAGGCGTGCGCAACAGACTGAGGAGTCGCACGCGACACCTCAATGCTTGAAAGTCCGCGGCCTCCCACCTCAGCATCTCGGAGGCCACGGCAAGCACATCGAATGGTCAAGGCAGGAAGATGCAACGCTGGGCGCACGCAGGCACGTGCGCCTCTCTCGTGCCACGATTTGAATTCCAACGTGGGTATGTTACCATAGAGAGGGTCATGAAACAACGTTGAAACGCATATTATGACGGTCTGTGCATCTGCGGTCTGGCAAATCGGGGCGGCATCAACGCGACGCCAAGGGGCGTCGTGGACTCGAGACTTCGGCCTGGGAGCGCGAGGCCCACGATTACCCATATCATGCAGTTCTGCAACCGGTCGCTGTGTTCTGGGGGGTGCACGGACACGCAAAACGCTGTTCAGCTAAGCGTTGGCCGGTGCCCGCCTCGAACTTTTGCCCCATCCCCCACTTCCTCCCAATGTCCCGTCGCTGCGGCCCCACCGTCCTCATGCCCCTCCGACTGCCCCCAGTCCTCATCAGGCCCCTCGTCCACACTGTCACCCCCCCATGTGCCAATTCATGTCGTTCCTCGTCGTCCTCCTCCGCCGGATGCATTTCCCCATCGTCCACGTGCTTGCCCTCCTCCCATCCTCCACGCCCTAATGCAGATCATGCCACCTCCTTCTGCCCCCCCCCCGCCTCGTCCTCGTGACGCTGACAACGATGATGCAGTTCCTCCTGGGCCCACTTCCTCCCGTCTCGTCCAGTCCCGTTCATCCCCGGCCCGTTAGCCACCCCTCTTATCGAACCTCTTCATTCCCACAGGCCACCATCCTCACCCCCCCCCCGCGCCTTTGCACTCCCAGACCACGGCCCCCTGCTGGACCAGCCGGGCGACCCGCGGAAACTCCCGCCCAGTGACCACTCCAGCGAGCGGCGAGCAACAAATGCACAGTTCGAGACACGAACTTTGCATTTCGACCGCGCACGACGCCCCCCCTGGACCAGCCGAAAGAGAAACGTGAAAGTTCCCGCCCAATCAACACCACCCGCGAGGGGCACGCTCCAAATACACAGATGAAAACAAGATCTGTATACACAGATCACACCACGATCTGCGTAGACAGTGGGCCCACACACGAAGATTCACAATTGAAGACGCAAGCTGTGTCCACAGATCGCACCTTGATCTGTGTATTTCGAAAAAGCGAACGCTCGCCACCTCGAGGGCGCCCCGACTTGCCAACCCCAGAACCGAGGTCGACATGCCCAGCTAGGGGGGAATGCAAATGCACACTCCCCCGGCCCAGGGCGCCCCCGAAGGAGCTGCAAATGCGCGCTTCACTGGCCCAGGCGGCCACGGCGAAACGCGGCGCCACGGCGGCCCCCAACGGCCCGAGGACGTCCCACAATTCCTCGAAGGACCCCAAAGAAAAAGGCCGCGCAGCAATCCGAGAACACGAGAAGTGTCACATGTCATGGACCTCTTAATAGTCAAAGCTCCACGCGTCGCCATGCAGAACGCTGCACTGGCAAGGGGGCGGACCGTGCCGCAAACACCTATACTTTTACATGTTAGCGATGCGACTGCGTTCGGCGGCCGTGCCGCCCGCGTTTGGAGTGCGCCCCCGACGCTCGCATTGGCAATCCCCTCTGTTTGGTTGCGCCGCTGTGCTCGGAGATCGAAGAGGCGATATACCGCCGATGCGGGCGCGCGGCACCAGGGGCTTCACATTTCGAACCAGGAGGGAAGACGAGGTAGGACGACGGACGGTGGAGCAGGGAGGCAAAGAGGAACGAGGAATAATGGGGGAGGTGGCCAGGGGCACTCCCCCGCCCGAGCCGCGGACGCTTTCGACACCATCCAAGGGGGGGAAGAAAGGAAGGGGGACGGGGCGAGGGCGAGGACGACGACGGGAAGCGCTTTCTCCGAGGGGCGCCAAGCCCGACCCACACTGAATTCACGAATTCCTCCCAAACTGTGTAAACACCCTGTCCTCTGCACCCCCTCCGATACAACTGCTTCAGAACCGAGGGGCAGTGGATTCCAAGCCACGACATGAAATCAGGAAAAGATAAGATAATGAACTGAGCGTGCGCAGAGAAGACGCCCGCCCAGAGCTCCAGACAGGTTTGCGGCATCACCTGGGGCAGCGCTATGCACTATCCTCCAGGTCGCGCCCCCTCAGAGCAAGGGGAGTCCACCGAAGCCACCCCCTGGGAGCGGAGGTGCGTGGCGTCACTTGGGACTGCACAGCTCGTGCCATCCTCCAAGCCGCGCCTCCCGCAAAGCGCGGGAAGTTCACCAAAGCCAACCCCACGAGGAGCCAACCCATGGACCAGGTATGCGGCAACACCTGGGACTGCACGGCGCGCGCCATCCGCCAGGCTGCGCCCCCCTCCGTGCGATGGAAAGACAACCGATGCCACTCCCTGGTTGCTGGGGCTGGCAACCATGACCAAGCGAGAGCATGATATCATCTGAAGCGGCGTCTAGTCTACCATTCCGCGTCGGCTCAGCAGCCCTGTGATCCGCATCACCGTCTTCCTCGCTCGTCTTGGGGCGGCAGAGAATATCCAGAAAGCCTTCAGCGTATGTAAAATCCCAAAGGATAAGCCATCTTACTGAAGAGGTGCCCGTCGCTTCCGAGTTCTGCTGCAGCACCGCCAACCAGAGCGGCTCTGTCGGCCACCAAAATGGAAGCAAGGTCGCCTCTCTGATCGATGACACTCCCACTGAAATGCGGCCGTGGAGCACCGTTCCACTGCCGGGCGCCGAAGATACGCCCCCGTAGCCCAGGAACTGGTCGAGGAAGTACGAGTTCTTCAACCTTGTAAACCTTGAAGATGTGGCCTGGTGGTCCAGGAAGCGGGCGAAGAGGGCCGCACCAAGGTCGAGCACGAAAGACTCGCCCACGCGGCCCAGGAACTGGGCGAGGAAGGGCGACGTCAGGAGGCTCGAAAGACGTGGACCATCAGCACGCGGGCCCCGTCGAAGTGCAGGAACTCCAGGCCGACCACAATGTCGAGCAGCAGCGCGTGGACTCCCAACCCGCCGAACACGATGAGGTCCAGCAGGCGATGGCTGCGCAGTGAACGTGGTCCCCATCAACGGCGGCAGAGCACCATCGCCTGAGGAGGTAACGGGCGCCGCGTCACCAATGAGTCCATTAAATTTGCCACCATTTCCGCGCCGATCATTAGCACTGGTAGGGCTCCAGCATCCAGGCGCCAGCAGCACGGCGAGCCCAGGCCAGCAGGCGCCGGCCTGGCAGGAACGCAGCAGCCAGCATCCAGGTGGACCGACTGAGCCCAGTGGGTCGATCAGCACCGCGCCGTCGGAGCCCCCGCCGAGTACCCCTGGCACGAAGGGCAGTGGGCCATCGGCCACGCGGGGAGCCTCGCCCTCCGCGACGATGTCGGGCGAGTCCCGCGGCCGCAGCAGCGCAGCGATCGCGCCAGCCGCAGCCTGTGCGTGGCGTGCCGCCGTGCCGCGCAACCTGGCACGGCGTCGGGCGGCACGGGACAGCGAGGTCGCACAGGAAGGCGGCGTGTGCGCTGTCAGCATGACCATCGGCGCCAGGCGAAACCAGGGGCAGCCGCAAGCGCGCCAGGCGGAGGCCTGGGGCTGGGGGCTATGGCACGGCGGGCGCCGGCTCGGAGCAAAACAGCTGCGGTGCCCGCGCCGAAGCCACCTTGAGCCAAAATGGCTTGAGCCAAAGGGCTGCGGAAAGGAGGAGGGAAGGAGGACGAGGAGGAGGAGGAGGAGGAGCTGGAATAGAAAGGAGGAGGAGGAGGAGGAGGAGGAGGAGGAGGAGGACGAGGAGGAGGGTAGGGCATTCGCTGGTGACCACAGGGTGGTGGCGGGAGGGCAGGGAGCAAGGAGGAGGATGGAGGGGGAACGCTCTCTGGGGCAAGCGCTGCAGCCTCGTGGCTCCTGGTGCGGAGGAGAGGGGAGGACTGCGGACGGAGGAGGGGGCGATCCTCAACCGCATCCCCCTGACCTCGCCATCGCTCGGACGTCCACTCCCCGTGCCTTTTTGCTCGCCCTCGCCGAGGAAGGAATGCACACGTCCGAGCGATGCCAGAGGTGGCTGGGCCTGTGGGAGCTAAAACGACGCGAAGATCGGGACAAAATCGGATCGGGATAATTCGAAATCTCTGAGAATCGGCGGGTTTGGGGGATGTATTGGGCGCCGCGGCCGCTCCAGAGCGTTCCGGGACGCTCTGAGAGCGCTCCGGAACGCTCTGGAGCGATTTATCCCGATCCTAGCCCTGTTTTAGGAGCGGGGGGGGGGGAGGGCCCCCTCAGCGCGCTGGAGGCACCCTAATAACTGTACGTGCCGACCCCCCCCGTGCCGGCCCCCCCGCGCGACCCGGTCGCCGCGCCGAGCGCGCGAGGTGCGGCCGAGCCGCGCTCCTGCTCCCCGTGCCCTCCACCCCGATGCCCCTTCCTCAGGGGAACGACGAATGACATACAGTCGGGGCCTTGACCTAAGGAACCCACAATAAGGAACGAGGCCCCTTTTTCCATAAGTCCAACTTCGATTTCCGATCGAAAACATAAGGAGAACCTGAGGCAAGCTGCGAAACACTTAAGGAACGCGGAGCCCCTCCCCAACGAAAAGGGTTCCTTCTTCAGGGCCCCGACTGTAAACCAAAAAACTCGGAGGGCCGCGCGGATCTCTCGGATCGTCGCTGGACTCCCCTGGCGGCGCTCCGGCGCCGCCCCTGGCGCGCTCCGCGCGCCAGGGAGGGGGGGTCCAGCGCCGATCCGAGAAATCCGCGCGGACCTCCGAGTTTTGTCTATGTCATTGTTCGTCCCCCTGCTTCTCGACGAAGGAGCGGGAAGCGGCGCGCGTCGAGAGGCACAAGTCGGCGGAGAGCGGGGGGGGAGGACACGAGAGGGAGAGGGCATGCTCGGAAGGCGGCGTGACCTCTCAGAAACCCTCGCGCCTTCTGATACGTTGTTCCAATAGAACAATGCATCAAAGGCTTAGAAGACTTCTCGGAAGGTCGGGGGACTTCCGAACCTTCTGAGGAGGCCTCCCCCTTCTCATTCCCCCCCCCTCGCTCGCCGCCGATCGACGGAGGAGTGGGAGCGGCGAGCGTCAAGAGGCCCAAGCCGAAGTGGCGGCGGATGCCTCTCGCCGCCTGCAGTCGCCTGCGCCACCGCGCGCTGGCCGCGGCGGGGATTTCTCTTGGCCGGAGGGGGAGGGTCGGGCTGGCGCCGCGCAGCGCGACGGGCCCTGAGGCCAGTGACCGAGCCGCGAGAGCGGGTGGACAGGGCGTGAGGGGCCAGTGTTCGTCTTGAAGGTTGGGCGAGCGCGTTCCACTACACGCAAAGTAACCACTCGCAAATGGCCTGGATCCGTCGCGTGGGATCTACGACCCATTACACCGAGGAAGGCATGTTTTTGTTCGGACGTTTGCGAGTAGGCACTGTGCGAGTAGCGGAGCGCGCTCGGTGAGTGAGGGGCCATTGTTTGTCTTGAAGGTGCCATTGACGTTGCCGGGTCGACCTGCTCACTGCAACAGCGCCAACGTATGCGCTGAGTGCTTACCAGCCGATCCGAGCGACCGACCGCAATTTCATCTGCAACCTCCCTGTGCATATTACACCACATATCGTATGGTTCTGCAGCGGGATGGAGCATCATCGTTTTGATAAGCAGGCGTCTTGCGCGGCCTTGCAACATCGATGGCGGCAGTTTCGTGCAGAGCGGACTGGGAGACACCGTTTCGCACCGAAATTGAGCACCCACGTCATTTCGTAATGCACCGCAACGTGCTGTCGACCAAACTGCGCGACCCGGTGGCGTCCCCAGGCGCCCTGCATTGCATTCTGCGCGCCCGATAGCACAACCAAATCATACTCGCTCGGCTCTGCGCCGGTATCCTCGAGTCGCTCGAACTCGCCGACGCGGGGGTCGTACGGCGCAATTCGCATCCATACCCGAGGCCGCTACGGCACGACGGCGCCCCCGCCCCGAGCGTACGGCACAACGATTGAGGGGGGACCCGTTCAAAGGGGAGCTGGAATCGGCGATACATCACCGATAGATCAGCGATATGCCTCCGACTGCAAAGCCCCACGTTCCCCGGCAGGCTGGGTTATCGGGCCCTATCGGCGATGAATGGGTGATTAGGTGCCGATGCATCCCCCCCTGAGCCCACCCTCCCGTAATCCACCCCACTCGCTCATCAATCAGATTCCGCCTGCCCGAGCGAGGCAACTTCTGGCGAAACGACTCTGGCGAAACGGCCTGCCAGCGAAGCGACCAGCTGGCAAGGCAGCTCCTGCCGAAGCGACTCACGGCGAAGCGACTCTCTCTGAGTCGGACAACAGCTGCATAGAGCTAGGCGGTCGAAAGCCCGCGCGGGCTTGCTGGAACGGCGCGGATCCTGACTGCCTGGCGGGGGGAGGGAGCGCGCCAGGGACGGCGCAGAAGGCGCCACCATGGGGGTCAAGCGCAAACCCAGAAATCCGCCTTGACCCCCGAGAATATATGTTTTTGCCCTTTGCCGGTCCTTTCCTTCTAGTATCTCTGGCGAGCCTGCGCGCGACGCTGCCAGGCCAGCTCTGTCCCTGATGAGAGCAGAGGAGAACGATCCCCCAGCCCCTGATTGCGGCGGCGGGTCTGGCCACCGCGGATCCAGCTGCTGCAAGAAGGGAGCGAAGGTGAGTTTGTCGGGGCCCTTGGGCGCCAGAAATGAGCCCACACGCCCGATCGTGGCAGTACAGAGCAGGGCGAGTTGAGACAAGGGCAGCTCAAGATCGATCCCCAACAGAGCTCGACCTAAGCAGTGTTTTCCGTGCTCGTTTCGTGTTCGTTCTCCCTCGTTCTGTCTTCGTCCCGGCATGGCTGCAAAAGGAAATCAAAACGCGAATGGTCCGCGACGTCGCCAAAGCACCGCTCAGGTCGAGCCCTGGGTCCCCAGGTAATCCCTCCCTTGGCTGCTCACTCTGGGGCCCTTCCTCGCTCCGCTCGTGCATGGGAGCTGCGTCGAACGTCCGTCGATTCAAGTCGACCTTGAGTCGAACCTGAGTCGAACCTGAGTCGAACTTGAGTCGAACTTGAGTCGAACCTTCCTCGCTCCACTCGTGCATCGAAGCTGCGTCGAACGTCCTTCGATTCAAGTCGACCTTGAGTCGAACCTGAGTCGAACCTGAGTCGAACTTGAGTCGAACCGGGGCCGAACTGCAGTTTGTTTGGTGGGCCCCAGGAAGGTCCCCCAGACGAGCCTCTGACCTCCCCGGGTCCAGACGCACCAGTCCTCCAAGCTGCGCCCAGCCGCGGCGACGAGGGGCCACCCCGAAGGCCAACCACCTTTGTCTCGGCTCTCGGGGGCGACGAAGCAAGGGGCGTCCAAGAGGGGGGTCGCAAGCCGTGGCCGGAGGATGTGCACGGACCAGAGGGGAGACCAGGGAACGCGTTGGAACAGGAAGAGAGGCCAGGAAATCTGGGGAGAGATCATGGGACGCACGGAGACATGCTAGTCCTGTATGTCCTCCTTGGCGGCGCGCGTCCGACCCGAGCATATAATATACCCATCTTGTCGTACATCGCTTCCCGAGCGGTGTGGCCAGAAAGCGCCGGCCACGACGCATATACCATTAGGTCGGGCATGTCCCCCTACAGGCCGATATTCGACGAAAAGTAAAAAGTACTCAAACGATTTTCAACAATGATCAAAAAAACTACTCAAACAATCGCCCCCAGGCCCGACTCAAAAAATCGCCCCCAGGCCCGACTCAAATACACTAAAAGAGTTCTCGGTGCGCGCGTCACCCCTGGAGCGCGGTGCACACCGAATGTTGACAGGTTGGGGCAGCGCCGAAAAGGGCCATGACATCCGGGGATATCGTGGCCCCGGCCATGATCTATCCCCCCCCCTTTTCGGGGATGGACAGACCTCCCTTTAGTAAAACGTGGTTTAGTACAAACGACCTCGGGCCTAACCTGGCGGACGCAAGTCTGGAAAAAGACGGCCGCGGTGCCCTCTCGAGAACCGAAAACGGACAATTCACTAATCGACGTGTCAGGGTAGGAGGTCTATCCACCCCCGACCTTTGTTTGGGGGTCCAGCTGAGATGGGGGGTGCAATAGATTTGGGGCAATTGTATTGCAAATGCACTGCGCCGGAACATTGTACTGCATTGTTTTGCAAGTACTGCGCTGCACGCGAAAGCCCAGCCATGCATCTGCGCCCCGGCATGTACTGCACGCCCTGAATGTAGTGCAACCCCACAAGCCTATTGCACCAAATCTACTGCACCATCCCCTCGTCGCTGGACCCCCTTTTGGGTCAACCCGACTCTGGCCATCGCACCCCCCTCTTGGACGCCCTCCGAAGCTCGCCCTCGCGGTGGCCGCACCCGCCGCCGCGGCCTGGGGCCTGCAAGGCCTCTTGCCTGCCCTCTGGGCGCGGCCTGGCCGACCCCTCCCGTGACGAGTGCCCTCCGTGACGTCTCGCGCGCCCTCCGGGCCTCCCTCCGGCCGCACACAGCGCGGCCGGACCCAGGACCGAAGAGCGTGCTTCGAGAACACGAGGCCCTCCGCTGGCCAAACCAAAGAGCATTCGCGGGTGCCCTCCCCGAGCCGACCTCGATCTCGGAAAAACTCGGCCCGACTGCAGCAGAGCGGAGCTCGTGCCACGCGCCGGCGCGGGCACGCTTGTGTGGGCGCACTCGCCGAGGAAGAGCCGTGCGTCCTCCTGGTCGGCCGGGCGATTCTCCTGGTGCCTCAAGGCGGCGTCCAGGAGGGCGCGCGCGCACACGTGTTGCTTTTTGTTACAGGCGCGAAGACGCCCTGTGGCACGAGGAGGGGGACAAGGGAGGAGAGGGAGGGGGAGGGGGTGCGAAACACGTCGAAGCAGCTCGGCCCAGAGCTGCTGGCAGTGGCCTCAGTCCGGCGGCCCAGCTGCCAGCGTGTCGAGCCGCCGGTCGAGGCGCGAAGGGCGAGAGGAGGCGGGCAGTCCAGAGGCTCTGCAGGAGCAGTCGTCCTGCTGGCGGGGAGGTCTGCACACTGGCCGCGCACGTACAAGCGCGTTCCGCTACTCGCATACTCGCAAAAGTAGCTGCTTGCAAGTGGCCTGGATTTAGGTCGGGCATGCTCTCCCACAGGGGGATTTTGGAGAAAGAATAAAACATTTGCCAAACATGCCACCAAAATAATAAACAGAAGCAGAAATAATCGT
>CAUYUJ010017627.1:0-25000 GCA_963575745.1 Prorocentrum cordatum | reverse complement strand
CTGGCGCCGTTGCTGACTTGAAACGCCCCCTTGTATCTGGCGTCGTGGGCGATCGCGTCGGCTCTTGATGGGTTCGCGTCTGTCTGTCGGTGGCGTCGCGCGTTGTCGCTGCCGTCGCTGTCGCGCCCCCCCTGCTCCTTCCCTGGCGCGGCGATAAGTATTATTGCAGCTCTGCTGTCCACAAGGGGGGGGGGGGGGGCCCTGTAGCTTCGCGCGTGGCTTCTCGGCGCAGTTATCGGGGAGTCCTTTCGCCTTATTCGTTCTTCGTGTTCGCCTTATCTCACGTCGGTTGGCTTCGATGCCCTCTTCGTCTGGTCTGGGCGTGACCTTCGTGCGTTTCCGGGGTCGGTTGGGGGTCCAGTAGTCGGTCAAGCATATCTGGCATACCGACCCGGTTGGCGCGTCGGCAAAGTCGTTCGCGGGGCGACGCGCTGCGTCGGCGCGCGTCTGGCGCGCCGCCTTCCCGAGGAGCGTTGCCCCGCGCTGGTAGCGCACGCATTGGTTGTTTACGTCAGCTTCAGGTGCCCTCTGCATTGGGTAGAAGTGTGCGCCTGCGCAGATTGCTTCGAATGATCGCCCCACTTGACTCGGTTAGCTCATTCGGCTGTCTGTCGCGTCGGTCTTCTGCGTGCTTGGGGGGGGCGATGATTTTGATCGTCGTGGGTTCGTCACGGGCCACTTTGATCCAGCTGGGGATCTCGCCGGGCAGGGCGATCTTGTGTTTGGGGTCGACGAATTCGCATATCTCGGTCATGTCGTTGGTGAACGCGGCGCTCCATTGTCCCGTGTCGTCGATGTCGTAATCCAACATGGCTTGCAATTTGCGAGGACTTTGTATTAATATACGCGTAACTTCTCGCACCCGAGCGCGTCGGAGCCGCTGCGGTAACTGCGGGGGTTCTGGTTCGCCGATGATCTCGGCGCATGTCATGCGTTATTATTTCACCTGGTGGTGGCCAAGTCCCAGAGCTTCTCGCATGGCGGCCGCGCGCGCAGCATCGGCGTCGGTCTCCTTGTTCGCAATCCAAGCGCCAGCGTTAAATAGCCGCCGTGAAAAACCGCATGGCTCCAGGTAGTGTAGTTTGGCTTTCGCCGTGATGGCTTGGCGCTTGAATATCGTTTTACGCAGTGGTGCTGTTGCTTCTTAGGCGCGAGAATCCCTGCCGTGATTTCCTGCGCCAAGTCGTTGCGGTCGTTGGACATGGCGCCGGGTAGTTTAGCTGATCGCCTTATCGATCTGGTCATGCCAAGATCAGCAAACGTCTCGTCGGTGAGAAACATGTTTCGGATAGTACGTTTCCCGTCGGGCGTGGTGGCGTACATCATGAAATTGGGCGTGTTCGCGTTGATCGGCAGCCCTCGCGACGTAGTCGCGCGTGCGATTTGTCCACGCATCGCTTCGACCGCGGTGCTTTATCGTCGCGACTGTTTTAACGTCGCCCACGAAAGATGCAACGTCAACTCTTTCTCGTCGCTGTTGTCCTGGAATATTCGAAGGGGATGCGGAAATGCGTGCCGCGATGCTGTTTTCTGTCGCTCTTTCGTGGTAATCCTTCGCGACGTCCGACATGAGCGCGTTGAAAGTGTTGTCCGATGGTGGCATTCCTGGCCGAGAACCTAGCCTTGGGGCAGCGATGTCGGTATCCTTCTCGGTATAGAACCATGTACTGTGGTGGGCTTCGATGAACCATCCTTCGGTTCGTGCGCGCGGCGACCCACGCGAATCACGCATGGGAAAACACAATGCACGAAGGGCTATGGGCCGCCGCGCGTGCGGCGGCACACGCGCATCTAGCATGAAAAAACAACAAATTAGCAAAGGGCCCAGGCCGCCGCGCGCAGCGGCCTTGGCCCATTCTGCATGGGAAAACGCACAGCGCGCGAGGGGCGCAAGCGGCGGCCCTGGCCCATTCTGTGTGGGAAAATGTGCAGTGCGCGAGGACGAGGCCGCTGCGCGCGCGGCGGCCTTGGCCCATTCTGTGCGGGAAAACACACCATGCGCGAAGGGCGAGGGCCGCCGCGCACGCGGCCGCCATTGCCCACGCTGTGTGGGAAGCATACGCACTTACACTGTTCCAGTAGGGCGAAAACTACGTTTTCGTCGACCGGAAAAACTCATAAATCTGCACGCGAAAAGTCCGAATGCATTTTTCAATGCGTGCGCGTGCGTGTACATGTTTACACTACACACGTATGTTCGCTCGCCGTCGAATTTCTCCAGGGGGACAATTGAAAGATAATTAGCCGGCGGCGTCTTAATGACACTCGGGGTCCGGGGGGGGAGGGGGGGTCATCAGTTTAAAAAAATCTTGAGCATTAGATAACAGAGACAACGAGAGATGGGCCGAAGGCAATCCTATGACAAGATGCAACAATAGCGCGGCGACTGGAAACAAAAAGACACCGCAGGCAAAGCCGGACGACCTCCAGCACCAGAGGGTGCAGGCTGGGCACCCAACGAGAAAACAGCACAGCAATCGCCGAGTTGGGCCTCCTGGGAGCTAGGAGAGGGGGTGGTCCGCCTACCCAGTTTGACCCTCTTCGGCCACTCCCCTTCCTTCAGCCGCCTGTCCTTCCCCTAAAGAGCGCAACGAAGAGGAGGAGGGGGAGGGGGAGGAGGAGGAGGAGGAGGAGGAGGAGGAGGAGGAGGAGGAGGAGGAGGAGGAGGAGGAGGAGGAGGAGGAGGAGGAGGAGGAGGAGGAGGAGTGCATGAGCACACATCTTCGAAACGCCGCGCGGACCTCCCGGATCGGCGCCGGGCCGCCCTCCCTGGCGCGCGCAGGGCGCCAGAGGCGTCGCCAGGGGGGGTCCAGCGCCGATCCAAGAAATCCGCGCCGAGCTTCGAGGGCCTGTTTATGCTGTTCCCTGTTCAACCCCCTCCTCGCTCCAAAGACTGCACACGCGTGCCTGCCCTTCTCCCTCCCCTCCTTCTGCCCGAAGCAGGTGGGGCGAGTGCGTGCGCGCAGCTGCCAGGCCATCCTTGCTCTGAGCCACGCGGCCAGCCCCGTCGCTTCCCGAACGCGTTTTTTGCGATCTCGCGCTCCCCTGCTTGAGCAGAGCGCCCGACGACTCCTGCAGGCGACCGAGCAAGGACATCGACTGCTGCCGCAGACTCCCAGCTTTCTCGCACGCGCCGAATGTGAGACAGTAAGTGACTGCATCTGGTTCGAGAGGAATCTGCAACAACTCGTCCAACAGCGACAGAGCCAAGTGCCACTGCCCGCCTGCACTGACCGAGCCCAACACAGATCCGTAGCAGACGACGCTTGATTCAATCGACGAGTGAAGGCACTGCCTGAGCAATGCCAGTGCCTGCTGCCACTGTCCACCTTTTTCGCACGCGTTCAATGCAGCACTGCAGAGGAATGCGTTTGGCACGACCGACGCGTGACAGGACTCCTCGAGCAATGATACTGCCTGCTGCCATAGTCCACCTTGCCCGCATGCAGTTATACCAGTCTGGTAACTGATGGTGTTCGGCGTAAGCGAAACTTGCCAGAGTTCCCTGAACAACAACAACGCCCTCTGCCACTGCCCTCCTTTTTCGCAGGCATTCATTGCAGCAGTGTCCGCCACCGAATCTAAGGTACGTTTGGGCGGGTATGTCTGCCTGGCAGGTGCCTGTCAACGTTCCTGCAGTCTTCTGGGGGCGACCAGCCCCGTCGCGGTGGTCTCTGAAATTCGCCCCTGATTGATCTCCGCTGCGCTCTTCTCTGCCTCAAGACGGCCCCAAGACGGCACAATAATGCCCCAGGACGCCTGCAAGATGCCCATAGACGGTCCAGGGATGGCCGAACGAGCCCCGACCGCTCCAATGCTCCCGAAGAGGCCCAGGTAAGATCCGACGAGACGCCCTAAAGAGGCCGCCAGCGAGGTCCGAAGAGGCTACAGACGACGAGTCGCGCTGGAGGTTCAAGGTCGTTTGCTTGGGAAGCTTTCGGGCGCTGGATCGTCCGGGGAAGCGTCAGGAGGCCCCAATGAGTCCTCGAGAAGACCCAGGCCGACCCCGGAGAGCGCCCGAGCGCCCGCCCGGCCAGGCCCGAGAGGGCTCCACGGCGGCCCCAAGATCCGCTCTCGACGTCTCGCAGGTCGTTCAGCCGCGCCTCTCGGGAAGAGCTCGGTGTCACCATCGTGGCCAACGATGGCCTCGAGACCCCCCGACGGGCCCCCAGCGCGCCCCCAACATGCCGCTAAGCAAGCCCCAAGAGGCCCCCAAGATGAATCCCCCAAGACTCCTGCAAGAGCGATGAGGGCAGATGCAAGAGGAGGAGAACGAGGCTGAGGACAAATTTTCGGGTGGGTAAGACCCGCGCCAATTCAAACATTGCACTTAACCGGAGTGGCCGCTAAATATCTCCGCCCTCCCTGTTTCCCTGTTGCAGTGCAGCGCTGAGGCATTGGCGCGGAATTTGCCATAGGCAATTGGATAAGTGATGACGTCTGGCGTCAACTCTGCATCCTGCAACTCGCCCAACAACGAAAGAGCCCGCTGAAACTGCCAACCGTTCTCGCACGCACTGATTGCAGCATTAAAGACAACAAGATTGAGCTCCAACTTCCGATCTTGTGCTTCGCGAAGCAATGATAGCGCGTGCTGCCACTGTCCAGCCTTACCGCATGCATCGATTCCAGCGCTGTAAACAATGATCGGCGGCGAGCGAGGGGGGGAAATGAGAAGAAGAAAGCCTTCTCAGAAGGCGGTGGGACTTTTCAGAAGCCCTCGCGCCTTCTCAGTATTCATCGAAGGCATAGAAAACTTCTCAGAAAACTGGGGGACTTTCGAGCTTTCTAAGAAGGCCCGCCCCTTCTCGCTTCCCCTCCGGGCACGCCGCCGAAATCATGTCTGGCTCAGCTGCTGAGTTCAAAGACCGCAGAGCAGAGCTGCCTGCCTCACGAACTAACATCAACGCCTGCTGCCACTGTCCGCCTCGCCCGCAGGCGCTGACTGCAGCACCATAGCTGATGGCATCTGGCTGAAGCGTAGCCTGCCGCAAGTCTCCGAGCAACGATAATCGGCGGCGCGCCCAGGTGGCAAATTAGAAACCTGGGTTTCTTAGAAAGCGGCAAGGTTTCTCTGAAGCCCCCTGGCCTTCTGAGAAGTATTATGTGTCTGTGTCTTCGTGCAAAGCTGAAGAACCTCTCCGAAGGCCGGAGGGCTTTCGAGTCATCTGCTGAAAGGCCCGCCCCCTCTCGCTTCCCCCCGGGCGCGCCGCCGAGATAGTGCCCACTGCCACTGTCCACATTTCTCACACGCGCTGATGGCAGCACTGTAGCTGACCAGGGCAAACCCGTAGATTGCCTTGCACGACGGTCACTCTGGTGAGCATGCGGCGCACGTGGACATCAGAAACCGCAACCGTGGTTGTACGGAGTGGGCGTGATACAAGGCTTGTCTGTTGTCTGGCAGGTGTTTGAATGTTTTCTAGCTCCGAGCCCCCCTCCTGCATCGCGCGCGCGCTTCTAAGATCGCCTGCCCTTAAGCTGCTCCCCCGCGCTCCTTTCAGTTTCCAGATGACCAAAGACAGTCGAAAACAAGCTGGTAAGCTTAGGTATGTAGTCCGCCTTAGGCGCTCCCATATCCCAGGCTTTGGCTCATATCGCATGAGCAAGAGAGCGAGACGAAGCATGGGATCTGGAGTAAAGGATAGGATGGGCATCGTCAATGGAAAAGGGATTTTCCGATTTCTGATGCAAGTAGTGCGCCTCGGTGAGGCACAGTCACATATTAGGCCGGGCCCGGCTTGAGCCAGGCACGGCAGCGGTACATGCTCGATTTATACCTCGCCTTTAACCTTCCCCGTTTAAAGTCGGAGGGGGAGGAGACGAGCAGGTACCGCACTTTTATATTATGCGGAAAAAACAGTGCTAAACAGCAGCGGCTGCCTACAAGGGAAGGGCGCGCGAGTAGCCTCGCTACCGGCGAGTTTCCTCGCTGCTAAAGCGCACCTGCCCGCGGGTTTCCCCGCTGGCACGGGAGGCAGGGCCGTCCTGAGACGACCTGCCCGCCCTATACGGCGTATGTTTCTTCAGCTCGTGCTTGAAGGATTGCTGGCCGGCCATTACTTGTAGGAGCAACGCGCGGTCAATGCTACCTTTGGTATGACCATCGGCAGTCATATCCCGCGTGTCACACCATTGGACGCTTTCCACGATTCCGCGTTCCATCATCTGGCGAATCCAGCTGATGTGCCCAAGCAGAGTACACTCTGTGGGCTTCTTCAGATCTTTGCTAGACAAAGATTTGAAGACAGACTCGGCATCAATAGTCAGAGTGACTTTGATACATAGACCACCCATTTCCAATATGTTCTTCAACTGTGTGGGGGTCAATGGTCCCGAGTGTAGCTCGTGGAGCGTTACAATGGTCGGGTAGCAGTCTTCCAAGTTGTGGGCTGCTGCCAGTGTTTCCGCAGAGTAGCTCGAACGCACTTGCAGTCGATGAGACTTGCAGTATGCGTCCACCAGGTGCACGACGGGTTTCCCCGCTTGCGTGTGGCCACGCCTCAGCAGGTTAGCCCCGCGGATACCATAGCCTTTGACTTCGTCGTCTTCATCTCCGTTGAGACGACGATAGCCAGAATCGCTATGCAGGTCGACTTCTCCTGTTGGAGTCATAGCTTGATACACGATCTTCTTCGGACCTGCCTGCAATTTTCTGGTAACCGCGTTTAGTCGTCGTACCTGGATGTTTGTCGGTTCTTGGATACGTTGTAGTGAGACAACATAGACCATTAGCCATACCTGCGTGATCAACGCATAGGCTAGAGCGCCACGAAGACTGACGAACATATCAGAAATTGTCTTCGTCGCCTTGCTTTCAGGATCAGCTCCTGTGAGTTCTGGATGTGTGATAGGACGAAGCTGTTTGATGTATTCGTCCTGATCGAGAGTGACGCTCCCATCATCGGTCTTGTTGTACCGAACGGCACAGTTTGTGTATGTGTGCTTGTTCAGTTTGCACTTCCCAAACGTATCTTCAACACACTTGACATACTTGTCAATAGCCTCTTCCTTCCCAGTCATATTGATGTCATCAACGTGCTTGGCTGTCAAGAGGTTTGGGCTCATCTCGAACTCTTCGTCGTATGAAGTAGGCTGTAGCCCAAAGCTCCTAGTGATGGACCTGAGTTTCAGCGAGAATGCCCTGGGAGCATCCTTCGTGCCCGTCCCCGGTTTCAGACACCGGAGACAATGCTTTGATTCGTCATATGACTCAAAGCCTGGCAGTGTGCGAAGGACAGCTGCTGACCCAGGTGGTAGTGTGAAACACACCACACGTTCTTTCTCGCCCGTTGCCGCGGCGAGCTCGCCATAGGTCAGTCCCTTCAAGAAAGCCATGTTGATGTCCAGGGAAGCGATGATCCAAGCTTTGTTGCATGCAGCAGAACTTGCGAGCAGTCTCTGGCTTGACCTCCTTGCCGTGCCAGAGAAGGTTTCGACATCAAAGGCTTCAAGGTCCATGAAGCCACGGAGTACCAAGCGTAACCTGATCGTCCTTTCCATTTCGCCCTTTTCGTTCTTGACAAACTTCCATTTGTATACGTAGCGTGACGTCATGATGTTAGACGCCTTGCTTAAGTCAGTCATCTGGAAGCATTTGTTGTCAAGCCAAGTCTTCAATTCTGTGTAGAGGGCTTTGGAAACTTTGACCGGATTTGCTTGGATGTCGGCCTTCGTAAGTAGATCGTCTTCCTTGACGACCACGGCACGTTTGGAGGCAGCGCTAACGTATACTCGCACAGTTGTGACGCTGCTGTCATCCAACAATCGGTGTTGCTGTTCGGACAGGACGACTTTGGACATGTCTGCAGTGAAGCAGAGCTCGATGTACTTCCCATGCTCATCGGAGTCCAGATCATATTTGCTATCCGGATCCGTGGAGCATAAAGGAACGTAGTAAGAAGTGTCCATGTCGTATCCTGGCGGGTGACCCCGCTCCGGCAAGTGGCCTTGCACATCTTCACAGGTCGTAGAGACTAACACACACTGTGTGTCTGTCATGTATGTAGGAACTGTATGCATGACTTCCTCTGTGTCAGCTTCAAGGAGTGTTCTGTCATCCATCAGTTCAGCATACCACGACTTCAAGACAAAAGCATCCAGATCTTCTTCTGTCTCCTCTATGATGGTCGGGAGCCGACCATCGTTGTCCGTAGGAGGCTCCTCAGGAGCAGCTGCTGGAGGTGATTCGCTTGGTGGTGGACCATCAGCGAGTTCCTCAAACTTAGTGAGGTCTTGGTCAAACCCAGCAGACGGCTTCCTGGATTTAAGACACTGGATGATGCGTGAGTGTGTAGATCCTGTGATGTCATAGATGTTCAAGGCAGTGCCATCAGCTTCATAGTAATGAAAACCAGGGGTCACATCATTATCATAGTGCACTAGTGTACAGCTGTCTGCATAGGGTGCAGCAGGCAACTTCGTCAGGCTCTTGGCAAGTCGTACAGCAACAACGTTTTCAATACGAAAGTAGTTGCGTATGAGGTACTGAAGAGCCAAGTGCACCTTAGGCGAAAGTCGGCTCGCAGCAGTCATCTGCAGCCGACCCTGTTTCGCTGGTAGATATCCGAAAGTCATGGCGGGTTTCCCCGCTGGCAGACCGGCAATAAAGGCCAATACTGTCCGAAGGGCCGTATTGTCCGATCCTATCTCGCGGACCATAAGTGCTTCGATGTACAGTGTGTGTCGTGTGTCAGGATACTGTACTCGCACTTCGCGATTGCCGACCTTCACGATGACCTGGCCTCGGTCAGGTTCGTTGCGGATGACCGGGTATGGACCACTCCATCCACCCCAGTCGTCTTTCGTGGTGGTCGGGCGATGATAGTCCACGAGATCTCCCTCTTTGTAGTGAAATTCACCCGTAGCAGTAGTCTTTGTACGGAGAGCCCTGTTCGTCTTGGCAACCGCAGTGGCCTGCGTGATTGCCTCCAGACTAACCCTCCTGATTGTTTCCTCCCTTGAGTGATCTGATGATTCAGTGGGCTGATCATGATCCAAGACAGGGAAATCGGGAAGCATAGCTGGTTGTCTGCCATACAGCGCATTGTACGGAGACACTTCATTGTAGAAGGTAAATGCGTTGCTGGCAAACAAGGCTTCATGTAAGAGACGAGTGAAATTGAGAGGGATATTTAATCTATTCAATTCTTCTCCCATCACGTGTAAGAGGTGTCGCAGGATGCCGTTCCTAGCTTCGATAGTTGTAGCGTGTTGGCCACGCGCTCGAATACGAAGCTCTGTTCCCTTAGCCTTAAGGATGGCCTTTGCTGTATCATTATTCAGTGCTCCTTCCCCATCGGAGTATAAGATTTTAGCAGGGCCATGCTGCATCCAAGTCGTATGATAGGCATCGAGAACAGTATGCATGGCTTTATCAGGAATCTCTGTGCCAGCTGCCCAGCGAATACAACGGTCGATGATGTGAAAAACAATATGTTCCTGTTTGTAAAAGAAAAGATCACATTCGACTTCCTCGTTGAAACGTCCTGGCAGTGACACAGAAGGCATCACCGTGTTGCCTGGTTTGTCCCAGGCTCGACATTCTCTACACGAGTCACAAATGCCTTTGATCAGACTCAAACGGGTTTCACCCAGACCAACCTTGGTTAGAATCATCCGCATTTTTGGCTCCTTGGCATGAAACCATCTCAGGTGGAGTTTGCGGAGTTCTCGCTGCACTACAGCTGGGTCGAAGCTGCGCAGGTTTTGGAGGCTGAGCTGAACGTCGAAGCGAGTCCAATCAGGGAGCCTTGGCCTTGGCCTCGGCTCTGCTTGAGGCTGCGGCGGTGGTGGAGGATCTCCTCCCTCCATGCGTCCGCGCCTTGCTGCAACTTGTGGCAGTCTACGGTGATCGTCAGAGCTGCCAGCGCCACTGTTGCCACCATTAGCCCCGTCGGCTCTGGTGATGTCATGGCTGCTGGCGCCTGCGGTTGGATCGCCCTCACCAGGCCGTGGCGGCCTAGGCGCACGTATGCGCGCTCTCGCGGCCGGCGCCGCTTTTGCGGCTGGCGCCGCTTCTGCGGCTGGAGCCGCTTCCGCGGCTGGCGCCGCAGGAGCGGCTTGCCCCGCCGGGCGCGGCTGGCCAAAGTTATCTGGCAGCTTCCATTTTTCGGCGAATCTGCATTGGCCAGATATCTTGGTGTGGTGAGGATTGCTCTTCTGATATTCCTTCTTACAGCTTGGACAGTCCCAGTAATACGGTTCAACATCATACCACCGACACATCTTCGGATCCCTGCTGTGCTTTGGTGATTGCTTGTAGTTGTTGTCCACACAGCCAGGGCACCCAAGACCGCCAGGTGGTGGTCGCCAGATTTCTCCGTTTGGGTGTCTCCGGATTGTTGGGTCGTCCAAGTCGTAGCCAGCACTGTTTGTTACGAACGCATAGCTGCGTTCACGATTCGCGAATGGATCGCGACCGTAAGCAAACAGGTCTTTGGCGATTTGCACCGCATCAACGATCAGTGACTGCATTCTGTAGGTATACTGTGCCGCCCTTGCTAGCTCTTTGTTACAAGCATTGGCGTGCACATGATTTCCTGGACAACGCTTGCCTCTGAAAGGTGCCAACAACTCTTCTTTATTTGCCATTATCTGTGTTGGCTTGCGGATGTATTGTCCAAATGAATCTTTGAGACCAGTCGTGCACTGATCAATGATTGTTTGGCAAGTGACCTTGCGTTGTGCCAGTTCTTTCCATGGCTGGATCTCATCCACCCACGTGCCCATTGGTTGTTCCCTGAGAAAGAAACGTCTTAGGTCGTCTTGTAATAGAGCGACTGTTCCACAGAACGTGATGTGAGGCAGGTCCTCTTTGTGGTGTTTGAGCCACGTATCATGATTGACCTGCGCATTGAAATAGGAAGGGAGTCCAGTAGTTCTGCAGCTTGGCTGCAGAATCGTGATCTTGACAAAGCAAGTCTTGAGGTAGTGGAGGACTGCTTTTTGTACTTCCGAGTTTCCAAGGTCAACCATAGATATCTTGTCAAGGTTCCCGCCTGACGAGAGTCCCCTCTTGAAGGCTAATATGGATATACCACCCTTGCCCCCACATAATTCAAGCATGTCCACTTGATTGTTTCTGCCGTAGCATAACGACTGGACTATCGAGAAGACATCAGCATGTGAGTCAGCGGGTTGCCCCGCCGGTAACATCATGAAGATGTCCTCTGATTCGCTGTCCGAGTCCGAGTCGTCAAGAGGAACGTCGTTGAAATATGTGGAGCAGTCAAGCCCTTTGAGGTCCTCTCCACAGTCGTCGTTACCGTCTTCCACTTTCTTCGGGACTTTCTTCGGTTTGATGCCGGCTTCTTTGTCAGCTTTCTGCTTTTCTTTCTGTTTTATCCTGGCATCAGTGGGCAACGCAGTTTCCGCGGAGAGATCCGCTGCGGAGGAATCCGCTGTAAAATCAGGAAATGGCGGAATTTCAGGAAGGTTGTTGGTGGGTCGCGTTTGGCAACGCTCAATCGAAGGGGGAGGAGATCGATCGTCATCGACGATCGTCACACGCTTTGGGCGTGGCCTTCGCGACTCACCATTGCCATGA
This sequence comes from Prorocentrum cordatum, assembly GCA_963575745.1. Lineage (NCBI taxonomy): Eukaryota > Dinophyceae > Prorocentrales > Prorocentraceae > Prorocentrum > Prorocentrum cordatum. The sequence goes on along the minus strand of CAUYUJ010017627.1, from coordinate 13,452 downwards.
AGAACTGGAGCCGGAGGCTCCCAGTATAGCCGAGTACTGATGTTTGTAACCCCATCAGGTAATGGAGCTACATAATTGTACCCAGTTGGCTGATCCTGGATTCTAATGTCTTGAACGATCTTGTTCGTGTCCAGGTCGGTCGTGACCCTACGAACCACATGGTCCCATTGAGGGCCCTTTTGTGGACATTGAACGTAGTGTCTGACCTTTTTGTCAACGCGTGTACACACACTGAGGTGTACCGCACTCCGCTCATTCCTGATCATGTTGGCTTTATCGAGTTGATCAAGGAAGCGTGCAATAATAATAGCCAAAGTTTTATACCGAAACTCGGCACGTTGCTGATCTTGGCCATACCAATCCAAATCATGCTCCTTGTGTGATCCACAAGTACATTTCCATAAGTTTATCGGTATATGAGGACAAGATGTAGCAACTTGTATATAAGAACCACTGGGATATTTACTGGATCGGTCAAACTTAATACCGAAATGACAGAGTCTGATTCGTATAACGCTTAGCTTCAAATCTTCGATAACATCTTTGATCGGACCCTGTTTCCAGAAATACCCGGGTGGCCCCAGGATAACTATCTGCATTCTCAGAGCACGCGCTTTGATCAGGAGATTTTGTATACGTTGATAATGTGGTCCCGCCCTCTTTCCTGGAGTACGCACGTACCAATCAGAGGGTGTGGCCACCCACAACATATTGTAGTCTCCTGCCAACAAATTTCCCAAATACTGTGTTCCAGTTGAAGTCATTACCTCATTATGGGTAATCCGGTCGCATATATATCCACGGGTTCGGAGTTCAGCGCAAGCTGTGCGAATATCTTCGATGACGAGACATTTTGAATGATATTTTTCTTCTCGGGCCTCAGCGCGGCCAACGTATGTCGCGAGGAGGCCGGTATTCGGCTTCTCTTCGCAAGCGAGCGCCGCCGGCGCGCCCGCCTGCCCCCGTCAGTGGGGCATGCTGTTAGCGGATGGCTCCGCAGGAGTCACTGGTGCGGCTACGCTCACGATCTCCACGCGGGTTGGCCCCGCAAAGTCCGACGAACCTCCGCCCGTGTAGCTTGGTGGTGGTGGCGGTGTCGCGGGTGGCCCCGCTTGGTTCTCAGGCGTCCATTTATTCACCGCCTCCTGGACTGCCCAGAATATCTTAGACTTCAGGGCATCCTTCATATGTGGCCAGGTCCCTTCAGGACACTGTTGGCCTTTCCACCAGCTGTTCAGCGTCCTGTCCACGATCGCACGGGTCGTGTCTTCCAGGAGCTGCTTGTCGAGATACGGCTCGACAATGTACGTATCAGTCGTAACGGTCAGGGACTGTCCCATCGCGGGTTGCCCCGCTGTGGTCTCGGCGGGTGGCCCCGCACTTACCCCGGCGGGTGACCCCGCACCTACACCGGCGGGTGACCCCGCATTGACGGAGTCCTCGTCGTTCTCCGTCTCGGTGTAGCCATCTCGACTACTGCGGATTGTAAAGGTGTTCGTGACCGTCTGGCTTTTAGCCCCGTCATACAACCCGCAGGGAATGGCTAGATGTCCTGAGGGGGTTTTCTTCGCCCTCAGGACCTTGGCGCCCCTCCCCAGCTTAAGAGTATAATCTCCGCTGGGGAAGATAACCTTCTGGTAGCCTGGCTTCAGCACGATAATCGTGTCACGTGCTTCCATAGCACCAAGGCCCCAGATGGCCGGGAGGTTAGCACCTGAGCCTTCTGCGATGTTGGAGGCATACTCCTCGATACGGGGGCTTGCCTCATTGGCGTATTGCACCCCGATTTTGAAGTTGCCCATTTTCCGACATATCGCAGCACCCTCACCAACACCATTGATGTAGAGGGTCTTGCTCAAGGTGCATATGGTAGGTCTGTGATTGTACCTAGCCATAGCCTCCTGGAAGGTTCGCGCCGTATTGGCCCCGATGATGTTCACGTTGGAGCCAATGTCTAGCATGAACGAGATGCACGGCAGTCCGTCTTCGTCAGGGAAGAACGTCCCGTTCCGCGCCGCCAGAGCCATCGTACCATGGTCATCAGTGTGGTACGTAATCTGTGAGCCGAGTGTGCCTTTCAACAGGCGCTGCTCAAGCACCCATTGGCTCATGGTTAACTCGGTGCACCACATTTGCTCATATTGGCGGCGCTCCTCTACGGTAATTGGTTCCTGTTCCAGAACCCAATAATTCGCAGAGAGTGTGGACGTCCATTCACCTCCTGGCGGCAGCGTGTCCGCGTCATCACGTGCATAGGTCAGCCCTTTTGTATCAATCATGAACGTAGTGTGGAACTGGGCTGCCTCCGCGCTTTCAGCGCTTGCCCGGCTCCTAGCACTCACCGGGCTCGCCACACGTGAGGTCCTGGACCCGCCTCCGCTCCTGCCACTCCGCCTAATATTGGCCTCCATTGCCCTCAGGAATCCTGGATTCGGAGGTCCATTTGCGGGTGGCCCCGCTTTGGCGGCGGGAGCCGCTTCGGCGGGTGGCCCCGCTTTGGCGGCGGGAGCCGCTTCGGCAGGTGGCCCCGCTGCTGGGGGCCCCTGTGCACGAAGCGTAGGCAGGATTGGCATCTGGATGCCTTGCTCTGGCGCTGGCCAGGGGCGTGTCTGTGCAGCTGGGGCACGTGCGGATGGCTCCGCCGAGTGTGCGGCTCGAGCCTCTAGTGCCTCCACTGCTTCCCGCAGCCGACGCAGTTCCCGAGCATCCACCACGTATCTTTCCTGCTGGCGCGCCTGTTCCGACTCAGCGTCGCGCTGTCCAGCATACGGGAAATGTGCCGTGATTATGCCCGGCCCACGACATACAGCGCAGGGTGCCTCGTTTGGCGCACCTGGCCGCTGATTGCGGACGTGCTGCTGTGCAACACGATCCCAGCATAGATCGTGGAAGAAGTGCCCGCACGCCAGTCTCCACACCGTGGTGCCCATCTCATAGGGGTCCATACAGATTGGGCACTGTGTGAAGTTGTAGTCTGAAATGACTGGAGTAGGCACGTCGGGGCGAGTCCGAGCCTGACGCTCGAAAGTAGTTTCGCCCTCCCGATATGGCGTCGGTGGTGGCAGTCTATCTGTCTGTTCAGCGGGTGGCCCCGCGCCTGCGGGTGTCCCCGCTTGGTTTTCACGCTCGATCCTTCTCTGGATCGCGCGCTGTTGGCGCAGCCTAGCGTTGTCCCGCGCCTGCTGCCTAGATGCCAGTATCGCTTGCTGCGTGTTGTGCACGTCGCGGATGTAGTCTGGCATGCTGCCCAGAGCGGCTGGCACCGCAAGACCAGCTGGCTGAACTACGGTCTCGGGGTCCGTCGGCGTGGGCATGTAGGCGTAGTGCGGCATAGACTGCGCATCGACTGCTCGTGTAAACTGCAAACGAAACATCTCATTGGCCAGATTCCGAGTGTATTCGTTCGCAGGTGGCCCCGCAATCATAGGAGTGTTATTCATCTGCGCGTAGTACTCCGGGTACATCGGCGCATCCATGGCCTGTGCCTCTGCTGGTCCATGATTGTCCCATCCATATATTGGGTGTGATGCTATTCCTGGAATAAACACCTGTCGATATGGATTCGTGGGATCAGCATTTGGAGCATCATCAGAAGTCCAGCTCCAGAGAGGCCGAAAGTCGCCATGATTCGTAACATCTATGTTGCGGTTCCGCAACAGGCTGGGCACTCTATCAGCTTGTTGCTGCAAAAAGGTAGCCTGTGCTCTCAAGTTGGCTGCCCGACGTTCGTAGTCTGAACCTTGTTGTCCGTCAGCGGGTGGCCCCGCATTTGCAGATGACTCCGCAGGCGTTCGCTCGGCGGGTGACCCCGCAGCCACTCCTCCTTCACTACCCCTCGGAGTGCCAAAGGGAGTGGTCGCCTGGAGTGCCGCTGCGAGCGCCGGATTCCCGCGAATCGCCTGGAGTCTTTGCCACAAGCTGTTTTCGCTCGTTTCAGACGGCGGAGTCCGAAACGGCGAGCCACCATCTGATCCGCCCATAGGGACAAACCTCGCACCTCCAGCTTGCTGCGGAGGGCGTTGTGGTTGTGGTCCTAGGATGCCTGGTGGCCCCGCAGGAGGGCGCAGGTTCCTTTGCTGTGCGTCTTGGATACCTGCATGCACTTCCCACGGGTCAGCACGGTATAGCTGATCGGTCAGTCCAGAGACGTCGGCTGATGTCAAATGGCTGTTGAGAGCGTGGACCCAAGGAGATGCTACCGTCGCCACCGGTGTGACTACTTGCTGCCATGAACCGTCCGAGGTGTCTACCGCGGGTGTCCCCGCACCTGCGGGTGGCCCCGCTTCAGGCATGACCTCGTCCTCCTGGGCATTCATCATGAGGACTGTCTGTGTGTCGTACGGTCGTGGAGCAACATCTTGCTCGGTCATGACCAAATTGAATGGACGACCGTCCGTCTTAGTCCAGCCCTTGAGGTACATGGCGTGATCTTCCATTACACCCAGAGTTCTGTCACACATTTTAAGTGGCAGGTAGTCATCAGTGCGAATCCTGTCCGCGGGTTGGCCCCGCCTCCGCGACTTGTCATAAGCCAGCGGATTGCTCCAGGCTTCGCCGACCCGATATTTCGCAATGCTCACTATCTGGAGGATATGATCGGGCGGTATACGTCCGTCGTGGCCCCGTGTCATGACTATGTCATTTGCTGATCTCCATAGAGAGAAGCCACTGGACAGCATCTTGTTGATGCTGCAGAATATGAGCACTTCCGAGTCAGGACGGATGCCCGATTGAATCCTCGGGTCGCCCGGGAGGTAGGGGCAACCGTGCACAAATTGGCGCCCCCCCTTCCTCTTAGGGTTGTCCTGTGCGAGGCATGAAAGGCCATTAGCAAGGATGTCCTTGACATACTCCCACTGTGTCCCGTGGATGAAATATACTGGGTCGTCTGGTTCTTTCATCCATGTTGTGATCGGCTTGTACAGCGACTCGGGACAGTGGATGCCTGGACTGCTGTGGCCGTTCGTGGCTCTGATGAAGTACTGTGGCCTGCGTGCCTTGGTCGAAACCTGGGAGGCAGCAGCATGCTGTCATCAACGCACTTCATCTGGAGCCTGCCCTTCTGCATGCCGTGATGGTCAATCATCTCACAGCAGTTTAGCAGCACCCAATACACGTATGACGTGTGGGGCCTGCCCTTGATCAGCACCTCGTGCATTTCACGATAGCCTTTCCACTGATCATTTTCAGTCCAGTTTGTCAGCAGATCGTCAACGACAACCCAGCCATCGTATGGATCGTAAGTGCTGATCTTTTCGAAGTGTCGGCTGAATCCGTCCTTCCAATATGGACTGTGGCGTAGGGCTGTAGAAAACCACATTGACACCTTGGTCATCTGCCCTTCACGTGGCAAAGTCGGATCCATGCCGAACTGTTCCATGACCTTCAGGAGCGCTTCTTTATGCTGTGCAACGCGTAGTGGCGGCCTGTCTCGCAGCATATTTCCCACGGTCTGTTGTTCACGTTCCCAGTCGTTGTGGCACTTGAAATTACGACGAACCGGACAATTAATGACTTCGTATCGGTCCGTATCGTCTGGAGTGACTCGTGGGTTTATGGTGCGCTTCGGGCCCTTGCCGACAATACCTTGCCAGTATTCGAGGGCTCCCAAAGGGATGTTCCTGAGAACAGACATTATTGGCTGCCCTTGTGCGGGTGGCCCCGCTAGTGCAGCCGGCGGCGCTTTAGCGGGTGGCCCCGCTAATGCAGCTGGCGCCGCTTTAATGGGTGGCCCTCCAGAGCCTGCGGCTGACGAGGCAGCTCCTGCGGATGACTCCGCGCCAGGGTTCGGGTGACCTTTGTCAACAGCTGCATCATCGGTTAGTTTCTGTTGGTCGCCAAACTCTTTGAGGACTCTGAAGCGTTCTTCTCTTGAGAGAGTGCCTTCTGCGGGTGTCCCCGCTGCTACGGCTGGCGCCGCTTTAGCGGGTGGCCCCGCAGAGCCCTTGTCCTCCTTAGCCTTGGCGGCCGCTTCTGCCCGCACCGACCTCATCCCAGCTTCGGGCTTCGGCTGCGCTTTCATTCGTGCCGAACCTGGTCGTGGTGCAAGGCGTGGCTGATGCAGAGTTGGAGTCCAGTCACCTCGGAAAGCTGCCTTAGGCTTGTCGCGAGCTTCGTCCTTGACATCGCCTTGGGTCGCCGGCGGCATCGGGGTCGATGGTCCAGCAAAAGCCTTCTTCCTCTCTGTCACGGACGGACCGGGAGGACCTGCCGGCTCAAGATCGTCCGTCTTGGCAATCCCTCTGGCCTTCGCCCGCTCATGTGTGCCTTCGGGGCTCTTGGACGGTTGCCTTTTCGCAGGAGTCGGTGAAGACGAGGAGTCGGCTTTAGGTCTTGGCGGTGGTCTGCTGCTCTTGCCTGGTCGTGGACCAGGAGGGTCTCTAGGAGGGCCTTCTGGCTGGCCATGATCATGGATGACCTGCCTCATCTGGTCGATGTCGGCAGTACCCTTTATGGCCAGCTTGTACTTGCCATTCTCATGGCGGTAGAGTACCCTCGTGCAGAACCACTTCTGCGCCGAAGAGCTGTAATACCAGCAGGCGCTTCCGTCAGGGAATGGATTCTCTGAGCCGTCTTCCGCCGCCCATTCTTCATTTAGTTCAGTGCGGTCAGTGCCGGCGGCGGACCCGGCTGCAGAAGCAACATCTATCCACTCGTCGTCCGCAGATACAGCGGCTGGTGCCGCTTCTGCGGGTGACCCCGCTTCCTTGCTGGATTCTGCGGGTGACCCCGCTTCCTTGCTGGGTTCTGCGGGTGACCCCGCTTCCTCACTGGATTCTGCGGGTGACCCGGCCTCCTTATGGAATCGGCGGTTCCATTCCTTGAGGCGGTGGTCATTGGGAAGCTTTGCCCAATTTTCCTTGACGGTGTTGGCCACCTCTTCGGTCATAGGGACGCGATCGGCTTCGGTGATGCGCCTTCCTCCTCCAGGAACCTCCTTGTTCGGATCATGGACGTTACCAGCGTCATCTCCGTGAGACCAATTCCACGGGGTCTCTCCGTGATGAGGGCTCCTGGAGGGGCGGTCCATCGGACACCTGCGCATGTGGCCTTTGAAGGGCTCGCACTGACATACTTGTTTCCTGTATGTCTTGCGGTCAGTGATGATCTCCTGCTTCTTCGCCCTTTTGTCCCAAGCCTCTGGCGTCTTGGTCTTGCCGCCCTTGGTGCGGATTATCGCGCCAGTTTCGTCCCTTTTGGTGCAGTACTCTTTAGAATACCAGTGCCGAAGAGTATCCATAGAGTAGCCGGGGTACCATCTGATGTACCAATCCGGCACCTGCTGAGCAGATGCTCCAACGGAGTGCTCAGTACTGTATGGATAGCCCGATTCATCATGCGTAGGGCGTCTAGGAGCTGAGCGGCCCCTTCCGCGGGCTGGCCCCGCTGACGCACTACCACGTGTCATTGGCCTTTGGTCGTCATGCTCTGAGTCTCGGGGAGGCGACGGTCGCCTGTCCCTCTTGGCGTAACGCATGTCCTCCGAGTCCTCTGAGCTGTCCTGGACCATGAACACGTTTTGATAAGGGCTTCTGAAGTATCCGATGTCATTTAACTGCTCCATCGAGAGGTCGTTAATGTCCATTTGATCACAACCTTGCATGAATACGTCCATAGACCAAGCGGGTGGCCCCGCTGTTGTGTCTGGCATCTCTTCGGCGGGTGACCCCGCTAGAGCTTGGAGTGCTGTAAGCATCTGAGATGCTGACATGTTCGAATCCAAGTATGGACGTAGACGGGCAACTCCTGGGTGTGACAGCAGTTCGTTCATCGTCATCTGCTGCTGTGCTGGCGCACTCAAGAGTCGGATTGCTTCGGAAACCTGTTCTTGGAGCATGTCGTTATAATCTTCTTCGGATTCTTCTGAATCGGAATACGCGGGATGGCCCCGCATTTCGTCATCGGCGTCTCCCATCTCCGAACCAGCCCACGACGGATTTGGCAGCAACGGCATGCCAATCACTTGTGGGGCCAGCACGGCGGTGAGTTCTTCCTCTGTTGCCGGGACGGTCTCGGCTTCGGAGACCTCGTCGCCGGCGGGTGGCCCCGCTGGAAGACCGAACCAAGCATTGTACGCGATCTCATCGACCTCGTCCCAGCCGTGGAACTCGTCGAAGAGGGTCACTGCGTAGTCTTCCAGGGCCACAGTTGCTTCAGCATAGCGGGCCATCACGTAATACGTGGAGGAGCCCGCAGCGGGAGCCGCTTCTGGATTGACGTAAAACTCGTAGTCAATGTAATCTATGTCATCCATAAAAGAATTTTGAGCCAAGTGTACGGATCCCTTTCCTTTCCCCTTCGGGCATTGATCGCGCAAATGCTCTGTGCTACCGCATGTGTGACACTTCATAGTATTGCCAGAAGCGTCCCTAGGGTTGCCCCTCCGCCCCTTTCCCTTACCGGAGGTCCGCCTGTGACCCCGACCTTTGCCTCCGATAAGAACTTCTTCAAAAGCCATATCAGTTAAGGACGTGAGGAAAGCAGTAATACCCCTACCATGCATACGGCGTCTGCGACCCCCTTTACCACGACCCTTTCCAAATCGTTTGAAATGTCGGCGTACTGCACGTCTCACCTTTCTGACTGGTTTCTTCATAAAGCGCCTCCAACGGCGTTTTGATTTGCGATAAGCCATGAAGGCGGCTTCCGCCCTTTGTTGTTCAGAGAGGTGAGTGTCATCCGCTGGGTAGTCACTACCAGCAGAGACTATTCCATTGTGCTCATCGTCAGATGAGGTATCTGTGTCAGTGCCAGATTCAAACGGTGAGGGTGGCTGAGACCATTGAGCGGATGACTCCGCTTGGCCCCAGAGGGTTGTGCCCGAGGGAGGGCCTGCAGTGTAGGCGGCACCTGGCGAGTAGTTCGACCAGGCGTTCGCCTCAGCTGCCTCTGCCGATGCCTGGCCGGTCTGCCCTAGAAGGGCAGTGGCCTCGTTGGGCATATCGGCTGGGTCAGCCCAGGGATTTGGCTCGCCAGGACCAGCGGGTGACCCCGCAGTCGTGGCGTAGACACCTGCATGTGAGTGGTGCCCTGTGAAGATACCCGCTATGTTGCCAGGAGAGCGCTCGGCAACATGTCCGTAGTTCCTCATCCTGGTCAGCAGCCTGTCATAGTCTGCTTGTGTTCGGGGCATCTGATGATTGAAGGGCTCAAGCAGGTGTTGGGCTCGTGACGCGCCAACGCCTAACGCTCTGAAGAGAATCAGCGTTAGGATCTGAAAGTTGGGGATGACAAAGCCAACAGAGTTAGCCTCGTCACGGGCCATCTCGAATCGAGCTAATACTGAGTCGATTCGCTCGCCCCTTTCGACGCGGAAGTCGATAAGGGCAGTGCCAGAGTTGAGCTGGCGCTCATCTTCCAGATTTTCAAATTTGGTGCTCAGTAAGTACAGTATATATGTTACTGCATCCGTTGGCTGTCCATTGACAGTTACACCATAATTGATGATCTGGGAGGGGACCTGCATGGCGATACGACGAGCCAGACCTTGAAGGCCTCGTTGTAGTGCTGCAGCTTGTTGTGGTGGTGTCATATTGCCACTCGTTACGTTTAACCATGCATGTACTTCGCGAACGTATTCGCGAAAGGCGTAGTACCGGCAGGGTCCCATGAAGGGCCAGTAGTACGCGTGTCGTCCATCCCCTGCCGCATGTATCCCACAGCACATCCCATTATCACCCATAGAATGCCGAAGATAGTTATCTTGATCCAATGCATGTGCATTTCGGCTTCGGTGATTGGTTTAGGCTGTGGTTTGTCAGGCTCTGGCGTGGTAGCCGTGAGGCGCCTGACCGGCACGGGATGCAGGTGGCCCCGCTGCGGGTAGCCCCGCAGGGTGACCACGTTCTCGATCGAGTTGCCGATTGGCATCTGGTGGAAGTCGGGAGTGAAGTAGCGCAGTGAAGTAGGAGAGAGCGTCTCGAGTTCGCGGGTTGCCCCGCTAGCTCGATCGCGGACTGGCTCCGCTCCTCGCAGAGCCGGCGCAACATGGTATTCCACCGTAGTAGTAGTCCACCAAGTTGTGCCGTGGATTACAGGAATCAGAGCGAGAGCCAGCCACACGAGAGTGTAGCCAGCTCCGCTACCAAGTCGAAAACAAGCTGGTAAGCTTAGGTATGTGTTCCGCCTTAGGCGCTCCCATATCCCAGGCTTTGGCTCATATCGCATGAGCAAGAGAGCGAGACGAAGCATGGGATCTGGAGTAAAGGATAGGATGGGCATCGTCAATGGAAAAGGGATTTTCCGATCTCTGATGCAAGTAGTGCGCCTCGGTGAGGCACAGTCACATATTAGGCCGGGCCCGGCTTGAGCCAGGCACGGCAGCGGTACATGCTCGATTTATACCTCGCCTTTAACCTTCTCCGTTTAAAGTAAGACAGCCAAAACGACACCAACACGGCTCAACATCAAGACGGCTCAAGAGGCTTTCAAGCTAGCTGAAGACTGCCCAAGAGGCCCCCAAGACGGCCTAAGCGGGCTCCAAAAGACCCTCCAGGAGAGCCCGAGGATGCCCAAACCATTGATTTTCCTAAGGTAATGAATGAGTTTGGGGTTATCGCCTGCTCGGATTTCCGACCGCCCAAGACGGCCCCAAGGGGCCTCCAAGCTAGCTCCAAGACAGCCCATGGTGACCCCCAAGATGGCCCCGAGTCGGCCTACGAGGACCCCAAGATCGCTCAAGAGGCTTTTAAGAGGGCCCCAACACGGCCCGAAAGCGATCCAAGAAGGCACCAAGACGGCCGCGGCCGAAAGGCCCCCAAGACGGTTTCCGAAGGCGTCAGACAGGTCAAGAGCCTCCCCAAGACGCCCCGAGAGGTCCCAAGAAGCCCCAGAAGCTCCCAAGAGGCCTCCGAGAGGCCCCCCAGGAGGCTCCCAGGAAGCCCTCAGAGATCCCCCAAGGGGCCTTGTCCTCCTTGTCGTTATTCTCTCTCTCTCCTTCTCCTCCGCCTCCTCCCTGTCGCGCGGACGAAGACGAGGTCGAGATCACGCCCCTCCCCAAGTCAGACCACTCGCTGAACTGCCGCGGGCGTGAATTCGACCTCCTTTCTACTGCGCGCACGGTGACGAGGTCGAGTTCACGACCCGTGCCGATTCAGACCACTCGTTAGAATTGCGCTGTTCCTACACTCAGCCTCCGTCTTGCTGCACTGTTGCACGGGCACGGTGGCGGGGTCTGCCGCAGGCAGCTGGAAATCCTCATATCATGATGAGAGACACGGGTCCTGACGGAAACGGGACATGGAGACTGGGAGTTGCCCTTTGGGGGCAACTCCTCACCCTGCGCTGCTGTTTATGGACGGCCCCAGGGCACACAGAAGTCCCCGGGGAAGCCCCGCGACCGAGAACGAGCATTTTCTCAAGACCCGTCGGTGCTTCCTCGGGCCCCGGTTGCCTCGTGGCGGCCAGAGCCTGCGGGTCGGCATGGCAGTGATGCTGCTCGACCTGGCACGCCCGAGCTGGGCACGCGCAAAAGAGCCACAAGACCCCATCGAACATGCTGTCCGAATCCGACAGCGGCCGCTGCTGAGCGGGCGGCGTTTTGTCGCACATGGGCACGGGCATGCGACGACACCGACAGCGGCCCGTGTTCCAAACGGATGGCGCGAAGGGGGCGGGCTTCTCTAAAAGGCCGGCGAGGCTTCCGAGAAGACAGCAGGGCTCCTCGGGAGCCCGCGCTGGCTTCGCAGAAGCCTTGAGACGGTGTTTTATGATCTTGCACAGGGTGCCCAGAGCTCCGACCAGTTTATTTCGGCACGGCACCCCTTCCGTCGCCCACGCATTCCACCGGCCAGCACGCCCCTCTGCCCCGACCCCATTATTTCGGCACGGCGCGCCCCTCCGCCCCGACCCCTCTATTTCGGCACGGCCAGCGCGCCCCTCCGCCCCGACCCCTTGTATTTCGACACGGCACACCCCTCGGCCCCGACCCCTTCTTATTTCGGCACGGCACACCCCCTCCGCATCCCCCCCGCCCACCAGCCAGCGCGTCCCTCCGCCCCGACCATTTTATTTCGGCGCGGCACATGTGTCCCGACCCCTTCATCCCGGCACGGCATACCGCCTCCGCATCCCCCCCGCCCCAGCCAGCGCGCCTCTCCGCCCCGACCCCCTTATTTCGGCACGGGACAACCCCTTTTTCCCCCCCGCCCACAGACAGCGCGCCCCCAGCCCCGATCACTTTATTTCGGCACGGCAACACCCCCGCGTCCCCGACGCTCCTTTCGGCACAGCACACCGCCTCCGCATCCTCCCCCCACCCACCAGCCCGCGCGCCCCCCCCCCCCCCCCTCCGCCCCGACCCCTATGTATTTCAGCACGGCGCACCCCTCCCCCCTCGCATCCCCCCACGCCCGCCAGCCCGCGCGCCCCGGCCGCCTCGACTATTTTATTCCGCCACGCTCCACCCTCCCCCGCGCGCCCCCCCTCCCCCGAAACGCCTTTTTATTTCGGCACGGCGCACCCCTCCGCCCCGACCTTTTAATTTCGGCACGGCGCGCCCCGCCCGCGCCCCCCCGCCCGCCAGCCAGCGCGACCTCCGCCCGGGCATTTTTATTTTGGCACGGCGCACTTCTCCGCCCCGACTTCTTATTTCCGGCACGGCACGCCCCCTCCGCATTCCCCCCCTCGCCCGCCAGCTAGCGCGCCCCTCCGCCCCGACCCCTCTATCTCGGCACGGCGCGCTCCTCCGCCCCGACAACTTTATTTCGGCACGGCGCGCCCCCTCCGCACCCCTCCACCCGCCAGCCAGCGCGCCCCCCCGCCCCGACCCTTGTATTTCGGCACGGCACTCCACCTGCATCCCCCCACCCACCAGCCAGCGCAACCCCTCTGCCCCGACCTTTTGATTTCGGCACGCCCCCCCCCGCCTCCCGCGCGCCCCCTCCGCCCCGGCCATTTTATTCATGCACGGCACACCCCTCCGCCCCAACCCCCTTATTTCGGCACGGCACACCTCCTCCATCCCCCCCCACACCTGCCAGCCAGCGCGCCCCTCCGCGCCCCAACACCTTTATTGTGGCACGGCACATCTCTCTGCCCCGACTTCTCCTCCTCCTTACATGTACACGCCCCTTCCGCACCCCCCCCGCCCACCAGCCAGCGCGCCCCTCCGCCCCGATACCTTCATTTCAGCACGGCACGCCCCTCCGCCCCAATCCCTTATCCACCGACTTTCTTTTATTTTCTCGCACAGAGTGTCTAGAGCTCCGACAATTTTATTCCGCGTCGCCCCCCCCCGCGCTCCCGGCGCAAGAGTGGGACCCCCGCGCCGTGGCTCTCTGCGCCGAGCCCCCCCGCGCCCCCAGCGCCCCAGCGGGAGCCCCGCCCTCTGCCCCCTCCGCCACGAACGCTTTATTCCGCGTCGCACCCCCCCCCCTCCCGCGTCCCCAGCGCCAGAGTGGGACCCCCGCGCCGTGGCTCTCTGCCCCGAGCCCTGGAGCCCCGCCCACTGCC
>CAUYUJ010017626.1:143467-225967 GCA_963575745.1 Prorocentrum cordatum | reverse complement strand
CAGATCGCAAGCCCCCAGGGGGCGGCCAGGTCTCGAGGTGGTCCGCGTGGGACGTACTTCCGCTGGGCCTCCCAGGAGCCCACGAACGTGGCGACAGTTGCGCAGATCGCAGCCCCCCAGGGCACCGCGCGGTCTCGAGGTGGTTCGCGTGGGACGTCATTCCGCTGGGCCTCCCAGGAGCCCACGAACGTGGCGACAGTTGCGCAGATCGCAGCCCACCAGGGCGCCGCGAGGTCTCGAGGTGGTCCGCGTGGGACATACCTCCGCTGGGTTTCTCAGGAGCCCACGAACGTGGCGACAGTTGCACAGATCGCAGCCCCCCAGGGCGCCGCGAGGTCTCGAGGTGGTCCGCGTGGGACATACCTCCGCTGGGTTTCTCAGGAGCCCACGACAATAGCGACAGTTGCACAGATCGCAGCCCCCCAGGGCGCCGCGAGGTCTCGAGGTGGTCCGCGTGGGTCGTACCTCCGCTGGGCCTCCCAGGAGCCCGCGAACGTGGCGACAGTTGCGCAGATCGCAGCCCCCCAGGGGGCGGCGAGGTCTCGAGGTGGGACGTACCTCCGCGGGTTCTCTCAGGAGCCCACGAAAGTGGCGACAGTTGCGCAGATCGCAGCCCCCCAGGGCGCCGCGAGGTCTCGAGGTGGCCCGCGTGGGACGTACCTCCGCTGGGCCTCCCGGGAGCCCACGAAAGTGGCGACAGTTGCGCAGATCGCAGCCCCCCAGGGCACCGCGCGGTCTCGAGGTGGTTCGCGTGGGACGTCATTCCGCTGGGCCTCCCAGGAGCCCACGAAAGTGGCAACAATTGCGCAGATCGCAGCCCGACGGCACGAGAGAAGAGGAGAGGGGAACACAGGAAACAGGAGAGGAGGAGGGGAGGAGTGGGGAGGAGAAGGAGGACGGGGCGACCACTGCTCTATTCAAAACGAGTGCCCAACCATAGGAGGGTGGGGAATAAGAATTATAAGACGAAAACTAATATTCAGAAGAAAAAGACTTACCCTGACCCGGGACCCGTCATTGCTGACGGGCATGCTGAAAAACCCGCAGTGCGGAAGAAGAGGACCCATCAGTGAACTCAGAAGAGCGCAGCAAGAAGAACAGCGGCAACGCGTAAGACGTACCTCTGCTGGGCCTCCCAGAAGCCCACGAAAGTAACAACAGTTCCGCAGATCGCAGCCCCCCAGGGCGCCGCGAGGTCTCGAGGTGGTCCGCGTGGGACGTACTTCTGCTGGGCCTCCCGGGAGCCCACGAAAGTGGCGACAGTTGCGCAGATCGCAGCCCCCCCCAGGGCACCGCGAGGTCTCGAGGTGGTCCGCGTGGGACGTACCTCCGCTGGCCCTCCCAGGAAGCCCACGGAAGTGGCGACAGTTGCGCAGATCGCAGCCCCCCCCCAGGGCACCGCGAGGTCTCGAGATGGTCAGCGTGGGACGTACCTCCGCTGGGCCTCCCAGGAGCCCACGAAAGCGGCGACAGTTGCGCAGATCGCAGCCCCCCAGGGCGCCGCGAGGTCTCGAGGTGGTCCGCGTGGGACGTACTTCCGCTGGGCCTCCCAGGAGCCCACGAAAGTGGCGACAGTTGCACAGATCGCAGCCCCCCAGGGCACGCGAGGTCTCGAGGTGGTCCGCGTTGGGACGTACTTCCGCTGGGCCTCCCAGGAGGCCCACAGAAAGTGGCTGACAGTTGCGCAGATCGCAGCCCCCCAGGGCGCCGCGAGGTCTCGGTGGTCCGCGTGGGAACGTACCTCCGCTGGGCTCCAGGAGCCCGCGGACAGTGGCGAAAGTTGCGAACATCTTAGCCCCCCCCCAGGGCACCGCGAGTCTCGAGGTGGTCCGCGTGGGACGTACCTCCGCTGGGCCGCCCAGGAGCCCACGAAAGTGGCGACAGTCGCGCAGATCGCAGCCCCCCCCCTCCCCCCAGGGCGCCGCAAGGTCTCGAGGTGGTCCGCGTGGGACGTACCTCCGCTGGGCCTCCCAGGAGCCCACGAAAGTGGCGACAGTTTCGCAGAGCGCAGCCCGACGGCACGAGAGAAGAGGAGAGGGGAGCACATGAGACAGCAGAGGAGGAAGGGAGGAGAGGGGAGGAGAAGGAGGACGGAGCGACCACACTGCTGTATTCAAAACGAGTACCCAACACAGGAGGGTTGGGAACAATAATAAGACGAATAAGAGTACTAATTACATTAATAAGAATAATAATAAGTGGAGGAGGAGGAGGACCAGTGTAAACCCAAGAGCAGCTAACGATATTGCAATGAACCCTCCCTCAACGTTTTCTGTTCATAGGCCCTGCGCGGATTTTCTTTTACTGAGGCAAGTGCCCCGTTGAAAAACCGGAACTGTGCCAGAACGGTTCCAGAACGCCATTCTTGGGACGTCAGCGCCGCGAACCACCGTTGTGGTTGCGTCTCGACGATCCCGAATCGTGCCAGGAGATGAGGGAGGGAGGAGGAGGGGGGGAGGAGGATGTAGTGTCGAGGGGTCTCGGAACGAGGGCTTTGTACAAAGGAAGGGGACACGCCCTGCAAAAAGACTAATAAGAATAAGACGAAGAAGAAACGAAGAAGAAGAAGAAGAATCTAAGAAGAAGAAGACGAGCAGACGTAAGCATAAGAACCCCTCCCCCTCAGACGAGGCTCCCGCATCGGACTTCCGCCAGCCGCGGCGACGCGTGGGAGCGGCCGCAGACCGCGAGGGGCGACGAGGAGCGGCTCCGCGTCGCGGGGGTGGGGCCAGCGCGGGCAGGCGGAGCACAGCCCCAGGGGGCCACGTCAAGTTTTCTTCAGGCCCTTGAGGTTTTCGAGGCCCCCGGGGTTCGAGGTTTTCGCACGTCTTCGTGAACTCTTCTACGCGTGGTATCCCCACCAGTCGTCTTCGAGTTCGTCGTCTTCCTGCTCATCGCCATTTTGGCGCTGCACGTCGACCTGGAGCCTTTCCTGGTCTTCCGCGCTTTCTGAACCGAAGCGATGTTCGCTCCTGTGCGCTCAGTGTGTAATTTAGGTCGTTGCACTGTTGCTTCGTTCTGACGGCGCGCGGCTGTACCGTCTGCGCTCGCGACCAAAAAAGTACCCCCACCAGTCCATTCAGAAACGCTGCCGATGAGAGCTGACGGGAAGCGGGTGGAAGAGATCCCGCAGCGGAGCCCAGACGGTATGCCTTCGCCAGGGAAGGTTCAGTGGAACATCTGCCCCGGGAGGTACGAGGAGGATGATGATGATGATGATGATGATGATGAGGAGGAGGAGGAGGAGGAGGAGGGGGAGGATGAACACGGTGAGGAGACGGATCAGGAGGACGAACGCGGGAACGAGGAGGAGGAAGAGGGGGAGGAGGAGGAGGAGGAAGACGAGGGCGAGAAGGCTAACGAGGAGCACAAGCGAGGAAGGATATGAACATACGGGAGACAACGAGAACGAAACCGAGGAGGAGGAGGGCGAGCACGGGAACAAGGAGGAGGGCGAGGAGGAGGAGGAGGACGAGGACGGCGAGGATGAGAGGGTTGACGAGGAGGACACTGAGCAGACCGAGCACATCGAGAACGCGAATGAGGAGGAGGAAAGGGGACAGTGACGAGGAATATCATGAGGTCCATGTTGATATTGATGTTGATGCTGTGGTTTGTTGCTGTTGCTGTTGCTTTTGCTGTTGCTGTTGTTGTTGATGCTGTTGTTGTTGTTGTTGTTGTTGTTGTTGCCGTTGCTGTTGTGGTTGTGGTTGTGGTTGTGGTTTATGTTGTTGTTGTTGTTGTTGTTGTTGTTGTTGTTGTTGTTGTTGTTGTTGTTGTTGTTGTTGTTGTTGTTGTTGTTGTTGCTGTTGTTGTTGTTGTTGTTGTTGTTGATGAAATTATTTATTTCTAAAGAATAACCTGGGGCGACAGTGGGTACCCCATGGTGCGCGTGTCCCCTGCGCCGCCAGGCAGCAGCTGCAATTTTCATTCATTTTCGTGAGGGAAGCCTCAGAAAGAGGGTGTGTACAGGGATCGGTTGTTTTGTTGTAATCAGCTTTCCTTTCAAGAAACAATATGAAAATGACTTTTCTTGTTCTTCTAACATAACCAAACTTCAAGAATCCCTTGCAAAATATAGGTAAAGTGGACATTCGCGCGCGCAAGACGAAATCCTTCCAAAACCTTAGTTTTCGTAGCGATTTTAACATAAAAACATCAAAAAACCAATGGTTTTTCAACAACAAATTGTCAAAATCTCATCCCGCGCGCTCTTGCGGATTCGTAGGAAACCCAACACTTTTTTAAACATTTCTGTCAAACGGGCTTTTGCGAGCAACTTTTTCGAACTTCTGCGACAACGGTTGCGCACCTGCCAGGGCCATCATTCCTGTCAAATAATACCATGCGGGACACATTCGTTTTTTCTTCGCGCGCGCACGCCGTCGTCGTCGGCCGCGGGGACCTGAATAGTAGCCACGGTCGTCCGCATGCCACGAAGTGAAGTGTCCGAACGTCATAGGGCGGGAAGCTGGGTGTGGGTGGTGGCGAAGAGTCGTTTGGAAATTTGGTAGAGCTTGAACCGGCCCCCCCACAAAGTGGGGGTATTGCCCGCATCCTATGAAAACCCTGGCACTGGTGAGAACGGTGTGTCCCCACGTGCTAGTAATTGTTGTTGTTGTTGTTGTTGTTGTTGTTGTTGTTGTTGTTGTTGTTGTTGTTGTTGTTGATCCACCCTCGCCTGTGCTTACTGTTTTTTCTCTATCAAAGTGTGCCCCTCGACGCTCGCACCCTGTTTTTCGACAGTGAAAGTCTTCCTGCTCAAACTGGCCCCCTGGACCCCGGGTTACAACAACACCGGCTCCCGCCTGAGAGTTCCTCACAATTTAGCCAGGACCTCCGCTCCCGCCCGAGACTTCTGCGCATTTTATTCAGGAATCGCGCTCTCGCTTGGGAATTCCTTACAATTTATTCAGGAATCGCTCTCCTGGCGCTCTGGAGTCGCGCTCTCGCTGGAGACTTGCTTACAACTTACTGAAGAATGGCCT
Organism: Prorocentrum cordatum; assembly: GCA_963575745.1. Classification (NCBI taxonomy): domain Eukaryota; class Dinophyceae; order Prorocentrales; family Prorocentraceae; genus Prorocentrum; species Prorocentrum cordatum. The sequence continues at coordinate 220,979 of CAUYUJ010017626.1, read as the reverse complement.
TGCGTTGGAATTTCCTGCAATTTGCCCAAGCGCCGTGCTCCCGACACCCAGGCACCCAGGAGTCGCGCCCGTTGTGGCCCCATGTGCATGCCCTTCGTGGCCCCGCTGTCGCCACTTGGGTCCCCCTCACTGTCCTACGTGGCCCAGTTGCTACCCTCAGTGGCCCCATAGTTGCCTTCTGTGGCCCCGCATTATCTGCACGTCGTGGCCCCTTTTCGTTCGCGCTCTTCGTGGGCCCATACGCATTCCCTTCGTGTCCCCGCTGTCGCCCTTCGTGCCCTACTTCGTGTCCTTGTGGCCCTGCTGTCGTTCTCTCTCGCTCTCGCTTTCGCTCGTCGTCGCCGTCGTCGTCGTCGTCGCCGTCGTCTTCGACGTCGTCGTCGTCGTCGTCGTCGTCGTCGTCGTCGTCGTCGTGGTTGGTCCCCTGTCCGTCCCTCTTGGGGTCGGATCGACGGTCCGCGGCCGCCCCGCCGACGCTGCCGCTGGCCAGGCCGACGGTCCGCGGCCGCCCCGCCGCTTGCCGGGGCCTGGCCTGCAGGGAAGAAAGGTATACCCCCCGAAAGGGGTTCGATCGAAGACGAAGAGGGCGGGTATCGAGGGTTTGGGAAATATGCGTTATTGGACACTCGAGCAGATAAGGGCGAACAGTCTTAACATGATTGTGTTACTTTATTTATTCTAAAGAATAGTTATTGTTGGGCCCCCTGGTGCGCGCCCCCCCTGCGCCGCCTAGGCCGCAGCTACATTTTCATTATTTTCGTGAGGAAGCCTCAGAAAAGAGGGTGTGTACAGGATCCGGTTGTTTTGTTGTAATCCGCTTTCCCTTGCAAGAAACAATAGAAAATGACATTTCTTGTTCTAATATAATCAAATTTCAAGAATCCCTTGCAAAAAATAAGGTAAAGTGGACATTCGCGCGCGCAAGACGAAATCCTTCCAAAAGCTTAGTGTTCGGAGCGATTTTAACATAAAAACATAAAAAAACCAATGGTTTTTCAACAAAAAATGTCAAAATCTCATCCCGCGCGCTCTTGCGGATTCGTAGGAAAACCAACACTTTTTAAACATTTCTGTCAAACGGGCTTTTGCGAACAATTTTTTCGAACTTCTGCGACAACGGTTGCGCACCTGCCAGGGCCATCATCCCTGTCAAATACTACCATGCGGGACACATTCGTTTTTTTCTTCGCGCGCGCACGCCGAAATCTCCAAAAACCATGTGTATCATGTGTATCATGTACCATATGCATCATATGCAACAGATGTTCTGTGGAAGGCTTAACAACTTCTGTGGGTTAACAAGGCTTAACAACTTCTGTGGGTGTACGAACGTAGGCTTAACAACTTCTGTGGGTGTGTACTCCACGCCAGTGTAGTAGCCACGGTCGTCCGCAGGCCACGAAGTGATGTGTCCGAACGTCATTGGGCGGGAAGCTGGGTGTGGGTGGTGGCGAAGAGTCGTGTGGATATTTGGTAGAGCTTGCACTGCCCCCCCACAAAGTGGGGGTATTGGCTGGCGTCGCATGAAAACCCTGGCACTGGTGAGAACACTGAGCGTTCGGGTAAGGTGATTGTTGTTGTTGTTGTTGTTGTTGTTGTTGTTGTTGTTGAACATTATTACTTCTAAAGAATAATTATTGTTGGGGCCCCTGGTGCACGACCCCCCCGCCGCGCCTAGGCCGCAGCCTCATTTTCACTATTTTCGTGAGGAAGTCTCAGGCAAAACGATGTGTACCAGATCCGGTTGTTTTCCCTTGCAAGAAATAAGCTAAAGTGGACATTTCTTGTTCTAACATAACCAAACTTCAAGAATCCCTTGCAAAAAATCAGGTAAAGTGGACATTCGCGCGCGCAAGACGAGATCCTTCCAAAACCTTAGTTTTCGTAGCGATTTTAACATAAAAACATCAAAAAACCAATGGTTTGTCAAAAAAAAATTGTCAAAATTTCATCCCGCGCGCTCTTGCGGATTCGTAGGAAACCCAACACTTTTTAATCATTTCTGTCAAACGGGCTTTTGCGAACAACTTTTTCGAACTTCTGCGACAACGGTTGCGCACCTGCCAGGGCCATCATCCCTGTCAAATAATACCATGCGGGACACATTCGTTTTTTCTTCGCGCGCGCACGCCGTCGTCGTCGGCCGCGGGGGCCTGAATAGTAGCCACGGTCGTCCGCATGCCACGAAGTGAAGTGTCCGAACGTCATAGGGCGGGAAGCTGGGTGTGGGTGGTGGCGAAGAGTCGTTTGGAAATTTGGTAGAGCTTGAACCGGCCCCCCCACAAAGTGGGGGTATTGCCCGCCTCCTATGGAAACCCTGGCACTGGTGAGAACGGTGTGTCCCCACGTGCTAGTAATTGTTGTTGTTGTTGTTGTTGAACATTATTAATTCTAAAGAATAATTATTGTTGGGGCCCCTGGTGCACGGCCCCCCTGCGCCGCCTAGGCCGCAGCTACATTTTCATCATTTTCGTGAGGAAGCCTCAGGTAATTCGATGTGATCAAGATCCGGTTGTTTTGTTTCCCCCCGCTTTCCCTTGCAAAAAACACTATAAAATGACATTTCTTGTTCTAATATAATCAAATTTCAAGAATCCCTTGCAAAAAAATAAGGTAAAGTGGACATTCGCGCGCGCAAGACGAAATCCTTCCAAAACCTTAGTGTTCGCAGCGATTTTAACATAAAAACATCAAAAAAACAATGGTTTTTCAACAAAAAATTGTCAAAATCTCATCCCGCGCGCTCTTGCGGATTCGTAGGGAACCCAACACTTTTTAAACATTTCTGTCAAACGGGCTTTTGCGAGCAACTTTTTCGAACTTCTGCGACAACGGTTGCGCACCTGCCAGGGCAATCATCCCTGTCAAATAATACCATGCGGGACACATTCGTTTTTTCTTCGCGCGCGCACGCCGTCGTAGTCGGCCGCGGGGCCCTGAATAGTAGCCACGGTCGTCCGCATGCCACGAAGTGAAGTGTCCGAACGTCATAGGGCGGGAAGCTGGGTGTGGGTGGTGGCGAAGAGTCGTTTGGAAATTTGGTAGAGCTTGAACCGGCCCCCCCACAAAGTGGGGGTATTGCCCGCCTCCTATGAAAACCCTGGCACTGGTGAGAACGGTGTGTCCCCACGTGCTTGTAATTGTTGTTGTTGTTGTTGTTGTTGTTGTTGTTGTTGTTGTTGTTGTTGTTGTTGTTGTTGTTATTGTTGTTGGCTTTCGCGTGGGACTTCATCGTAATTTATTCAGACGCCGCGTCCTCGACACTCAGGAATCACTCTTTCGCTGTGGATTTCTCACGATTCATTGGCTGACGCCGCACTGCTGGCCCCTCGGGGCGGCAGTAGGAAGGAAAAACGGAGTTTGCAGAACGCGCGCGATTTCAGGGGAATCTTTGGGTTTCAGCTTCTGGGGATTGCGTCGGGGGCGGTTGGCGGATCGCGGCTTGGAGGCCTCTTGGGAGCCGTGTTGAGGCCTCGAGGGGCCTCTTTTTGGCCTGTCGGGGGCCTCGTGGGAGCCTTTTGGGGGCTTCTTGGCGCCTAGTAAGGTTTTTTCGGGGCCGAGTGCTTGAAATGTCCATTCGGGTTCCCTTTCTGGGCCTCCTCTTGGGGCCGTCCTGGGGTCCTCCTGTGCCGTTTTGGAGGCTTCTGGGGCCGTTTTGGGGCCGTCTTGGGCCGTCTTGGAGCCCTCTTGGGGGCCTTGTGGGCTACCCTGGGTCGATCTTCGAAGCTTCTTGGGTCGTTGTGGGCCTCGTGAAAGCCCAAGAGGCGAATGTGCTAGAAATATATGTTTCCCCTGGGGAGTGGGACGATCTTTGCTTCTGGATGGCCTCTTGGGACGCCTCTGAATGGCTTCTTGTGGCGTCTTGGGGGCCTCTGGGGCCGTCTGGAGGCAATCTTGGGCGTCTTGCAGCGATCGTTGGCGACCCGTAGCCCTCTTGGACCGTCCAAGGGGGCCTTTTGGGGCCCTCCGGGCCCGTTTTGGGGCCGCCGGAGGCTCCAATGATGCGGCTGGCAATTTTGCCATTCCCCCCACCTCCACCCCCTCCTCCCCCGCGTTCCCCCCCCTCCCCCCTCGCCCTCAATCGGGCGGGACCGGGTTCCCGGGAAAGGGGTTTGGGGAGGGGCGGAGCATCTCGTGGAGGCACTGCGTACTCCAACTGTGTGCCTACAGTCGCCACGAGAGCGGTTGCACTGGCTCGTTGTCTGTTTTGTGTGTGTGTTTTTTTGATGTTTTTGTTTTTGTGTGTGTTTGTTTTGTGTGTATCGTTCTTCGTTCCCCTGTCTTGTTTGTTATTGTGTGTGTGGTGTTGTTGTGTGTGTTGGTGTTGTTGTTTTGTTTGTAGGTTTGTGTGCTTGTTTTTTGATGTGTGTGTGTGTTTTATTGGCTGCTTCTGGTCCATGGGGCTCCACTACATCGACCTTGTCCTCGTGCTTAGTGACGTGTCCGCATCAGCGGACGTATTACAAGTTGATCGGGTGCCAGTGGCCCAGCGCATCCGCCCCCGCGAATGACCTATTTCCCCAATCAGACCCGTTGTGCTGTTACAGGGCCCCGCTGGACCGATGTCCACCTCTCCCCCATCGGTGGCGAGACCACGCTCCGCAGCCGAGCGCCTACAGAGATTGCTCGGGGACTATTCAGTTGGCTTATGTCCCAGCGGACTCACGCGCACCCCCCCCCGAGGTGGCTGCTCCTGCGCAGATCCCTTCCAGCAGGACCCCGGGTCCTGTGAGGAGTTCCTCTGGACTTGGCGCCAGCAGATTTAAAAACCACCGACAATGGACTGGGCCCCTTCGACTTAGGTGTCAAACTGGCAGGCGTCCGCGACAAGTTCGCGAATCGGGGGGAAAGGAATAAGGGAAAGTACCAACACAAGGGCAAGGGACAGGCTATCGTGCGGCCAGCAGGAACTTTGGCAGGACAGGAGACAGACCAGGGAGCTACCAGCCGGGCCGCGAGCGCTCGCCGGCCCTGGGTGCGGCAGCAGACCCCTCCGCACGTCGCCGCCCTCTCTGCAGCTTCCCTTCCGCCCCTGCGGCCCCCTCCCTCTATCTTGGACATGCGACCGTTAGTCGGCCTCACCTCACAATTGCTCGCTACCTCACCCATCATGCGACCGTGAGTCGCCTCACCAACTTTTCGGCGCTATCCCCCCGCGAGCGCCGGCTCCCTGCCGCTCCAGGCGCCAATGGAACCTCGGTGCGGGCTCCTTCCTCTCCGCCCCTCCGCCTCCGCGCCCGCCCGCCCCGCGGGCGGCACCCCCCCCCCGGGCGGGCCGCCCTGGCTTCGTGCCCGATGCCGCCTGGCGCGCGCCCAGCTGGGGCTGACGGCCCGCCCCCGGCCTCCCAGGACGCCTTTGCTTCTGGGCATCTTGCGGTCCTCCGCCCCCTGGCTCCGGGCCGCCCCCCTCGCCCCCGCCTTGGGCGGCCGCCCTGGGGACTCTCGGCGCCCCCCCCGCCGTCTCCTGCCACGAGACCGCCGGAGCGCCCGGGGAGTGTCACCGCCGCGTCTGACCCCCCACGGCGCCTGCCCAGCCGCCTTGCCCCGCTCTAGGCGCTGCTCGGGCCTCTCCTTTGCCGTGCGGCGGTCGTGGGCCCCTCCGTCGGGTCCCCGTCTGCCCAGCGCGGCCCCGCCGTCCTGGCCCTGCCCCAGCGTGCGAGGCCGCAGGGAACACCCCTCGGCCCAAGACGCTGGCCTCCGGGCTTCCCCCCCGGGGGGTCTCCCCGGCGGTTCTCCGTCAGTTCCCGCCACTCACCCAACTTGCGCGACCGTTTGTCGCTCCTCGTCGCCACTGTCACCCTGTGCTGCGCGTTCTCTCTACCTAGACCTGCGGCCGTTAGTCGCCTTCACCTCGCTTTCTCTGTGCTCTACCAGACCCCGCGCGCGAGGTCGCAGGGGAACCCCCTCGGCCCAGGGCGCGGGTCTGCTAGCCCCCCCCCTCCGTAGGGGTGTCTCCCCGGCCGTTCTCCGTCGGTACGGCCATAGCCTGCCCCGCCGCCCGCCTGCCTCTCCCGCGGCCCATCCGCGGCTGCTTTGGCTCTGTGCCCAATACCACCTGGCGCGCGCCTTGCTGGGGCTGTCGGTGCTCGCCCGGGCTCCGTGTGCTTCACCGGCATTGGGCCTGGTGCGGGGCCACCCCCCTGCGCCCCGCCCGCCGTGGGGCGCTCGGGGCTCCTTCGCCGCTCTGCCATCCCTCCCCGCGCGGGGTCGTCGGACACCTGGTCCTCCCCCACCCCGTCTGCCATCCCTGGCAGTTCTCTGGCTGAGCTCTCCTGCCACCTGGGCGGCGCGTGCTGCTCGCACCCGCCCTCCGGCATTCCCCCTTCCTGTCCCGTGTCTGGGCTCTTTTGCCATCTTGGCGGCGCGGGCTGCTCGCCCCCGCCTGATGGCACCCGCGGCGTCCCTACCTGCTACATCCTGCAGTCCTCTGGCTGTTTCCTCCCGCCAAAGGCGGCGCGGTCTGCTCGCGCCCGCCCTGACCGCTCCCCCGACACTCTTCGGTGTCTGGCGATCCGGATCCATTCCGATGAGCGCCCGCATGCTTGGCCTTTCCTCCGAGGCGGTGGCCTGCTGTCTTACGTTCCGCGTCCTTCGGCCTGCCCTGGGCTTGCTGTGCGTCATGGTGGCGGTCTGCCTTGTCATGGGCATGGTTTGGCTCCTGAACTTCCACCTGGTGCTGCACGTCGCCCGGAAGGACTTCCTGGCGTGCGCTCTCCTGTGAGCGGCAGCGAGGCCCGCCCCCTGTTTGCCTCCCCCCTTGCTTGGTCTTGTCTCTTTTCGCTTTCCTCTTCCCGTGCGCTAATTTGGGCCGTCGCCTCTGTGCTTCGCTCCTTGACGCCGCCCGATTTGTCGCCGCGGTCGCGATCCAAAAAAGTGCCCCCGCCAGCCCATTCAGAAGCCCTGTCCATGAGAGCTGACGGGAAAAGGGACGACGACACACATCTAGGGAAACAAAGCGAGCAACCAGGGTGGATCGAGAGATCTGTGGGTTTTGGGGCGTCTTAGGGCCCTCATGGGGCCCTCTGGAGTTTTTTTTTTTGATCTCTTGGCGTTCTCTTGGGGCCCTCTTGGGAGCTATGGGGCGCCTCTGGGGGCGGTCTTGGAGACCATCGATCAAAGGAGGGGGGTCCTCGATTTGCTCCGCCCCCCCTCCAGGGCCATCAAAAGCGCCCTTTGGGGCCCTGTTGGGGCGCTTTTGGGGCGATCTTGGGCGCTCTTGGGGCCTTTTTGGGGGCCTCTTGGGCCCCTGTTGGAGCTTTCTTGATCCATCCTGGGGCCATGTTGAAGCTTCAAGAGTGCATCGGAAACGAAAAGGCGAGAAGGCACCAAACGTTTATTTTTTTTTCGGTTTTTGAAGGATTTTGGCTTCTCGGGGGGCCCCGGGGGAGCTTCGAGAGCACCCGGAACCGTCTTGTGGCCCTCTTGGGGCTTTTTGGAAGCAGGTTGTTAGTTTTCTTGAGCCATGTTGGCTATCTTGAATGATCTTGGAGGCTATGTTGGACTCTCTGAGGCCATCTTGGGGCCATTTGAACAGGAAAAGGGCCCTCTGCCACCTCGCGCCCCCCCCCCGTCCAGGCCCAGGGGAGGGGGTATGGGGGAGGTGTGAACCCTTCCCCGAAGGGGAGAAGGGGGTTTTGGAACGGGGAAGAAAGATGTCGTTAGACCGCCTGCGCCCAGAGGACTGGTGGGATTCCACAACGCGAACATGTCGGGGTCTATGTCGAAACCCGTGCGGATGCCTTACTTCCCGCCAGCCCTCCCGCCGTCCCCGAGCCTCCAGGAGGCGGAGCGCGACCGCATCCGGAAACACCTCGCGGCGCGCCCGCCCTCCGCCGCCGTCTTTGCCGTCGTCGTCGTCGTCGTCGTCGTCGTCGTCGTCGTCGTCGTCGTCGTTGTCGTTGTCGTCGTCGTCGTCGTCGGCGTCGGCGTCGGCGTCGGCGTCGGCGTCGGCGTCGGCGTCGGCGTCGGCGTCGGCGTCGGCGTCGGCGTCGTCGTCGTCGTCGTCGGCGTCGTCGTCGTCGTCGCCGCCGTCGCCGCCGGTGTCGTCGTCGTCGCCGTCGCCGTTGCCCGATGAGATGAACATCAGGAGGAGGATGATGAGGTGGAGGAGGGGGAAGAGGAGGAGGGGGAGGGGGATGAGGAGGAGGATGCGGAGGAGGAGGAGGAGGCCAAGGAGGATGAGGAGGAGGAGGAGGACGAGGGGGAGGAGGAGGAGGAGGAGGGAAAGGAGGTTTTGATGATGATGATGATGATGATGATGATGATGATGATGATGATGATGATGATGATGATGATGATGATGATGATGATGATGATGATGATGATGATGATGGTGATGATGGTGATGATGCTGATGTTTCCTGAATGTTTCCTGGGCGCATGCGGACGGTGGCACTGGGGCCTTCGATGGAACTCCCCATGTTGCCACGAAGCGCTGTACTGGGTGGGTGAGAATGCCAAATTTGATGTTTCGGGGCGCATGCGGGCGGTCTCACTGGGGCCTTCGGTGGAGCTCCCCATGTTGCCACGAAGCGCTGTCCTGGGTGTGTGAAAATGCCAAATTGGATGTTTCCTGGGCGCATGCGGGCGGTGTCAGTGGGGGCTTCGGTGGAGCTCCCCATGGGGCCACGAAGCGCTGTACTGGGTGGGTGAAAATGCCAAATTGGATGTTTCCGGGGCGCCTGCGGGCGGTGGCAGTGGGGCCTTCGGTGCAGCTGCCTACGGGGCCACGAAGCGCTGTACCGGGTGGGTGAAAATGCCAAATTGGATGTTTCCGGGGCGCCTGCGGGCGGTGGCAGTGGGGCCTTCGGTGCAGCTGCCTACGGGGCCACGAAGCGCTGTACCGGGTGGGTGAAACTGCCAAATTGGATGTTTCCGGGGCGCCTGCGGGCGGTGGCAGTGGGGCCTTCGGTGCAGCTGCCTACGGGGCCGCGAAGCGCTGTACCGGGTTGGTGAAACTGCCAAATTGGATGTTTCCGGGGCGCCTGCGGGCGGTGGCCGTGGGGCCTTCGGTGCAGCTGCCTACGGGGCCACGAAGCGCCGTACCGGGTGGGTGAAACTGCCAAATTGGATGTTTCCGGGGCGCCTGCGGGCGGTGGCCGTGGGGCCGGACCGCTCCCGCCTCCCAGCCCCGCGCCCCTCGTCCCCGGCGCAGAGGTCTGCCGAGCCCGCGCCCGCCGCCGCAGCGTCGCGGCGAGGCGCCGGGCGGGCGTGCGCGCGCGCGCTTCCCTCGCCTCTCTCGTCGGGGGCAGCGGTAGGGGGGGATGGGCTCAGGGGGGATCGATGCTTTCGTCTGTTCTCGGTGTTTTTTTCCGTCCCGGGGGTGCGCTCTAGCAGCTGCGCCTCGCCGAGAGCGTGTCGGGGTGCCCCGAGCGTCCCGAACGGCCGCTGGAGACCCGAGTCACGACCCCCAAACCAGAGGCCAATCATCAGAGTCGGAGTCGAAGATCAGCGGCGACGTTGGTCACCGAGCGCTTCCCACTACTCGCAAAGTGCCCACTCGCACACGCCCGAAAAACACACGTCTGATTCGACGTCATTTCTCGTAGATCCCCCCAGCGGATCTCACCACCCACCAAACCACAGGATGAGGAGGAGAAGGAGGATGAGGAGGAGGAGGAGGAGGGGGAGTAGGAGGAGGAGGAGGAGGAGGAGGAGGAGGAGGAGGAGGAGGAGGAGGAGGAGGAGGAGTCAGAGTCGGAGTCGGAGTCGGAGGAGGAGGATGAGGAGGAGGAGGAGGAGGAGGAGCGCAAGCTGAGTGTAAGGGGCGGCCCCTGTGGAGCGGTCAGCAGGCTTGGAGGGGGCCGGGGTGTGACTTCGCGGGGCGCAGTGCGGAAGCCAAGAAGAGCCGACGACCAGCCGCCAGGCCCAACGGCACGGCCAGTTGGCGCCGCGTCGACGCGGCGGCGACGCGGGCGCTGGCGCTCACTGTCGAAGTCTGCTGGAGGCCTCTGAACTGTCGAGGAGAGGAAACTACCGGGAATCAGCGCGCTCCGTCGTCACATCGGGCGGCACCAGCCTTGTGTCTCGGAGAGAACCTCTGCCGATCCATGGACCTGGCGCCCCCGCGCCAGTTCCACGGACCCCCAAGTCCACGTTTCGGCGGCGACCGAGGGGGGGAAGTGAGAAGGAGAAGGCCCTCTCAGAAGTCGGCGGGGCTTCTCAGAAGCCCTCGCGCCTTTGAGAAGTTTTCCTTGTCTTCGGGGAAAACTTGGAAAACTTCTCAGGAGGTCGTGTGACTTCCGAGCCTTCTGAGAAGGCCCGCCCCTTCTCGCTTCCCCCCCGGGCTCGCCGCCGAATGTCTGCGCGATCCCGAAACAGGGCCACCCTCAAACAGTCTCTGCTGTCCGACAGGGGGGTCGCTAGCGATTGACTGATTTCAGGAGGGGAAAAACACAGACACAATTAATCGTCGATTCCCCAGAAAATCTGGAAAAATAGGGGAAGTGGGGGGATGAAGAAAACCCGGAACATCTGGGCTTTTGGGGGCCTTTTGGGGTCCTCGTTGGGGGTTTCTTGGGGGCCTCTTGTGTTTCTGTTGGAGCCTCTTTGGGGTTTCTGTTGGAGCGTCGGGAACCGCTTGGGAGCCGCTTGGGAGCTTCTTGGGGGCCTCGTGAGGACCTTTTGGGAGCCTCCTGGGGCTTCTTAGGGGCCTCTTGGCGCCTCCTGGGGGCTTCTTAGGGCCGAGGGCTCGAAATGTTGTTTCGTGTTCCCCCTCTGGGCTTCTCTTAGAGCGTTCTTGGGGCCCTCTTGGGCCGTCTTGGAGGCCTCTTGGGCCGTCTTGGAACCCTCTTGGGCTGTCTTGGGGCCCTGTCGGAGGCCTCTCGGGCCTCTTAGGACGATCTTGGGGGCCTCTTGGGCCGTCTTGGGGTGTCGCGATGCCGAAAAGGTGGAAACGCCAAAATCTCCCCCAAACCAAAGGAAAAGCATCGAATTTTGCCTCTTGGGGCCCTCTTGGGAGTGCTCTTGAAAGCCTCGTGGGGCGTCTGGGGGCTATCTTGAGCGTCTTGGAGCGATCTTGTGGCATCTCGGACCCTTGGTGTACCATCTTGGAGGCCTCTTGGGCGCTCTTGGCTCTTCTTGGGACTCTCTCTTGGCCCTTCTTTGGGTCTCTCGGGGGCGTCTCGGGGCCCTGTTGGTGCGCTCCTGGAGCGCTCTGGGGGCTTCTCCCGGGACCTTGCCGGGGTACTTTTCGTCCGGGGACCCCCAGGGGCCGCCCCGCGCGCGCGAATTAGAAATACTGAGAATCAGTAACTGGAGATCTTAGCACGCCTCTGGTTCGTTGGGCCGGCGAATTTGTGTGTCCCAGGGCCCCTTGAGGGGTCAGGGACCAGCGTCCACGCCGGCGCGGCAAGGATTCGACCGTGAGCGTTTTTTCCGTGATCGAGCCTCCGAGATCGGCTTCGTTTTACCAGTGGCCCGCGGCTCGTAGGAAGGCCATTGGAGTGGCGTGAATCCCTGGATGACATGGTCAAATGGCGCTCAGGATGCGGAGGATCAAGAAGAGTTGGAGGAGAAGCATGCCATTCACATACTCGACTGTCCACAGACCAACTAGCAAGTACTGCATGTTCCACGATATGCTGCTGTATGGCCCCTCGCTTTCGAAGTGAAATGGAACGCTTGAGGAGTTGAGTCTATTTTCTCTATAGCCATTTGGGCTCGAGCCATTTCGGCTCCGGCGGCTTCTGTCGCAAATCAAGGAACTCTCGTCACACATCTTTGCAATGCCCCTGAAGTTCACAACTCTGCGCGCTGCAGCATTGCATATCGAGAAATGCGATCCAGCAGTGACGGCAGTGGAGTGCGTCTTTGGTGGTGTGGATGATCAGGACGTTGTCTTGTTTTCGAAGGCATTAGAGGGAAGCCAGTATTTACGAGACTTGACCTTGGGATACGGATTGACCCAGTCTGGTATTGAGCGCCTGGTGGCATCTATGGCTCTCAGCCCTTCCCTCAAAGCTGTCAATTTGGAAGGTAATCGACGTTTGGGTGCGCGTGGTATTGCTACTGTTCTGAGGTGTGCACATTTGAATATCATATCGCTTGGATGCTCGGCTTGTGGAATCTGTGATGAGGGTTCACACTTGATGGCCGCGGCCCTGAAATCAAGCACGTGGATCCACACCCTGCGCGACTTGTACCTATCACGGAATAGTTTGACCGCAATTGGCGCGGAGCATGTGGCCATGCCCTTGGCCCACTGCAGTTCCCTCGCCAGCTTGGATATTAGCTGGAATCGCAAGATTGGGGCCGTCGGTGTTGCGGCCTTCATGCAATCTGGGGCTCCGCTCACCACATTGGTCTGCCGGGCTTGCGGAATTTATGATGATAATGTACAGTTGATTGCCAATGCCTTCAACAAGACAGACATCCAGATCAGTGCATTAGATTTGGGACACAATGATCTGATCCCTTTCGCTTCGCGGGGTGCAAGGCTGGACATGCGGCTCATCTGGTTCTTTCCCACATCCTGAGTGGCGCTCTTGTTTTCTCAGTACACCCCGCGCAGGCCTCCTCACCCCCCCCGCGCAAGAATCATCGTTGTCATCATCATCATCATCATCATCATCATCATCATCATCATCATCATCATCATCATCATCATCATCATCAGCAGCAGCAGCAGCAGCAGCCGCATCATCATCATCACCATCATCATCGACATCGTCATCATCATCGACATTGTCTTCATCACCTCCAGTATCACCAGTACTATCATCATTCGCATTACCATTATCCTCATCTTGCGCACTCACATCATCTCTCTCGCACACTCACTCACGCTCTCACTCACACAAGCACGCGCACTCACTCACTCACTGACTCACACACCCACTCACTTACACATACACTTGTCTTGGCGAATTCTCAAGCGGGAGCCTCGTATGTGAATGAAAAAAAAAAGGTCCAGCGGGAGCCTCTGCCCTTAGGCCCCCAGATCATGCTACCAATCCGAGGGGGTCATCTTCGGAGACAGTATGCAGCGGAAGCCTCGTCAGTAAGTGAACTGCAGGGAAGACTCAGGCGGGACCCCCTCCGTATGAGGCCCCCAGATCATGTTACTGATCCGAGGGGGCCATCCAAAGCTTCTAATTGTCGTCACTTCCGGGCTTCTGTGGATTCAATCTGGATGCAGTTCGGAGCGGTAGCCTCGTCCGTGAGTGAATTGCAAGGACACGACGTCTCGGGTGGGACCCCTCTTTATGAGGCTCCCAAGATGATGTTCCCACTCCGATTGGGCCATCCAAAACTTCTAACTGTCAACACTTTGGCCCCCTGCAGACTGACTCTGGAGGAAGTCTGGAGCGGGAACCTTGTTTGTAAATGAATTGCGAGGAAGTCTCAGGCGGGAGCACCTCCCTTTAGGGCCTTCCAGATCATGTGACCAGTCTGGGGGGTCATCCACATCCTCTAGCTGTCGTCATTGGCTGGGCCCCTGAGGAGTGAATCTGGAGGAAGTCTGGAGCGGGAGCCTCCTTACAGGAGGAGGCATCTGGAGGAGGAGGAGGAGGAGGAGGAGGAGGAGGAGGATGAGGCATGTGGATGAGACAGGAATAGGTCGGAGCAGGAGGAGGAGGACGAGGAGGAGGAGGAGGGGAAAGAGGATGAACATACGAAAGGGTCGCGGGGAAAACGCAGGAGGAGGATGAGAAGAAGGAGGAGGAGGAGGGCGAGGAGGACGAGGAGGAGGAGGAGGGGGGTAGGGAGGAGGCGACCGAGATGATCAGGACCACGACAACGACCACGAGTACGAGAAGCTTCAGCGGAGATGTGCTTATGCAGGTTGTGGCGGCGAGTGGGCCAATGAAAATATATTGCGCGCCTAGGGAGGAGAGAGGAGGAGAAAGGAGAGAGGACCCCACAATTACAGAGACGACGATGAGGATCACGTTCGAGCTGGCTCAGGAGCTTCCCGTGTGGGGTCCTGCCGTCGGAGGGATTTCTGTGCCTTCTCCTCTTCTGTGCCCTCCCTTCTGCCTCTACTCCTCTTCCTCTTCCTCCCCCCCCTCCCCCTTCTGCATCGTTTCTCTCGCTCTGTGATTCAAGACGCCTGAGGATCCTCCGGGGCATTCTGGGGGCCGCAGGGGCCGTCTTGGAGGCCTCTTGGTGCCCCATTGCGTTGTTTTGGTGCCATCATGGGGCCATCCTGGGTTGTCTTGGACTTCTGGGGGCGACACTTTAAATAACCTGAGGCATTCGAGCCCGATTGCGGTTTGCGGAGTTGCGTAGAAATGGCGGGGGGGTTAACGCGGGCAGCTTTGTTAAAGGCAGAGTGCGGTTTCTTAATCTGGTTTGGACGATTGTCTAGTTTGCCTGAGCCCTTGCGTGACACACTCGTCCTTGCGCCGCAACCCCTGGTCTTCATATTGTAATGAGCCTCCGGGCGTCCTGTGCCCTTAGTGGGTCTTTCTAAGGCTGCCTGGGGCCTCTCTTGAGCTCTTGGGCTGTCTTGCGGCGTTTGGTGCCCTCCAAGGGCCCTCTTCCTGTGGCCGTCTTGGGCTATGACGTATACCATAGAACGGGGAATAAGATTCCGGGACCCCGGGCTGGCACACTTTTTCAAAACTCCACCTCCCCAGATCCCATTTTAGTCCCTGCGGGGTCCCGACTTCTTCCGCGGCGATTCCGGGCCAAGCCCGCCGTGGGGGGGTCACCCAGTAGCCCCCAGAACGATCAGACAGCTGTCCCGACGCCGCAAGACTGCCCCGAGCTACACCGAAGACGGCATCCAGGGGTTTCAGACGGCCCAAGCAGATTTCTCTGGACGGCCCAAGAAGTCCCCAAAACAGCCCAGGAAGACTCCAGGACCCCGACGAATGCCCCGAGAGGCCAAAACCATTTTGTTTTCCATTGCTTTTTGATTATTTTTTGCGTTCAAGCCTTTTCTGGCTTCCAATGCTTCAAGACGGCCCAAGAGGCGCCCAATACCGCCCCGAGAAGGCCCAAGAGACCCCCAAGAACACCCCAAGACGGCGTCAGAGGCTTCCTTGGGAGCCCCAGGATGATCCGAGAGGGCCCCAGGACGGCCAAAGGAGCCCCTCAAGACGGCCCCAAAAGGGCCCTAGAGCGGCCCCAAGAGGGGCCCAAGAGGGGGAGCACGTACCCACAATTCCAACCTTCGCCCCCACAGGCCCCCAGGAGGCCCTCAGAGGCCCCTGAGAGGCGCCACTGGGCCCCCAAGTGGCCCCAAGAGGCCCCAAGAGGCACCCACGAGGCCCGAAAGGGCCCCAAGAACCCCCAAACGTCCCCCAAGAGGCTTCGAACGGGGAACCAACGAACACCCCAAAGGCCTCTGACACACAGCCCCAGCACCGTGGCAGGATGGTCCGAAGGCCTATACATATTCCTCTTCCTATATTTTTATAAGCCCGGGCGGGGGGAAAACCCATCCCCCCCCCCCCCCAAAACCGGACTCCTGGGACCTGGGGCTTTGGGGCCCTCCGAACGGGCCTCGAAGCGGCCACCGGGCCTCGCAAGGCGTTTTGCCAAGCCTTCCCAGCACACTTAGGGCGATCAGGGCGGTCATCGGAGACGTCCCAAAGACCCCCAAGACAGCACAAGAGCGCTCCAAGAGTGACCGACGTGACCTCAAGATGGCCTCAGAGGCCTCCAGGACGGCCCCAAAGAGGCCTCCAAGAGCACTCCCAAGAAGGCCCCCCGAGGCAAAAAACATTGATTTTCTGTGGGTTTTTGGTGAATTTTGGGGTTCTCCTCTTTTCGGCTTCCCGACGCTCCAAGACGGCGTGGGCGTCCGAAGCCGCCTGGGAGGCTCCCAAATAGCCCCACAACCATCCGAAAGGGCTTCCAGGCAGTACAAGAGAATCCCAAAACGGCACAACACGGGTCCAAGATGGCGCTAAGAGCGCCCCATGGCGGCCCAAGATGGCCCAAAGCCACCCTCCGAAGAATTCCAAATCGTGATTCGGTCGTTCAGGGAGACGGTGGTTGGAGGCAGGGTGGCCCGAGGAAGCCCCTGGAGGCCCCCAGAATACGCCCAGGAGGCCTTCAGAAGGCCTTAAGAAAGCCCGAAACAACTTTTGTGAGGCCCTAGAGGCTCTCCAAGGAGGAGCCTCCGCAAAAAAGAGCTGAGGAGGATGGGGAGAATGCGCAGGGTATGGCGAAAATAAGGAACAATAAGCATGGAGGAAGGATAACGAATAACATCATTATAGCGGCGATGCCGGAAAAGGCGAACAGGAGTTATCGCTAAATTGTCGGCTTGACCTTCCTGCCATTCCGCCTGCATACCAAACTTCAAGGACCAAGGTGCATGGCGCGAAGCCCAGGGGGGGGAAAACCATCCCCCCCAAAACTGAACCCCCGGGATCTGGGGTCCTTGGAAAAGGTCACCCGGCTTTTCGGGTCTCCACAAACGCCTGGCCAGCAGACCCAGAGCGATCCGAGGGGTCATCAGAAAGGCTCAAGGGAGGCCCCAGACAGCACAAGAGCGCTCCAAGATGGACTCCAATTGCGTCAGGACGGCCCAAAAGACCCCCAAGGCACCCCAAAAAGCTTCCCAAGGGGCCTTCAAAGCACACAAATCGTCCCATTCCCTTCGTACAACTTACAATTTTAGCGTATTCGCCTTCCGGATTTCATCAGCTTTCAAGACGGTTTCAAAGCCCCCGAGATCGCCTCCAGACGCCCCAAAAGGCCCCCAAGAAAGTTTCAAGACGGCCGAGCAGGGCACCACGATCGCCCACTTCAGCCCCAAGACAGCCCATAATGGAACCAAGAGGCCCCCCAGCACAGACCCAAAAGGGCCATGGGAGGTCCCCGGAAGTGCCCAAGATGGGTCCACAGGGGGCTCCAGCGGGCCCAAGCTCCCCAGGACGGCCCAAGAAGGCCCCACAACGGCCCATGAAGGCGCCAAAACGGCCCACGAGGGCCCCGAAAACACCCCCACGATGTTTCCGAATGCCAGCTTAAAGACCCCCAAGGCACCGCAAAAAGCTTTCCAAGGGGCCTTCAAACCACAAAAATCGTCACATGCCCTCCGTAAAACTTACAATTTTAGCATATTCGCCTTTCGGATTTCATCAGCTTTCAAGACGGTTTCAAAGCTCCCGAGATCGCCTCCAGACGCCCCAAAAGGCCCCCAAGAAAGCTTCAAGACGGCCGAGCCGGGCCCCGCGATCGCCCACGAGAGCCCCAAGACAGCCCATAATGGAACCAAGAGGCCCCCCAAGGGCTCCTAGCACAGACCCAAAAGGGCCATGGGAGGTCCCCGGAAGTGCCCAAGATGGGTCCACAGGGGGCTCCAGCGGGCCCAAGCTCCCCAAGACGGCCCAAGAAGGCCCCAGGACGGCCCATGAAGGCGCCAAAACGGCCCACGAGGGCCCCGAAAACACCCCCACGACGTTTCCTGCCAACATAAAGACCCCGGAGGCACCCCAAAGAGATTTCCAAGGGGCCTTCAAGCCACAAATATCGTCCCATTCCCTCCGTAAAACTTACAATTGTAGCATATTCGCCTCCCGGATTTCATCAGCTTTCAAGACGGCTTCAAAGCTCCCGAGATCGCCTCAAGACGCTCCAAAAAGCCTCCTAGAAAGCTTCAAGACAGCCGAGCCGGGCCCTACGATCGCCCACGAGAGCCCCAAGATAGCCCATAATGGAACCAAGAGGCCCCCCAAGGGCTCCCAGCACAGACCCAAAAGGGCCATGGGACGTCCGCGGAAGTGCCTAAGATGGGTCCAAAGGGGCTCCAGCGGGCCCAAGCTCCCCCAAACGGCCCAAGAAGGCCCCAGGACGGCCCATGAAGGCGCCAAAACGGCCCACGGGGGCCCCGAAAACACCCCCACGATGTTTCCGAATGCCAGCGTTCATTGATTTTGTTCCCATGACATTTCACATTGTGACCCAGTCGTTGAGGGTCTCGTGGCATGCAGCGAAGATGCCCGAGGATCCGTACGAGTTGCATATGCATGTTCTACCCTTACACACATAACTTTACATGTGGATATGTACGCTGCATGCACACATGCAACAATGCAAGTATAGTGTATACACATAGACATTTATACGGAACGTGCATGCACGTGCGCGTGTGTACATGCATGCGCGCATGCACGCACGCACGCATTCCGCTTGCGTGCAGAACTCAAAGGACCAAGGTGCATGGCGCGCAGCGCCAATGCAGTCTTGTATATATATACATATAGATATAGGTATGTACGTATCTTTGCATGTAGGTGTGCACATATGTATATATATATACATATATATATATCTATATATATATATCAGAGTTAGGGGGCCGAACGGTCATTCATTGTCCCTGAGTGCGTGACTGAATAAGGAATTCGTGGTGAGAATTCTGGTTGTTGCGTTGTTGTTGTTGTTGTTGCTGTTGTTTGTTGTCGTCGTCCCACCCGCGACCCATCCTGCGACCCACCCCGCGACCCACCCCGCGACCCACCCCGCGACCCACCCCGCGCGCGACCCACCCCGCGACCCACCCGCGACCCACCCCCAACCCGCGACCCACCCGCGACCCACCCGCGACCCACCGCGACTCACCGCGACCACCCGCGGCGCCGCGACCCCCCCCATCCGCGACCCATCCGCGACCCACCCGCGACCCACCCCGCTACCCACCCGAGACCCACCCCGCGACCCACCCTCAAGGGAGGAAAAACCACCCTGACCCGACCTACAATTCACGTTCACTAAACGGCTTTTTGGGCGTTGACTAAAACGCCCTGCCCTATTCGATTCATTCCTTGCGTGCGTTTACTCAACGGCTTCGCTTGTCGGGCTGATTATTACGGGGTTGATTGTCTGCCCTCTACACCCGCGACCCACCCGCGATCCAACAGCGACCCACCCGTGACCCACCCGCGACCCAACATCGACCCACCCGCAACCCATTCGCGACCCAACAGCGACTCACCCGCGACCCACCCCCGACTTACCCACATTGGTTTAGCGAAAAAATCGGCGCCTCCGGCGGGCTCGTTGTATAATTTGCAAATCTTTGGCGCCTGCGGCGGGCTTCTCCAGAGTCGCAAACTGCCGACGTCCCCACCACCCCCTCACTCTTATCCGCATCTGCGGCGTGCTACGTATACATGTGTATACACAAACATGCATGTACCTATGTATGTGTGCATGCAGAAATGCATGCATACATGCATATGTGTATGTACGTATGTATGTATGTATGCATGCATGCATGCATGCATGCATGTATGTATACATGCATGTATGTATGTATGTATGTATGTATGTACATGTATGTATGTATGTATGCATGTATGCCTGGATGTTTGCATGTATATATTTTTGCATGCACGTCTGTCTGTATGTCTGTATGCATGCATGTATGTACGTATATGTGTATGTATGCATGCATGCATGCATGCATGCATGCATGCATGTATGTATGTATGCATGTATGTATGTATGCATTCATGTATGTATGTATGCATGTATGTATGTATGCATGTATGTATTTATGTATGTATGTATGTATGTATGTATGTATGTATGTATGCATGTGTGTGTGTGTATGCATGTATGTATGTATGTATGTGTGTAAGTAAGTATGGATGTATGTATGGATGTATGTATGTATGTATGTATGTATGTAAGTAAGTAAGTATGTATGCATGCATGCATGCATGCATGTAGGTGCATCTCTGTGTACATGTATGTATGTATGCATGCATGCATACATGCATTCATGCATGTGTGTATGTATGTATGTATGTATGTATGCATGTATGTATGTATGCATGCATGCATGCATGCATGCATGCATGCAGGTATGCATGTATGTATGTATGTATGTACGTACGTACGTACGTACGTACGTACGCATGTATGTATGTATGTATGTATGTCTGTATGTATGTATGCATACGTTTATGTATGTATGCATGCACGTATGCATGCTTGTACGTACGTATGCCTGTCTGTATGTGTGTATGTATGCATGCATGTATACATGCATGCATTTACGTACGTACGTACGTATGTATGCGTGTATGTTTATATGCATGTATGCATGTATGTATACATGTATGTATCTATCTATGCATGCATGTATGTATGTCAGTTTGTCTGTCTGTCTGTCTGTCTGTCGTCTGTCTGTCTGTGTGTCTGTCTTTCTGTCTGTCTGTCTGTCTGTCTATCTATCTGTCTGTCTGTATGTGCGCATGTATGCACGCATGCATGCAAGTATGTACACATGTCTGTCAGTGTGTGTGTGTATGTATTTATGCATGCATGCATGTATGTATGTATATATGTATGTACATTTCATATATATTTATATATGTATAGGTATATGCCTGTATATTTCGGTGTATGTATGCATATATATATATGTATCCAGTTTTTTCTACATGTGCGGACACATGTGTACATTTGTATGCATGCACACACATGTACACCTGTTCCAACGTGCATCTATATATTCATTCACGACTTTCCCCACAGCGTACATACATGCTAACAAGGGAGGCCCCGGCCCCGTGGTGCCAGAGGGAGGGGGGGCGCTTGTACAGCGCGGCCCCCGCCCTCCCCGAGGATACAGACCCTCTTCGCCGGTTCCCGTTCGCCGGTTCCCGTTCGCCGGTTCCTGTTCGCCGGTTCCCGTTCGCCAGAAGTCCTGTTCGCCGGTTCCTGTTCGCCGGTTCCCCTTCGCCGGAAGTCCTGTACGCCGGTTCCTGTTCGCCGGTTCCCCTTCGCCGGAAGTCTTGTTCGCCGGTTCCTTTTCGCTGGTTCCCCTTCGCCTGTGCCCGTTTGCCGGTGGCCGTTTGCTGGTCACTGTGCGCTGGGCCCGCCGTTCGCCGTGCGCCGGGGACCGTTCGTCGGCCCCTGTTCGCCGGCCCCTGAGAACGGTGAGGAGGAGCAAAGGAGCAGCAGGAGGAGTAGCAGGAGGAGCAGCAGGAGGAGCAGCAGGGACTTGTAGGAGGGGGAGGAGGAGGAGGAGGAGGAGGAGGAGCTGCAGCAGGAGGGGCGGGAGCAGCAGCAGGAGGGGCAACAGCAGCAGCAGGAGCAGCAGCAGCAGGAGCAGCAGCAGGAGGGGCAGGGGCTGGAGGAGCGGGAGCACGAGGAGGAGCAGGAACAGCAAGTGAAGGAGACGGGGACATGCAACGGCGAAGTTCAGGGGCGGCGCCCCCGAGCTGGCCACTGGCCCCTCTTCGTAATAGGGAGCATAGCACCCGCTTGCGCAGGCGCCCCCGCGGTGACGCCAGTGGTGGTCGAGCCACATCAGACCCCAAAAAACACAAAAATGTTTCAAGGTTAGGGAACATATAACGACTAAGTGGTTGAGGGGCGCCACGCATCTGGCCGCTGGCCCCTCTTGCTTATGGGAGGCAGAGCACCCGCTGGCGCACGCGCCCGCGCGGTGACACCAGCGGTGGTCGAGCCACATCAGACCCCCAAACACAACAATGTTTAAAGGTTAGGGAATATATCGACTACGTGGTTGGGGGGCGCCGCGCAGCTGGCCATTGGCCCCCTTTCGCTTACGGGGGCATAGCACCCGCTGGTGTAGGCGCCCCTGCGGTGACACCTGCGCTGTCCGAGCCACAACTGACCCCTACGAAAAAAAAAAGGTGTTGAGGTTAGGGGACATATAGCGACTAAGTGGTTGGGGGCGCCACGCAGGTGGCCACTGCTCCCCCTCTTCCTTGTTGGGGGGCACAGCACCCGCTGGAGCAGGCCAGGCGTCCCTGCGGTGACACCTGCGCGGGCCGAGCCGCATCAGACCCCCCAAACACAACAATGTTTCAAGGTCAGGGGGCATAGTAAAACTCAGTGGGCGGGCGGTGCCACGCAGCTGGCAACGGGCATTGTTTTCGTGGGAGGGCCACGGAACGCGCAGACGCCATTGTCTCTGCGGTGAGCCAGAGAAGAGAACGGAATGCGACGAAGAGGCGCCGCCCCCTGCGCGGCCATGAACGACCACGCACCGCGGCAGGGTGGTTAGGTACAGCGGCGAACGCTGAATTCGTCGTCGGCAGGCGATGAAAAAAATGAACCAGAACATTCCTGCCCGGCCCACTGTGGAACAGGGGAAGCTTCGAGGGCGCGCGAGGGATGCAGCCCTGGTGCCACCTCCGCTGGGGCCGTAGCGGGCCGCCTCAGTCGTCCCCAATGCGCAGCTTAGCCATCTTTGTGATGAGGGCCATGCCGTCGCCGTCGCGCAAAAACTTCTCGACCAAATTGAATTGCCTGTCGTTGCGAATCCTGGTCGCGTCGCGCTCCTTCGTCTCGCCGCCCATTATGGCATCGGTGATGTCCCGATTCGTGATCCTCTGCTGCTTGTGCATGCTCTCAATGAACGTCGGGAACGAAGGGTGCGCGCCTTTGTGGAACTGCGCTGCATGGTGCCAGTGGAAGAACTCCGCGGCGTTCGTGATGAGAAACTTTTTTTCGCCAGCGACCAGTCGTGGACGTTCCACAGGTCAACTGGGAACGTAGGCGCCTTGGGCGTCCTGGCTCTGGAGTGCTTCTCCTCCACCCAGGTCTTTTCGAAGTACGTCAGGAGCGGGGGCTCGGGGGTTTCGAGCTCGTCAGCCAGCTGCTCGAACCACTTGGCGACGTCGACGACGGGAATGGACGCCAAGGCGGCTAACTTCCCCACCTCCAAGCGGAACTCAGGGTTGGCGCCGCGCCGCTGACCGAGCTCCAAGTCGACCACGTGCTTGTGGAACGCGGCGCGAAAGTGGAAGAAGCACCCGCCCACGTTCACTTCCAAGAATACCGCGGAGGCTGCCTGGCGCTCGGACAGCGAAGCACCAGAGAAGCAATAACAACCTTTTAGGATTAGGGGGCGGATTGCGGAGAGTGGGGGCGGGCCGCCACCCACGGGGCCAGTGGCCCCGTGGGGCCACTGGCTCCGTTTCGCGCCAGTGGGAGTGGCCCCCTTTCGCGTGCGGCCACAGCGCCCAGTAGCATGTTCGCCCTTCCTGCCAAAACAGGGCCCGCTGAGGGGATGGACAGGGGAAAACGCAAACATAGTTTAATATTAGGGGGTGTAGAGCGACGATGCGGGGGGGCGGCAATCCCGAATTGTGCAATGGCTCCTCTGTGGGCATAGCGCCCGCTGGTGCAGGCGCCCCCGCGGTGACGCCAGTGCTGGTCGAGCCACATCAGACCCCAGAACACACAAATGTTTCAATAATAAAGGGACATCTAACGACTGAGGTTGGGGGGCGCCACGCAGCTGGCCACTGGCCCCTCCTGCTTATAGGGGTCGTAGCACCCGCTGGTGCAGGCGCCCCTGCGGCGACGCCACATCTGACTTCCGAAACGCAAGCATTGTTCAAGGTTAGGGGTCAGATAACGACTGAGTGGTTGGGGGGCGCCGCGCAGTTGGCCACTGATCCCTCCTGCTTTCGGGGGGCATAGCACCCGCTCGCGCAGGCGCCCCCGCGGTGACACCCGTGCTGGCTGACCGACAGCAGATCCCCCCAAACGCAAAAACGCTGCAAGGTTAGGGGGCGTATGACGACGAAGTGGTCGGAGGGCGCCGCGCAGCCGGCCATGGGGGGCGCAGCGCCCGCCGGCGCAGTGGGGCAGGTCTCTCGGAGATTGCCCGGTACGTGGCCTCTTCGCAGTCGAGCAAGAGCGCTGGCCCTGGCTCGTCCAGGCGCAAGTGCCAGAAGAGTGGCCCCCACGCCCGCTTGTACGTGGGCTGCTTGTTGCCCCCCCGGAGGAAGTAGGCAGCGTGCGACGACGTGGCCGTTCTGAAAGCCGTGCGCAGTGCACGCCTGTCCGACGCGGCCAAGAAGTCCAAGTTCTTCTGGGAGGCCCGCGTCTGGATGCGTTTCTCCCCCGCGCCGGGGCCGTCGTCGTACGCGAGGAAGTCCTCGCCGTCCAGACTCTCGACCACGGTCGATGTCTCGAGGGGGGACTAGTGGACGTCCTCAGGGGCTGGCGCCCCGTTCTTGAGCCGCTTCTGCTGCTCTGGCGCCTGCGCCCTCCAGCAGACGCGCTTGAGTTTCTGGGCGGGCGGAGCGGCTGGCAGGGCCTCGTCCTCGACGCCCGTTAGAGCCGCGGAAGCCACGTTTGCCGCCGCGGTGTCGGGCTGGCGGGCATCAGCGGCCCTGGCCTTGGCGAGGACCTGCTCTTTGACGCCTTTCTCTGGGTTGGGCAAGAGAGCGTGGGCGCCGATCTGCTCGACGACCGTCCGGAGGCCTTCGAAGCCGGTCTTGGCTTGAGCGCCGCAGACCTCCCCCCCCCTCTCGCAGCGCCACGACCGGTTTTCGCTCTTTGCGGTGTAGCGCCACCGGTGCAGGTAGCCCTGGTGAAAGAGCTTGTCGCCGCCGCGCTTGGAGAGGACCAGCTGGAAAGCTGGCTCGGCGGGAGCGAGCTGCCCGGCCAGCGCCTGCGCGGGCGGCGCGGGCGCAGCGGCCGGCGCAGCAACCTGGGCTGGCTGTGCTTTCGGAGCCATGGGGCCTGTGCGCGCGCAAACGTGCCGCGAGGCTGGGCGAGGGGGCCAGTCCGTAGCGAACGACGCCGCTGAAAAGGCGCTCGGCTGAGTAATGGCTGCGATGGTGGTGAGGGTGATGATGATGACGACGACGAGACGACGATTATGATGATGCTGATGATGATGATCACGATGATGATGATGATGGTGCTGGTGGTTCTGATGCTGGTGGTGATGATGATGATGTTGGTTTTGATGCTGATGGTGCTGATGATGTTCATGGCGATGATGTTGGCAATGCTGGAGATCATGATGATGCGGGTGATGAGGATGACAATGACGAATATGATAATGATGGTGGTGGTGATGATGATGATGCTGTTGATGATGATGGCGGTGGTGATGATGATGATGATAAGGATGATAATGGTGATGATGTTGATGATGGTGGTGGTGGTGGTGATGATGACGATGGTGATGATGGCGATGATGGTGATGATGATGATGATGATGATGATGATCATAGTAATGCTGCTGCTGCTTCTGCTGCTGCTTCTGCTGCTGCTTCTGATGATGATGATGATGACGGGCGGGTCAAGTCAGGTCGGGCGGGCGGGCCCAAACGGGCGTGGCGGGTCGGGCGGGCGGGACATTAAAGTATGATGCATCATCGAGTTGGCACGCGTGTGCCCTAACGGGCGGGTCGGGTCGGGCGGGCGCGCCCTGGCGGGCGGGGCGGGGCGGGCGGGCGGGACG
The DNA here is from genome assembly GCA_963575745.1 of Prorocentrum cordatum. NCBI lineage: Eukaryota > Dinophyceae > Prorocentrales > Prorocentraceae > Prorocentrum > Prorocentrum cordatum. The sequence goes on along the minus strand of CAUYUJ010017626.1, from coordinate 195,826 downwards.
TTAAAGTGTGATTCTTCATCGATCTGGCACCCGTGTGCCCTCGCGGGCGGGTCGGGGCAGGCGGGCGCGCCGTGGCGGGCGGTCGGGTCGGGCGGGCGGGACATTCAAGTATGATGCATCATCGAGTTGGCACGCGTGTATCCTAGGGTCGGGCGGGCGGACCCTAACGGGTGGGCCGGGTCGGGCGGGTGGGGCGGGCGGGTCGGGTCCGGCGGGCGTGACATTAAAGTGTGATTCTTCATCGAACTGGCACCCGTGTGCCCTCGCAGGCGGGTCGAGACGGGCGGGCGCGCCGTGGCGGGCGGGCCTGGTCGGGCGGGCGGGCCCTAACTGGCGGGTCGGGTCGGGTGGGCGGGATGGTAGGCGGGATAGTAAAGTTTGATGCATCATCGAGTCGGCACGCGTGTGCCCTCGCGGGCGGGTCGGGTCGGGTGGGCGGGGCATTAGAGTATGGTGCATCATCGAGTTGGCACGCGTGTGCTCTCGCGGGCGGGTCGGGGGCGGGCGGACCGTCGCGGGCGGTCGGGTCGGGCGGGCGGGACATGAAAAAATGACGCGTTTTCGAATGGGCACGCGTGTGCCCTAATTTCGAAACGCGTGTGCCCTCGGGCGGGTCGGGTCGGGGGGGGCGCGTCGCGGGTCCGGTGGGCGGGACAGATGAGCAACATTGAGTTGGCACGCGTGTGCCCTAACGGGCGGGTCGGGTCGGGCGGGCGCGCCCTAGCGGGCGGGTCGGGTCGGGCGGGCGGGCCCTCGCGGGCGGGTCGGGTCGGGTGGGCGGGGCAGTAGAGTATGATGCATCATCGAGTTGGCACGCGTGTGCTCTCGCGGGCGGGTCGGGTCGGGCGGGCGGACCCTGACGGGCGGGTCGGGTCGGGCGGGCGGGACGGTAAAGTACGGTGCATCATCGAGTTGGCACGCGCGTGCCCTCACGGGCGGGTCGTGTCGGGCGGGCGGAACCTGACGGGCGGATCCAGTCGGGCGACGACGACCGCGACGTCGACGAGGGCGGCAACGACGACGACCACGGAGCGACGATTGCGACGACGACCGTAACGGAACAGTCGGGCGGGCAGATGCCAACAAGCCATTGGGGCGGGCGGACCCTAACCGGCGGGTGGGGCGCGGGAACCTGAACGGGCAGGCGTTCCCCACCTCCGCGCCCACTCGTCCTCCTCCTCCTCCTCCTCCTCCTCCTCCTCCTCCTTCTCATCCCATTTTGGCTCAAGCGTTCGCATGCCTGGTGCGCGCCCCGCCGTCCCCGCGATGGCCGCGCGCCGGGCTAGAGGGGCTCTGCGACGGCTGCCCGCCTCGTCGAGGCGGCCGTGCGCAGGGCGCTCGGGGCGCCGCGGCGCATGGTGGCGGCGGTGGCTCGCTCGGCGATCTCGGCGGCGGCGTTCGCCGTCTCGGGATCGCCACCGCCCGCCGATGGCGCTGGCACCGTCCTGGATCAAGGTGTTCGTCCTGAGGCTGACCTTGCTGCGCGTGCTGCGCGGCGGCGCCGCCGCCGCTCGCGCCGTGCGGCGAGGCGCGCGGCTGCCGGGCTGGACACCGAGACTAACGAGGCGAAGAAGGAGGGCGCTGGGGCGGCCGCTGGGGCGGCCAGCGCGGGCCTCGCGCTCGTGCAGGTGGCTGGGGCTGCTGCCGACGCGCCCGACATCGACGCCGAGCTGGACGACTCCTGGGCTGATGGACTGCTACGCGGGGGTCCTGCCGTCGCCGCCGCTGGCGGCGCTGCAGGGCTGAACGGGCGGCGCCGCGGCTGGGAGGTGGGGCAGGCCGTGGCTTCGACGGAGCCTGCTGCGCCGAGCGGGCCTGGGGCTGCTGTTGCTGGCGCGGAGGCGGCGACGGGCATCGAGGTGCGGCAGTTCGAGCCGTGGGAGTCCAGGGGGCCTGCGAAGGAGGACGTGCGGGTGCGGGTCAGGCGGGCCCTCGGCATGCCGCCCTCTTCCTGATGCTCGAGGAGGCCCTGGTGTGGTTCCTCGTGCTCGCGGTCGTGGAGCTTGCCCTCTTCGGCTCGCCGGCGTAGTGCGTCGACTACGCCTTCCGCGTCTTCTTCGGCAGCGCGGCCGGGAGGTCCAGGTCTGGTCAGGTCCAGGCCTGGCCCCCCGCTGACCCTGTGGTCTCTGGCGTTGATGTTGCAGAAAAAAATCCTCCTCCTCATCCTGTCCATTCTCCTTCCCGGCGCAGGTCTGTCGAGCCGGGTCTGTCAAGCTGGGTCTGGAAAACCGGATCCGGCGACCTGGGCCTGTCGAGTCGGGTCTGTCGAATCCAGTCTGTCGAACCGGGTCTGCCGAGATTTGTCGAACCGGGTCAGTCGAACCGGGTCTGGCGAACCGGGTCTGGCGCACGGGCGGTTCTGGCGAATTGGCCCTTTGGCGAAGCGAACCGGTCCTTCTTGGCGAACCGGTCCTCTGGCGAACCAGTCCTCTGGCGACCCGGTCCTCTGGCGAACCGGTCCTCTGCCCTCCCCGAACGCTGCCCGGGCGGCCCTCGGAGCTCCGAGGCGGACGGCCCCAGGGCGTCCCGCGACGGGCCAAGACAGCCTTCCGGCTCCAAGCTGTCCAGGGCGCCTCCCGGGAGGCGGCTCGCGGGCCCCAGGAGCGAATTCCGAGACAGCCTGGAACGGTCTTGAGACGGCGAGCACGCCGCCAGGGCGCCCCAACCCTGACCTTCCAGAGCGTTAAAAGATAACACTCCGGACCTATAGATCTATCTGGACTGCCTCAAACCTCGACAGGAATTAGGACGTCGACGTCCTGGTGCTATTTTTTTAGCCCTCCTGGAAGGTCAGGGCAGGGCGCCCCAAGAGGCCCCCTTGAGAGGGCGCGGGCCTTACAGGTTGAGCGCTTGCAAGGCCGCCGATCGTCCAAGGCTGAGCACTCCCCGTGGTGTCGGACACCGCGCGGTCCTCCCGAGGAGCGCCGACGCCGAGGTGACATGCGGCCCCCCCGAGAGGACCAAACAGGCCCCCGAGAGGCCCCAGACACCCCCCCAACAAAAACCAAAAAGTTAGTCAAACGAGCTCTGAAGCGTGGCCGTTCCGCGGCCTCGCAGCGGGCCCGAGCCTGGCGGGTCCCCCCTGATCATATTCGTCGTCCGCCTGAATGCCTCTGTGTTCCAGGAAGGGAGTGCCTGCAGCGGCGTTGTGCCACAGCTATATCCGAAACCACAGCCCACCCACAGACATCATCATGCGCTCCGTCACAAGCATCAATGTCATGATCAGGGCATGTTCATCATCGCCACCGCCATGATGACAATTGTCGTTCCATATTTTTCTCATCGTCGTCATGTCCGAATTTTCGGTATTTTTTACCATTGTCATTTCTGTCGTCATCATCCACCGCATTACCATTACTACCAACATCGCGGTGCTTATCGTCATCATCTCCGTCATCGGCCAAATCATCGCCCTCATGCTTGTCATCATGCTCATCATCGCCACTCACATCGTCATCGACATCACCATCAGAACCGTTCTCACCATGCGCATTCATGTAGTCATAGTAAACATTATCATTCACGGCATTCTCACCATTCATATCCTTAACGTCGTCACCTGAGTAGGGCCAGGGGTTAACAGCGGCCAGGCCATGGGGGGTGGAATCTTCGGGTTGAGGTCATATCCGAATCCGTAGCCTAACCGTCGATATCTCACTGCGAGCTGGGATTCCATAGAACCTGAGCGCGCGCGAAGCGCGCGATGGTTCTAGTTGGCCACTGGGGCCCATTCAGATTCTCTCTAGGGCCGTTTGGGTAGCGTTCGGGGTGTGGTGGGCTCCTCCAAAACCCTTTTGGGGCCTTTCATGAGACGTTCTTAGGCCACTCTGGGGCCTTCGTCGGATCCTCTTGGGCACTCTAGATGCTAGCTTGGCCAAACACGAGTGGGGAACGACATTGGTTGAACAGTGTGCACTCTTATTGTGGTTTTGGGATCGCCTGCGTTCTCTCTTGCGTCCTCTTGGAGCATCTCGTAGAGATTCCCTTGGGGATTCTTGATTCTTGAGTAGATGTAGGTGTCTCTTCGGCATATTAGAAGTCTTTGGCATCTTCTAAGTCTTCTTGGGTACTTTTGAACACCATTTTGGGTATCCTGGCGGCTCCGTCGGCGACAGTGGGCGATATTGAGGCTAGAGGGAACCAGGACCGCGTCGTGAACGGGCGGGATTCGGCAACGCCCCCGCTTCAAAGTCTGCGATTTGGGGTCTGGTGGGGGATTGGCTTGTGGGGGGGGGAGTGTCTCACACGCCTAGAGACCCCACAGGACATGTTTCATACGCCTGGGGGGGGGAGGGGCAGGGAGTGTCTCAAATGCCTGGCGGGGAGTGTCTCACACTTCTGGTGATTATCTCACACGCCTGGTGGGGGGGAGTGTCTCTCACACGACTGGTGTTTCTCACAGGCGGACTGGTGTCGGTGCGGAACGACTCTGTGTGGGTTTGGCTTCCAGTTCCACCCTTGACAAACTGATTCTCGACGGCAACGCAAGACTGGGGGGCAATGGGATTGCCACAGTCATTCGATTAGCTGGCGATTTTTTATCGGCTCTTCACTGCCAGGGCTGCGGAATCGAGGATGACGGTATGAAGTTCGTGTCCACCGCTTTATCGGGGAATCGCCACATACACGAACTGAATTTGGCTGACAATTCTATATCTGATATTGGGGCTCTGCATCTGAGCCGAGCGTTGCTCAGTAACACCACCCTTTCCGTATTGAACCTCGGCCGCAACATTGGTTTAGGATGCAAGGGTCTTGCGTACATCATCGAGAGCGCGGGAGCCTCCGTTTCATCGATTCATCTCACTGATTGCAGAACAGTTGATAGCGATATTACGTTGGTCGAAACTGCCATGTATTCGAATTGCCACCTCAAAATCGTTGATGATGTCAGAAATGAGTCCGCCTTGATGCACTCCCTTATTCTGCGCAATAATCTACTGTCGAGCGACTCTGACTGGGGCGCCGTGCTTGCTACCTTGTCTGACACTGTCATTGTGAACGAGCTATTGCTGTGCGTAGGCGTTGAACGGGCTGATCTTCGGGGCGATGTTGTTCAATTGCGTCAAGAGCTGACCAGGGGGGATCAGTCGAAGTACAGCGCCCCGTCTTGCTCCCTTCGGCAAGCTATGGGCTTATGTGCATATGAGAGACTGCGGCTGTTACTCCCTCCGACGCTTGACCGGAACCTGCGTGCAAGCATGGCAATTGAGTTGTGCATGCGCCGGCTCACTTGCCGCGCAAATGGATTACCGGCGCTGTGGTTGCGGGTCCAATCCGAGATAGGGCCCACTCCCATTTTCCGGTTGCCGCGTCGTGACCGGTGTGTGCTGGTGATCGGGCCAGGGTTCGGTTTTGGTGCGAACCCACAGCAGATCCAGATTCTCCGTGATGGAGGCTGGCTTGTTCATACGCCGTGGTTGACATGTCCCGCCAGTGTCAATTTCAGCATGTCGGACTCCATCGGTACGCTTGTGACCGAAGTTGTCAACCGAGCACCAGATGCCATCGTTGCTGCTTCCAAGGGCGGCAGCTATCTGCTTGAGCTCTGGCGGCTTGGCATCACCATACCTGCAGTCTTGATCAATGTGCACCCCAATTGCCATGCCTTTCCCAGCGAAGCACCAGTGGTTGTCTGCCATGGCTCCAGGGACACTGTCTATCAAAGATCGCTGGACGATTTGGAGGCGTTGATGCGCGGTACCAACTCGCAAAAACATCTTTTGTATTATTCTTCTGACAGTGGCGTATCAAAGGCTGGGAAGTATTTGCGTTGTGGCGACCAGCATGTGATGGAATCCTTGCAGCATCACGACCTGCTGAATAGGCTCGTTGATGCCGCCATTTCTACAGGATCCGTTGGACCACTGTCTTCTCCTGACCAGCACCTAATCGAGACGTGGCGAGGGTTCGTTACGGATACGCGCCGCCGCGCTGAACAGTTTCTTGGTTTCAGCCCCGGATATTTACAGCGCTTTTGGAAGACGGAGTCGTTTGCGCGTGATGGTGAGAACTGTTTGCATAGCGTGGATGAGCTCTCCCAGGAATTTGCCGCAGTGCGAGACATATTCCTGGCAGAACCACCGCAGTCGAGACGAACTGGCCTCTACGACAGGAGTGGTGGTTGGGGAAGCACTTGTGTGAAAAGAGTCCAGAGGATCGAAAATGGTGCATTGCACTTGAGTTTGCAGGCGAAGTATGATGGTCTCGTCACGTCACTCAGGCTTCAAGAGGTACCCTTCAAAGCAGATATCCACATGCGTTGGTTGTTTCATGGTCCAGGCACCATGGGGGCAGTAGATTCAATTTCAAATGGGCTGGATGGCTTCAACCCGTTGATGACCGGATCAACCTTCAGTCCAGTTTGGGGTTCGGGAGTTTATTTTGCTGTTGACGGCCAGTACGCCTCCAGCCCACCGTATGCTGCAGTCCTCCCAACGGGCGACAAGCAGATATTCTTATGTTTGGTGGCCACAGGTATGCCATGCACTGCCAGTGCCGACCGCACCGGCACGAGATGCTTGCTCCCCTTTCGGCGCGGGAAGCAGCGGTACAACTCTACCGTGGACAGCCTGTCGAACCCAGAGATAGTCGTGGTTCAGAACGGCAGCCAGGCCTTGCCAGCTTATCTGATAACATTCTCAGAGGCCCGCTGACCCTCGCCTCGCCAATATTCTTGCTTCAGCGAGCGGCGCTCGTCTCGCCAGTGTTTGCCCGACCCGCCCGCCCCTGTGAGCCAGCACGCAGGCGGCTCTCCCTCCCTTTTCCTTCTGGGGTTAAGTCTGGCCTGTCCCTCTACAGGAGGAGTATGCCCAAATAGTCAACAAAATAGGCCGGAGGTTTTTGGTTGAATCTATTCTTGACCATTTTTTTTCCCCTTCTCTCTCTATTACATATATATGTATATATATATATATATATATTACTTTTCGTCCAAGATCCCCCTGATATCCTAAGATGGGCTTCTTGTTATTTCTTGGACGCCGCCGACTTCTCCTCCTTCTCCTTCTCCTCCCCTCTCCTCCTCATACCCAGACTTACTCCTACACAGACTGACTCAAACTCAGACTTACTCATACCCAGACTTACTCACACACAGAATTATTCATACTCAGACCTACTCATACTCAGACCCACTCCTACTCCGACTTACTCATTCTGAGACTCACGCACGCCCCGTTCGCGGCCGTTTTGTGGGGATGCCTCAAGCGGTTTGCTTGTTTTCTGTCCCAACATCCTTCGCTTTCGGAGCAGACTTGGAGGATGTCTCGAGCGAGGCGCTCATTATCACCCCCCTAAGGGGAGCCGCCAGGGGTTATCTCACGGTCCCGTTCACGGCCGTTTTGTGGGGATGTCTCAAGCGGTTTGCTTGTTTTCTGTCCTAACATCCTTCGCTTTCGGAGCAGATTCGGAGGCTGTCTCGAGCGAGGCGCTCATTTTCACGTCCCTAAGGGGAGCCGCCGAGGGGTTACCTCACGGTCCCGTTCGCGGCGGTTTTGTTGGGATGTCTCAAGCGGTTTGCTTGTTTTCTGTCCCAACATCCTTCGCTTTCGGAGCAGATTTGGAGGATGTCTCGAGCGAGGTGCTCATTTTCACCCCCTAAGGGGAGCCGCCAGCGGTTATCTCACGGTCCCGTTCGCGGCCGTTTTGTGGGGATGTTTGAGGCGGTTTGCTTGTTTTCTGTCCCAACATCCTTCGCTTTCGGAGCAGATTTGGAGGATGTCTCGAGCGAGGCGCTCATTTTCACCCCCCTAAGGGGAGCCGCCAGGGGTTATCTCACGGTCCCGTTCGCGGCCGTTTGTGGGGATGTCTCAAGCAGTTTGCTTGTTTTCTGTCCCAACATCCTTCGCTTTCGGAGCAGATTTGGAGGATGCCTCGAGCGAGGCGCTCATTATCACCCCCCTAAGGGGAGCCGCCAGGGGTTATCTCACGGTTCCGTTCGCGGCCGTTTTGTGGGGATGTCTCAAGCGGTTTGCCTGTTTTCTGTTCCAACATCCTTCGCTTTCGGAGCAGATTTGGAGGATGTCTCGAGCGAGGCGCTCATTTTGACCTCCCAGGTGGACCAGATTTTGAGGATGTCTCGATCGGTGACCAGACTCGTGGGCACAGATTCTCTTCAGGATGCCACAGGAGGCTCCAACAGGCTCCAGGAGGCCCCAGGAGACCACATGAGGTGCCGGGAGGCATCAGGAGGCCCCAGCAAGACTCAAGAGGCCACAGGATGTCCCAACAGGCTCTAGGATGCCCCAGGAAGCTCCGGGAGGCCTCAGGAAGCCACAGGAGGCCCCAGGAGGCCAGAGGAAGCGCCAGGAGGTCTCGGAAGGCAACAGGAGGCCCCGAGAGGCCCCAGGAGCAGGAGGCCTCAGAAGGTAACAGGAGTGGCTCCAATCCCATGTGTTTTACGTATGCTCCTATAGATTGGGCCTCACCTGGAGCACGAATCCTTGATGTTATACGTATGTTTCTATAGATTGTCCTTCTCCTGTGTACTTATGTTCCTATTGGGCCTCTCCTGGGGCACGAGTCCTTGGTGTTTTACGTGTGTTCCTATAGATTGCCCCCTTCTTCTGTGGCTCCAATGCGCAATGTTTTATGTACGTCTATTGCTATAGATTGGGCCTCTCCTGGGGCACGAATCCTCCCTAGGAGGTCCCAGGAGGCCCCAGGAGGCCCCAAGAGGCTCCTGGAGGCCCCAGGAAGCCGCCCCAGTAGGTTTCTGGAGGCCCCAGGAGGCCCCAGGAGGCCCCAGGAGGACCCAGGCTCATGCGCAGAGACGCGCTCATACTACTGAGGCTCATTCACACTCCCATTCATTCTCAGTTAGATTCATGACCAGACCGTCACAACTGAAGCCCGTTCATATTCGAAAGCTCTTGCGCCGAAACGTTCACGGCGGACGGGTCCATGCGGATAGATGCACATATGGGAAGCTCCACGCAGTGAATCATTTTCTTCCAAGATCCCCCTGTAGGGGGACAGGCCCGACCTAATTCATCACGCTTCGCGTATCCCCACCAGCCCGTCCAGAAACGACGCCCAGGCGAGTAGAGGGTCGTCCTGATGGGCTTTTCGGCGTCTTGGGTGCCTCGGGGGGGCCTCTTTGGGCCGTTTGGGATCCTCTTGGGGGCCTCCTGGGGGCCTCTTGGGGCCATCTTGGGGCCTCTTGGTGCAAGATCCCCCTGTAGGGGGACAGGCCCGACCTAATTCTGGGGTGTCGAGACACTGGCAGATGGCCCGGCTCACGCGCCGACGGACGCGCAGACGTGCCGGAGAGCCAGACGCCTCTCCTCCGCTTCCCGCCCTCTCTCTCTTCCCGCTGCCCGGCTGCGGAGCAGAGCCGGAGCTGTGGCATCGCTGACCCAGCAGGTGTCCCCTCTCCCCCCTCCCCCCTCCCTCCTCCTCCCTCCTCCCTCCTCCCTCCTCCCTCCTCCTCCCTCCTCCTCCTCCTCCTCATCCTCCTCCTCTTCCCGCTCTCTTTTCCCGTTGCCCGGCTGCCGAGAAGAGCCGGAGCTGTGGAATCGCTGACCCAGCATTAAGTCGGGCCTGTCCCTCTACAGGAGGAATATGCAAGAATAGTCAGAAAATTCCCAGTATTTTTTGACCGTTTTGGCATATTTTTGGACTGTCTTGAGTTTTCCCTCGAAAATCCTCCTTTAGGGGGACAGGCCCGACTTAAACCTAGCAGGTGGTCCTTGAGCTGGCGCCCGCGCAGCTTGTGCTGCCGAGAAAGGTTGTGGCTGCGGAGGCGCCGGCCTAGGTGCTGATCTGTTGACATCGGCGCCCCCAATGGCTTTCTGGTCAAAAGAGGCCGCGCCTCTGAATTGTCTCACTCATCTTCCCTATACTCATTTGAGGTCGCTTACTGAATTGGTTGAGGAGGGGGGAGTCCTCCTCATCATGCTTGTCCCTCCTCCCTCCCTCCATCCCTCCCTTATCCCTCTTCTTCTTGGAGTTCTTGAAGTCCCTCGATGACTGGACCACTGGTGAGGGTCTGTGGCGGTTGATGTTAGACAGCTAGTATTTGGTGGCCTTCAGCCCATCCCGCCATCTTGGCTGGGTTGTGTGGCAGAAACCTGTTGGATGCCTGTTGGGATCTCTTGGGAAGCCTCCTGAGGGGCCTGTTGGAGGCCTCTTGAGAAACTCTTCTGGGGCTTCGAGGCCTCTTGGGCGCTTCTGATGGCTCTTTCGGGGTCATGTTGGGTGTCTAGAAAAGGCTCTTGAGTCTCTTTCGCTTTCCCCCCCTCTTGGGCCCCTCTTAAGGCTCTTTTGGAGCTCTCTTAGGCCGTCTCAACTGGTGCCTTCCTGCGCTGGCTGTCTTAGGCCGTCTTGGGGCTCTCTTAGGGGCCACTTGGGCCGTTAGGTCTCTTGGCTTGTCTTGGAGCGTCGAAAACCAGAAAAGACTAGAACTTCAAACTCATGCAAAACATGATGGGGATGGGTGCTTGCAGCCTCTTGAGTTTCTCTTGGATTCCTTTTGCGGGGTCGTCGGGGGCCTCTTGGAACGTCTTGAGGCCGTCTTGGGGCCGTCTTGAGGACGTCTTGAGGCCGTCTTGAGGCCACCTTGGACCGTCTCGGGGCGCTCTGGAGCTATTGGACCGTCCTGGGGCCATCCGGAGATTTTCTTGGCCCGTCTTGGCGCTCCCTGGCCTCCAGAAGCTCTCATGCGACAAGCCCCAGGCGTCACGCGGGAAGCCTCGTGAGCTGGGGCTGTGGCCACTTCGTTCTTATCCGTAAGGGCTTCGCCCCCTGCCGCCGGCCCCCTCTCTCTGAGAATGGGCCATGGAAGATCGAAGTCATGAGGCTTTGGCTTTGCCGTGAAGCAGTGTCGGGACCTATCTATTTTTGAACCCTGACCTCGCCGATCTGCATGAGGGGTGCCACCGAATTTCAGACATGTGGCAAATCTCTTCTGTTTTTCGACCCTGACCCTACGGATCTGCGTGAAGGGTGCCACCGAATTTCAGAAATGCGGCAAATCCCCAGTGTTTTTGGACCCTGACCCCGCCGATCTGCGTGAGGGGTGCCACCGAATTTCAGAAATGTGGCAAATCCTCTGTGTTTTTGAACCCTGACCCCGCCGATCTGCGTGAGGGGTGCCACCGAATTTCAAAAATGCGGAAATCCCTTTTGTTTTTGGACCCTGACCCCGCCGATCTTCGTGAGGGGTGCTACGGAATGTCAGAAATGTAGCAAATCCCTAGTGTTTTTGGACCCTGACCCCGCCGATCTGCGTGAGGGGTGCCGCCGAATTTAAAACATGCGGCAAATCCCGTGTGTTTTTGGACCCTGACCCCGCCGATCTGCGTGAGGGGTGCCACCGTATTTTAGAAATGCGGCAAATCCTTTTTGTTTTTGGACCCTGACCCCGCCAATCTGCGTGAGGGGTGCCACCGAATTTCAGACATGTGGCAAATCCCCAGTGTTTTTGGACCCTGACCTCGCCGATCTGCGTGAGGGGTGCCACCGAATTTCAGAAATGTAGCAAATCCCTAGTGTTTTTGGACCCTGACCGCCGATCTGCGTGAGGGGTGCCATCGAATTTCAGAAACGTGGCAAATCCTTTGTGTTTTTAGACCCTGACCCCGCCGATCTGAGTGAGGGGTGTCAATTTTGACACCCCCAGGAATTCTGAGAACCCTCCCGGGGGCTGCTAACCAGAGCGGTTTTCGGCTCCCCCCCCTCGCGCGGACAGTTGTACGTTGTTGAACGAGTTTGCATCGCACAGTTCCGTTTCAGCCCTGCTCCATAGTCTTTCTGGCTCAATGGACTTGGCCCTGCGGGGATTGCAGGCCATCGCTCCTTGGGTTCCTCTCCTTTCAGTTGCACGCTGTCCCGACTGCCATTGCATTGCCGATTGCCAGGTCAGCAGCGACATCGTGAGTCTTCTGGGACGGCAGCTGGAGCGCTGCGGTCCAGAGCAGCTCACTTGCCCTGCGTGCCCGAGCTGTCCGTTGCTGCAGTGCCCCGAGCCGTCGTTCGCGCTGGGCACCTTCTTCTCGGGGCTGCTCGCGGGTGTGCTCTCGGCAGTGACAGCCGGCTTCTTGTGGAAGAGGGCCTCGCGCTCGCTGAGGCCAGGATTGGATGGCGGCCCGCAGCCCAGCAAAACGCACGCTGCGTTGCCTGCAGAGCCTGCAGGTGGGGTCGAGGGCCCTCGCCTACTACGATCCGCGCGATGACTTCTGGCATGAGAGGATCATGCTGGCACACATTCAGGACTTCCGCTTCGTGGTGCTCACCGCGCATTGGGACATCTATGATGAGGACATGTCCCAGGCGCTCCGCCTGCTGCCGCTGGGTCCTCGGGGCGGCCTTCCTGTGCCGAGGCCACAGGGGCAGATCTTGCGGGTGGACAACGCTCGCCTCAGCGCCGAGTTGCAGCAGCTGTGCGACGAGGCGGCGCAGATGGCAGCGGACATCCGCGAGGAGGAGGGCTTGCCGGCACCAGCGGCGCACCGGGGGGTGCTCGCCGACGGCGAGGCGGAGGCGCTTGCGGAGGCGCCGGCCCCTGCGGCGCTGGCGGCCGCCGCGAGGCCCGCCGGGCCAGCGGCTGGAGGCGCGGCTGCGGCCGGCGCTCTGGCGGCGGCGCCGGCCGCGCCGCCTGGGGCACCCGCGCGGCAGGCGCTCTCCTCGCCCCAGCACCGCCGCGGCCCGCGGCGCCACCAGCAGACGCGGTCTGGCTTTCGGCGGAGACGCGTGGGGGCTTCACGGCTGGGACCCCTATCCCGCCTGAGCTCCTGGGAGCTGGTGGCCAGCCGCAGGTCGTGCTGGGCGATCGCGGGGTCGTGGTGCTGGCGTCGGGCATCTCGCTCGCGGTCGCAGTGGCCAACACCTTGGAGGCAGGGGCGGCCGCGCTCTCCAGCAGTGGGGGGGACCTTCGCACGCTGCCGGTGCTCTACTCGCCAGCGGGTGGCCGCTCCAGGTCCTTCCACGACGCCGTGGCCAAGATGTCCACCACGCCCTTCGCGGACTGGCGCATCAAGGGGCCGAGGACCGCGGCCTGGCTGCTCGAGAAGATCTCGGAGGCGGGCTACACGCCGCTGCAGAGGCACTTCTGGTGGAGGTCGATCCAGGGGCTCACAGCTTCCGACTCGGGCGTGGACGATCACCACTTCATCTCGGAGGTGCTGCAGGAGCTCACCACCTACGACCAGCTCAACGCTGGCGAGCTGGTGGTGGTGGAGATCCTCTGCCGCCGCTATCAGCTCTGGGAGGAGCTGTACGCCTCGAGCTTGCGCGAGGCCGAGGCTGGCCAGGACGCTGCACCCTGGCTCGATGAGCGATCCATCTTCCTCGGGCAGGACAGGGGCCGCGGCTCGGCGCTTGTCTGCCCCGCCTTGGAGAGCTGGGTGGCTGAGAAGCTCCGAGAGGAAAGTGCCATCCTCAAGGGGCGCAGGAAGGGGCGAGAAGAAAGGCTGGTGGAGCGCGGCGCCGACGGCGGCGCGGCCTCTGGCGAACCATCGGCGGGCGCCAAGGCTAAGGCGCGCGGCCGCGGGCGCGGCCGTGGCGCCTGAGGCGCCCCCTCGCGCCCGGGATGCCCCCGGCCTCGGCGCGAGTTTGCAGGGGGGGCGAGGCGTGCTGAACGACGATGCCACCTCGCTGGGTTTTGGCGATGACGGTCTCACGCAAAGAGACGCGCTGCCCATCCCGCTCAGCTCGGAGGCGCTCCAGTGCTTGAAGGGGTTCTCGGCCCTCGACGGCGAGCTCTCGCTGGGGCAGCGGCGCAAGGCCGCGCGCTGCAGGCGCCAGGAACGCTGGATGCTGGAAGGCGTCGCGGCGCTCAACGAGCTGGGTGGGGGAGGGCGGTTGGCTGGCGGCGGCGGGCGGCTCAGCTTGGCGCAGCGCTCCGCGCTGCAGCATCTGGGTGAGGTCTACGCCGCGGTCCCGCCGAAGACTGAGGATTGCACCAACCAGGAGGCGTTCCAGGCGCTTCTGGGGCTTCGACCTGGCTATGCTGATGAGCCAGCCATCGGGGCGAGAGCCGGCTACCAGCGCGGGAGGGTCTCTCTTCCTTCTGGCGGTGCTGGGCGTGTCGATCTTGTTCGGCTGCTGCCCCCGCACCTGCAGTCAGCGCTGGAGTCCGGGCACGGGTTATTGCGCTCGGAGCAGGAGGCTACTGCTGCTCTGGAGGAGGCGGACGTCACGTGTTACGTGGACGGCAAGCTGGCCCAACGGGGCATTGACTACGGACGGTTCCTGCTCGAGCTTTACGATGCAGGGATCGTCGAAGTTTTGGACTGCGAGCTGGAACGGAAGGAGGAGACCGGCGTCTTCTTCGTGCCTCGCAAAGATGACAAGCTGAGGCTCATCTTCGACACCAGGAGAGCGAACTGTCACTTCAGGGCGCCCGAGTACACGCACTTGGCCTCCGGCGACGCCCTCGGCAGCTTGGAGTGCACGCCCTGCGAGGAGGTGCACTTGGCTGCGGGTGACGTGGAGGTCTGCTCTTACCAGTACGTGCTGCCTGCATGGGCCAGGAACTACTTCTGCCTGCCGAGCCTGGCGACCCGCATGCTGCCTGCCCGCCTGCGTGAGGCGCTGGGGCCTGAGCTTGCGGCGCGGCCCAGGATAGCCTTCCGCGTGCGGGTCGTTCCCATGGGATGGAACTGGGCCGTCCACTTTGCGCAGTCTGCCCACCTGAACGTGCTGGCTTCGGTCTCTCCGAGCAACCAGTGGTTGGTGGACAAGCAGCCCGGGACGTGCCTCTCGGACAGCTCAGCCGCAGCCAAGGTCTTGTACATAGACAATTTTGCGGCCATCAGCACCAGTCGCGAGACAGCGGTGCAGGTGGTCAACGACATGCTTGGCTCGTTCACCAGTGAGGGCGTCAGGGCGTCGCTTGACTTGGACGTCGTCCTCCTCGGCTTCACGCTGGACTCGAAGGCCGCCAGGTGGCGCCCCGCGCCCAAGAAGTTTTGGAGGGTGCACGGCTGCATCTCGCACTTGCTGGAGCCGGGAAGGCGTATCACGGGCCGCCAGCTGGAGAGGCTCGTGGGGCACGTGGTCGCGCTGCTGCTGCTGCGGCGTGAGGCTCTCAGCCTCCTCAGTGCGGTCTACGTCTTCATCCGCTCGACCTACGACAGGGCGCAGCCGCTGTGGCCCAGCTGCCGACGCGAGCTCAGGTGGGTGCTTGCGCCGTTGCCCACGGTGTTCGCCGACATGAAGAGGCCTTGGCACTCTGAGGTAGGTGCCTTTGACGCGTCGCCTTGGGGCGCGGGAGTCTGCGCTGCGCGCTGGCCTTTGAGCGCGGTGCAGGCCGTTGGCAGGCAGCCGGAGAAGCTGCGCTTTCGCGGGCCCCTCGCCTCACTGGTGGCTCCGCGGGGCGCTGCCCTGGCTGCCGACAGCATCGAGCTCTCTGACCCAGCCGCGCTCCTGCTCGGGCGCGCGGCGGGTTTCGCCGAGGTGAGCGCCGAGCTGCTGCGGGAGGCGACCTGGGTCACGGCTGTTGCATGCAGGTGGAGGCGCCAAAGTACCACCCACAGGCTAGAGAGCTCAGCAGGGCTTCTCTGGCTGCGGCGCGCCTCTCGCAATTCGAGATGTCACGGGCATCGCTTGCTGGGCTTGGGCGACAACATGTCGATGATCTGCGCCCGTGAAAAGGGTCGTGCGTCCGACTTTGGTCTCTTGTCTGGCTGCCGCTGTTCCTATGCCATATCGGTCGCCTGCAATCTCAAGGTCACGTTCAGATGGATCCCCTCAGAGCTCAACCCTGCAGATGGCCCGTCAAGACGATTCCAGTCTGGTCCGGAGCCGTCTTGGCCCAAGCACGGGGACCAGTTCAGGCGCCACAGCGGCAGTGGCCATGCAGAAGGTCCGCGCGCTCCAGGCCGCTCCGCCGTTCGGCCAGCCGAGCCTGCCAGAGGTGGGAGGCGCTTCGCCGACCCGGAAGCGAGCCGCTGGTGGTGGCGGATCCGCAAGGAGCAGAGCGCAGCTGCCGCCGCCTTCCGCCCAGGAGCGGGCCCGCTTGCTGCCCCGCCAGGGCTTTCTGGCAGCCAACAAGGTGCGGCCGTCCACTCAGGTGCTCTACCTGAAGGTGTTGCGGCTGCTGGCAGGCTGGCTCATGGTGGACGCCTTGCCCGACTGGCCCGCGGCGGCTTGGGACGCAGCGCTGGCCGACTTCCTGCTGTGGGCCTTCGACCAGGGAGTGGCGCGGGCGACGGCTGCAAGGCTTGGCGCCGCGGTGCTGTGGGGGCTCCCGCAGCTCCACGTGGCGCCCTTGTAGAGGTGCTTCCCGCAGCTCGCGCGCTCGCTGGCGGGTTGGAAGCGCCTGCATCCGCCAGGCTCGCGCCCGCCTCTTCCAGAGCTCGTGGTTCGCGCAGCGGCAGCTTGGCTTGCGCACCAGGGCGAGTTTGCGACCGCCTTGTGCGTCATGCTGATGTTCGAGGGCTACCTGAGACCCTCGGAGGCGCTGGCGCTGCGGGCCGCCCAGCTCACAGGCCCTTTCGGCTCGGCCACCAGCGCGGGCTCACACGTGTCAGTAGTGGTGCATGCTGCAGAGTTGCAGCAACCAGGCAAGACAGGCGAGATGGACCATACCGTTGTGCTCGACCTCCCGCGACAGCAGGTCCTGGCTTGGGCCTTGGCGCGCCTCCGCGACTCCCGCCTGGGCTCCTGGCACCCGCTGTGGGACTTCGACTACAACCTCCTCCTGCGGCGGTTTGGCCAGGCGCTCGAGGCTGTGGGAGCCAGCTGTTTAGCAGGCGCGCTCTACAGCCTCAGGCACGGCGGCGCCAGCCACGACCGCCTGACGGGCAGCCGCGCGCTAATGGAGGTGCTGCAGCGAGGAAACTGGCGCGCCTTCAACAGCGCGCGGCGCTACGACAAGCACGGGCGAGTGTCGATCGAGTGGATGAAGATTCCAGCCCACCAGCGGCAGGAGATCCAACGCTTGGCCGCTGGACTCGACGCCGCCTGCAAGCAGTGCTCGCCTCAGCTGTGATGAATAGCAAAGGTCATGACTCCCGCATTTTCATTGAACTCTTCAGTGGCTCTGGCAACCATGCGCGACACTTGCGACAGGCAGGGCATGCAGTCATTGAATGGGATGTCCTGCACGGGCAAGAGTTTGATCTTGCCCAGCCTGCGCCTTGGGCTGTGCTTCGCGGCTGGATTGCCAGCGGCAAAGTCAAGGCTATTTTCATGGGCACGCCTTGTGAGTCGCTTTCTCGAGCGCGACGAGGCGGCCCTGCTTCTCGCATGCCTCGGCGCCTTCGTGACGGCTCACACATCTTTGGCTTGCCAAACTTAGCTGCTGCCGATCAGGCCAAGCTTGAGCTTGGCAACCTGCTCGCCTCCCGAGCGGGTCAATCTGGCAGCTAGCTGCAAAGTTTGGCATCCCTGTCGGTGAAGAGAATCCCTGCAGCAGTTGGCTTTGGCATTTTCCGGACAGAACTCGCCGCCATCACTCTCCTTTTTTCTTCGAAGCAATTGTTGACCAGTGTGCTGCAGGTCGGCCCTTTCGAGCTCGCACTAAGTTCCAATTCTTGCATTGTCGCCCCTCCCCTTCTCTCTTGTCTATGACATGTCATGGCCGTGGCGTGTGCGAGTTTTCAGGTCAGCCTCATCTTGAGCTGTCTGGGAAAGAGAGCGGTGCCACTTACTTCCGCACTCACCAAAAGGCCGCCTATCCCGACGCCATCTGCAGGCAACTTGCTCGAATGTTCTCGCAAACGATTGTCGCCAGGATGGTCTCCCGAAAATGGATGTTGCTTCGCGGCTAAGCCAGTGCAATGCTTGCTGATGGGTACTGTGCTTTGTTGTAGATGGGCCTTTGCCGCCTGCCAAAGCAGTCCTGTGCCGGGCTCCGTTCCTCAAGCAGATACTGGAAAACAGATGATGCATGTACGTTGTTGAATGAGTTTGCATCGCGCAGTTCCGTTTCAGCCCTGCTCCATAGTCTTTCTGGCTCCCAATGCCAGCCCGTTGCCTCCAGAATTCTCTTTTGCTGCAGGCCTTTGCCGCCTGCCAAAGCTGTCCTGTGCCAGGCTCCGTTCCTCAAGCAGATGCTGGAAAAAAGATGATGCAAACAATTTACAGTAGGAAGCAGAAAGCAGTACTGTAACAATGGAAACTGGAAACTGGAACTGGTGCAGGGAGCAGCAAGCTTAAGCCTCGCAGCCTGATGGCCCCGCAAGTGGGCCGGCGGATTCTACTCTATTCAACGCCGGCGCTTTCGTGGGTGCAGAATATTTGTTTTTATGAGTCCATCCTCGATCGGACTGTCGCGCCGCAGGCCCCAGAAGTGGGTCTAGCAGCGAACTTCCCATGTTGCCGGTGCGGCCTCGCATGGGCGACGGAAAAGGCTTATCTTGCGCACTGCCGCAAGGTCCACAATGAAACAGCGCCAATTAAACATTATTTTGGCGATAGCGGCGTCTGCCCTGAATGTCTCACATATTTCAAAGAACGATTCCGCGTTGTCCGCCACCTCACGGACAAGAGGCGGCCGAAGTGCCGCCATGCTGTCTTCCAGAAGTGCCCAAGACTGCCAGCAGCTGATGTGCAGATGTGGGAGGCGCGGGACTGCGAAGGCAAGCGAGTGGGCCATGTCCCAAAGTGACGCGCCCTTGTGCCATTAAGTATACGCATAGTAGTTTGAGACTGGGCACCCTTGCCACAAAAAAACGCAGAGGTCTCGGGGGGACCTGAGGACACTCCACTGAGCGCCTACCAGCATAGCGGCGGGTTCTTCGTCGTTCTTCTGACGGTCCCGTCGGTCAAAATTTGGGTCCCCTGAACAGTAGTCTTGCGCCTCCTCCTTGGATGGCGCCCGAGCCCCAGATGTTTCGGTCTCGAGCAGCACGGGGGGCTTCATGCCCACAGTCAGGGTGCAACTCTGGGGGGGCTAGCGTCATCACTGTGCTTGACCAGCTGAAAGGGGGTGGTGCAAAATATTTGGTGCAATAGATTCGTGGGGTTGAGGCAGATTTGGGGCGTGCATTGCATTCCAGTGCGCAAATGTGTTGCTGAAATTTCGCGTGCAACGCATTAGATGCAACACGATGCAATACAATGCTCCGTCGCAATACATTTGCAATACAATTGCCCCAAAACTATGGCACCACCCCCTTTCAGCTGGACCCCCCTTTGGGTCAACCGAAATCATCGGCTCTGATATATTCCTGGTGGAAACTTGTTCAATCTGGCACAATTCTGTGTGATCTTGTTGACGTAGGTTTAGTCGGTTTCATATTGAGCTTTATCTTTGCCCATCTCTTGCTTAGGTGCGGCTCAATCAGGCTTTGTATTCTTTAATCGTTGCCACGAAGACCTTCCATAAGCTGTCTCCTAACCACACGCAGGCCCTGTGTCAGATGCTACACATCCTGTCACAATGAACGAGACAAAATTGTTTGCTCCTTGCGTATCCCCACCAGCGTTGCCGCGTTCGGCGGCGACAGTTGCGCTGTGCTCTTGCACCGGCTTGCGCTCTTCGCACAACTTCACGACGCCGCGCGGCTGTCCGCTTGCGGTTGCGAACAAAAAAGTATCCCCACCAGCCCATTCAGAAACCTTGCCCATGAGGGCTGACTGGGAGTTGGACGAAGAGGCACATATAGTGAAGAAAAGCGGGCAACCACGGTGTACTGAGAGATCTCTGGAGCAAGGGGGTTGTCTTGGAAGGCCTGTTCGGGCCATCCCTGGGGCCCGCGTGGGCGCGAGGGAAGGAGGAGGAGGAGGACAAGGATGAGGAGGAGTAAGACAACAATGACCACGACGACGAAGAGGAAGGAGGAAAACGAAGAGGCCAAGGACGAAGACGAGGACGAGGAGAAGGAGGAGGACAACGAGGGCGAGGAAAACACTCACAAATCGCCTCTTGGAGCCCTCTTGGGGCTCTTATGCGTGGATCCTTGGGTCCTCTTGGGACTCTTCTGGGGGTCTTGGGGCCTTCTCGGGGCCCTCTTAAGCAGGGGCGCTCTCGAGGGCGCGAAGTTATTCGCGCTTCGCGCTTCGCGGTTCGACTCTGATTTCTCCTCATTTTCCGCTTCTCCCCTGGGGGGCGGCGCGAGAGCGCGCGAAACGCGAAGCTAGGCGCCCTTGTTGAGCCTCTCTTGGGGGCGTGTTGGGAGCCCTGGAGGGCATCTTGGGGATATCGTGGGAGGCGTCGGTCAAAAGAGGGGTTCTAACGTTTGGTTCGCCATCTGGGGCACTCGAAACGGCCCCTTGGGGCCCTTTTTGGGGCGCTCTTGAGGCGATCTTGGGCCCATCTTGGGTCTCTCTTGGGCCAACTTGGGGCCATCTTCAGGCCTGAATAGCGCAGCGCAAGCGAAAATGCGAGAAGGCCAAAATCATTGGTTTCTGAAGGTTTTTGAATCACATTTTCCGCTTCGGGGCGTCTTGAGGGGGCTCCGAGAGCACTTGGAGCCGTCTTGCGGCCCTCGTCGGGTCGGGCCTTTGGGAGGCATGTCGGAAGCTGTCTTGAGTCATCTTCGGCTATCTTGAGGCGCCTTGGACCATCTTGGAGCATAAGAGACCCTCTTGGAGCCATCTTGGGCGAACAAAAAGCCCTGACATCTCGCGACCCCCCAAAAAACCTCAGTGAGGGGAAGAGGTTTTTCCCAACCCTCCTGCGTTGGGTACTCGTTTTGAATAGAGCACTGCGGCCTCCACCTTCCTTCCTTCCCGCCTCCTCCTCCTCTCTTCCCTCTTCCTCTCCTCTCTTGCTTCCCTTCTCCGCCTCTCTTCGCTCCTCCTCTTCTCTCTTGCATCCCTTCTCCTCTCTTCGCTCCTCCTCTCTTGCTTCCCTTCTCCTCCTCTCTTCGCTCCTCCTCTTCTCTCTTGCCTTTTACGTCATCCCTTTGGGGCTGCGATCTGTGAAACTGTCGCCACTTTCGAGGGCTGCTGGTGGGTCCAGCGGAGTGAGGCACCACGCAGATTCAGATTAGACCTCGCCATCCCTGGGGGGCTGCGATCTGCGAAACTGTCACCACTTTCGAGGGCTGCTGGTGGGTCCAGCGGAGTGAGGCACCACGCAGATTCAGATTAGACCTCGCCATCCCTGGGGGGCTGCGATCTGCGAAACTGTCGTCACTTTCGAGGGCTGCTGGTGGGTCCAGCGGAGTGAGGCACCACGCAGATTCAGATTAGACCTCGACTTTCGAGGGCTGCTGGTGGGTCCAGCGGAGTGAGGCACCACGCAGATTCAGATTAGACCTCGCCATCCCTGGGGGTTTGCGATCTGCGAAATTGTCGTCACTTTCGAGGGCTGCTGGTGGGTCCAGCGGAGTGAGGCACCACGCAGATTCAGATTAGACCTCGCCGTCCCTGGGGGGCTGCGATCTGCGAAACTGTCGTCACTTTCGAGGGCTGCTGGTGGGTCCAGCGGAGTGAGGCACCACGCAGATTCAGATTAGACCTCGCCATCCCTGGGGGGCTGCGATCTGCGAACTGACGCCACATTCGAGGGCTGCTGGTGGGTCCAGCGGAGTGAGGCACCACGCAGATTCAGATTAGACCTCGCCATCCCTGGGGGGCTGCGATCTGCGACACTGACGCCACATTCGAGGGCTGCTGGTGGGTCCAGCGGAGTGAGGCACCACGCAGATTCAGATTAGACCTCGCCATCCTTGGGGGGCTGCGATCTGCGAAACTGTCGCCACATTCGAGGGCTGAGGGTGGGTCCAGCGGAGTGAGGCACCACGCAGATTCAGATTAGACCTCGCCATCCCTGGGGGGCTGCGATCTGCGACACTGACGCCACATTCGAGGGCTGCTGGTTGCGAAACTGTCGCCACATTCGAGGGCTGCTGGTGGGTCCAGCGGGGTGAGGCACCACGCAGATTCAGATTAGACCTCGCCATCCCTGGGGGGCTGCGATCTGCGAAACTGTCGCCACATTCGAGGGCTGCTGGTGGGTCCAGCGGAGTGAGGCACCACGCAGATTCAGATTAGACCTCGCCATCCCTGGGGGTCTGCGATCTGCGAAACGGTCACCACTTTCGAGGGCTGCTGGTGGGTCCAGCGGAGTGAGGCACCACGCAGACTCAGATTAGACCTCGCCGTACCTGCGGTACCTGCCGTACGGCGTGCGGGTGCGCATGGACAAGTACAAGGGTGGTTCCTGCGGAAAGAAGCTCAAGGAGCTCGATGACAGCATCGACGCTGCGAACGCAGCGGGCCTCGTCTTCATCGAGCCACAGAGCTCGAGCCCGTTCGACTTCCGCAAGTACAAGGTCACGCGCACTGGCTTCGTCATCTCCCACGCCGAGGTCCTGACGTCCACTGCCTGCCAGGGCCGCACCATGCACCGCGGAGTCATTGTTGACGCAGGGTGCAAGGATGCGAACGACCTGGGTGCTGTGGCTGCACCTCTACGTGATGCTGTCCAGGGCGACGACGACAGACAACCTACTGATGGTGCGCGACCCCGGCCTTGACTTTCTTGCCCGCGGCCCACCGGCAGAACTTGCGGAGAAACTGCGGAAGTTCAATTCCCGCACTGCAACATGCAGGACGGAGGCAGAGCAGCTGGCGCGCGAGCTAGGTCTCGATCGCTTCCTGCACTAGATGTAAACAGGTATGATCCTGTGGACAGGCAGCAGGCGTGCGTTGACCGAGCTCCTGCAAAAACGAAGCAGTCTCTTGCTTCCTCCCTCCTCTTTCATCATCGCCGCCCTAGTCCTCCTGTTACCTTATGCATTCATGGTGGTGCTGCTGCTGCGATGGCTCCTCGCCCTTTCCTACTGGGTTCGTCCTTCTCCTGTCCCTCGTTCCCGCCCGCGCTATTGTTTAACAAGCCTTGAGACGTACTCCTCGTCTTATCGATTGCTGTTCTGTGAGTCGTGCAACATTACGCATCCCATGTAAGTCGCACTAGAAATCGCCGCGCCTGCACTGTCACGGTTCCTGCTAATGTTTCCCTACTCCGCTTGCCACTTGATGCCATTGGGTTGGGTACGTCGCAGGGAAATTTTCGATAATTTTCTTTGGGTGGAGGGCAAAGGGTGGATTTCTGGGGCTTGAGTCTGCAAGACGTGAATCACAAGACGGATTGATTTTCGAGGTGCGAAAGCCAATATGGATTTCACCCTGAGCCATCCACCCTAAGAAAATTCTCAGTCTTTGGAAGAGGAAAGAAACATCTTGTTAGGGGCTGGTGGGGTTGCAGTCGCGCCGCGGGAAGCTTGCCCCGCCCTCCGAAGTGGAAGCCAGCGCACCGAGGTGCGCGGGCGGGGAGGCATTCGGCCAAGAGCCCAGCGCGCCCGTCAACGTTGAAGGGGCCGCAACATAGAGTATACAATACGCCTATGAAGTTTGAAGGGAACGCTCAGCGATGACGCATCGCCAAGGGCCATTCGGCGGCGTTATGTTAATTGCGACAGGACTTGTAGGATTGACCTCCCCCGGTGACATGCCGGTGCCCTACAGGGGACGAGGACTTGCTACGCCGTGCATCCCCCGTCGCTCCTGGTCCCCGCGAGGCTGCAGAGGGAGGCCTGTGCCGACGAGGGCTGGCGCGAGGACCCCCCAAGGGCAGAGCAGGAAGGGTGAGGGAGAGGCAGAGTGGAGAGGGATTGGCTTAGGGGGGGAGCGAGGTTTGTTCGAGGTCGAAAATTTCGGACGTTTTCGTGGGTCCTCGTCGGGTTTCCAGCCTCGGGATGCCTTCCAGCGGCTGCGCCTCGCCGAGACCGTTCTGGGGGTGCCTGGATCGTCCCGAGCGGCCGCTGGAGACCCGAGTTATGACCCGAAAACCAGAGGTCGATGATCAGGGTCGGAGTCGAAGAACAGGGACAACGTTAGGGGGCATAGGCTCAGAGGGGGAAGCATCGACCCCAAATCGCCCATTGATCGCCGATCAGGGCCCAATAGCCCAGGCGCCCAGGATTGTGGATTTGACATCTGGGGCCCACTGCCGATCTATCGGCGAACTATCGCCGATTATAGGTCGATGTTCCCTCCCCCCCTCAGCCAGTCCTCCCCTTATCATTGCCCCGCAGGAGAGGAGGACAGTCTCGAGAGGGGGAAGGATGATTACTTCAGGAGAAGGAGGAAGTGGAGGAGGAGGAGGAGGGGGAGGAGGAGAAGGCGGAGGACGAGGACGAGGAGAAGGACGAGGAGGAGGAGGAGGAGGAGGAGAAGGAGGCGGAGGAGGAGAGGAGGAGCATGATGATGATGCTGATGATGACGATGCTGATGATGATGCTGATGATGATGATGATGATGATGATGACGACGACGACGACGACGATGATGATGATGATGATGAGGACGACGACGACGACGACGATGACGATGATGATGATGATGAGGATGAGGATGAGGATGAGGATGATGATGATGATGGTGGTGATGGTGATGGTGATGGTGATGATGATGATGATGATGATGATGACGATGACGATGAGGATGAGGATGAGGATGAGGATGATGATGATGATGATGAGGATGATGATGAGGATGAGGATGAGGATGATGATGATGATGATGATGACGACTACGACGATGACGATGATGATGACCGCGACGACGACGACGACGATGATGATGATGACCATGATGATGATGATGATGATGATGTTGATGATGCTGATGATGACGATGATGATGATGATGATGATGATGATGATGATGATGATGAAGATGATGATGATGATGATGATGATGATGATGATGATGATGATGATGATGATGATGCTGTTGATGATGATGATGATGGTGGTGATGATGATAATGCTGCTGATGATGATAATGATGATGATGATGATGATGATGCTGATGCTGATGCAAATGCTGATGCTGATGCTGATGATGATGCTGATGATGATGATGACGATGATGATGATGATGATGATGATGATGATGATGATGATGGTGGTGGTGGTGGTGGTGGTGATGGTGATGATGATGATGCTGATGCCGATGATGATGATGATGATGATGATGATGATGATGATGATGATGATGATGATGGTGATGATGATGATGCTGATGCTGATGCTGCTGCTGATGATGATGATGATGATGATGATGATGATGATGATGATGATGATGATGATGATGCTGCTGCTGCAGCTGCTGCTGCTGATGATGATGATGATGATGATGATGATGATGCTGATGATGATGATGATGATGATGATGATGATGATGATGATGATGATGATGATGATGATGCGGCTGCTGCTGCTGATGATGATCCAGCTGGCCACGGCAATCCCAGCCACCGTGTCAGCCCAGCAACTTGGGTGGCGCTTCTGCGGGAGGCGCACAGGAGACCGCAACGGGGTTCTCCTTTCGTCTTCGTCGTCTCATTCCCTTTCTTCCGTTCTCTCTTGAGCCGTCTGGGGCAGTCCTGGGGTCTCTCGGGCCATTTTTGGCCGCCTTGGGGCCCCCTTGGGCCGTCCTGAGGCTCGCTTGGGGTGTCTTGGGGCCCTCGGGGCCCTCTTGGTGGTCTCTTGCAGACGTCGTGGGATTATCTTCGGGCGTCGAGGGGCTCCCTAAGGCCACCTCGGGTCCCTGCGCAGGCCCTGAGTCGGGTAGCTTGGGGCTCCCTTGGGGCCACCCTGGCCCTTCTAGCCCCCCCCGGGCTCTCTTCGGGCCGTCCTGGGGAATGTTCGGGCCATTTTAGGACTCTCTTGGGCATTATCGGAGTCACCTGGGAGGCCTCTGGGGACGTCGGGGGTTGAAGGGGAGCCCGAAACGGTGAAGACTCTCAGATCTTTCGAGACCTTAGGGGAACGGAGTGATCCTGGCTTCTCCCTGCCCCATCAGGCACGTCGGCGTGCTCGCAGGTTTTGATTGTGATTGAATGCGGCGCTGCTTGGTGCTCGCAGGCTTACTGTGGTACGCTCGTGCTATTGTGGTACTGTCAGGGTCCAGCATACGGCTGTGCATGCACATTGTGCTAGCAGGCTGTTGTGGCACCGTCAGGGTGTGGCTTCCCTCGCCGTCAGGTGGTCGCCAGCACACTCGGGTGCCTGGTACCCACGGGGATGTTGCGGCGCTCGATTCGCACGATAGCTATCGTGGTGATCGCAGGTGATCGCAGGCACACTGCTTGCGTTCGCAGGCATACGGTGGTGCTCGCAGGCTTTGGTGATACCCGCAGGGCCAGCATGCTGTTGCGCATACATGTTGTGCTCGCAGGCTATTGCGGTGCTGGCAGGGTCCTGCTCACCGCGCTGTATGGCGGTCGCCAGCGCGTTGCATCTGCTCCCGAGCATGTTGTGCTGCTCGCTGCCTGTTGACACTGGCTGTGCACACGCGCGTGGTTCTTCGCCGATTGTGAAAATGGTGGGCCCTGCTTCCTTCACGCTGTCTGGTGGTCACAATTGCAATGTTGTGCTCTCGGCCAAACTGTGGCGCTCGCAGGGTAGTTTGGTGACTCTGGGTGCACTGCTGGTGCTCGCAGACATACACTGCGGCGCTGGCGTCCCTTTCTGGTGTTGGCAGGGGCTTACTGTTGTGCATACACGTTGTGTTCGCGGGCGCTTGCGGCTTTGTAACGGTCTGGTTTTCGTCGCCGTCTGGTGGCCGCATGCACAGCGCGTTGCTGCCAGATACGTCCTGACATTCGCAGGCTTCCGTGGTGCTCGCAGGTATTTTGCTGGTGCCCGCAGGCTTGTTGTGGCGCTCGGAAACTATTGCGGCAGTGGCAGGGTTCGGCATGTAGCTTAGTATACATGTAGCGCTTGGAGGCACATTTTGATACCAGCAGTGTCCAGCTTATGCTTCCGTTCGGTTGCCGCAGGCAACGTACGCGCAGATATGTGATGCTCAAAGGCGCGTGCTTGTGCTCGCAGGTTATTGTGGTTCTTATACAGCCGCAGCGAGGTATAAGATCGACATCGGTTCGGGGAGGGTACCCTG
The DNA here is from genome assembly GCA_963575745.1 of Prorocentrum cordatum. NCBI lineage: Eukaryota > Dinophyceae > Prorocentrales > Prorocentraceae > Prorocentrum > Prorocentrum cordatum. Next base: position 169,015 of record CAUYUJ010017626.1, on the reverse strand, counting down.
ATGTTTTCCGTGCGTGCAGGATGTTCTTGAAAGTACATGCAATGAACACCCGAACTCTGGAGTAGAACCTTCAGGAAGAAGCTATCGATCAAGATGAGACCGACCTTCAGGCTCAAAATTTTGGCCGAGGATCGAGATGCCAAGGTGGCATGCAGCAACCAGCATCACGCTTCGGCTCTTGGCTGAGGGAGAGGATGAATAAGTAATCCATCCAGACTTGGATGTGACTCGCGTGCACGTCGTCCAACACTTCATAGGTATTTGAAGGTCTGCTGCAATCTGCCGTCTCTCTTGGCTGAAATGTGGGCAGTCCTGGAACAAGTGTCTCATGCTTGGCAGTGGACACTCGCACCATTTGCAGCACTTGCCACTTCTAAGACGGGTTCCCGTCTGGGCCGCTCCCGAACGACACATGTTCAGCAGCCGCTTGGAGGTCAGGTCGAGACCATGGACAAACTTGACGTAGACAGCTCCTGAGGAGGCGTCGATGTCGACGTCGTCAAGGCCCTCGGAGTCATTCCGTGACATGTGCACGGACTGGAGGCAACGAAGTCGGGCGATGGCTCGAACCACATGCTCACCTTGAGGCGATGCACGTGTCCAGAAATGCCACTCTGGCCCAGGTCCGACTGTAGGCAGTAGCGTGGTGCGCGCTGGTACACGGGGGTGCTTGCACCCCCCCCCCGCCGCGACGTGATCGGCGCCCGCCTCCCCGCGCCCCCGATCACGCCCGTGGTCGCGCTCTCAACAACGTGCCGCAGCAGTGGCAAGATCAGTCGCAACAGCAGTGGCAGCACCACCAGTACAGTGGGACCGATGTATAAGATCGAGGTCGATCTGGGGAGGTTACCGAACTGTTCTTCGTGCTTGTTGGATGTTCTTGTGCATCCTGGGGAGGGTACCCTCGGGTGTCCTGTGTTTTGGTCGGAGGAGGGTCTCATGTTCTTGACGAATGTTCTTTTGGCCTAGGTCCGACTATAGCAGAAACACCATCTTCGTCGGCATTCAGTAGTCGCATCCACAGCATCTGTATAGCAGCCAGCACAGGACCAGGAGGAGCAGCAGCATGGCAAGTCTCAATAGCATGACAATGCTAGCTGGCTGCGCCACCGAGAGTGCTAGAAGCAGCGTTGAAACACAGTCGTGGTATCACCAGCTGTGTATGGTACAGTACGCGTAGTGGTGGTGGTGGTGGTGGTGGTGGTGGTGGTGGTGATGGTATGAGTCTCATCAGCAGTCGGACCTGTTACAGAACCAGTCGTGTAAAGGTGAAGGCGCGGACGTTTGTTACGTTCTGGCAAGCCGACCAGCACACCCGCCCACAACGCGCGCCATGTGTTTCCAACAACAGATTCGGTATCCTCGTCGTCCTCGTCTCTCCACGGGGGAGGATAATCATGCTGCTTATGGCGATGACGACGACTAGGGCGATGATGACGATAGCCATGATTTTCGTGCTGCTGCTGATGCTGCTGCTGATGACGATGCTGATGCATAGGATGCTGCTTCTGATGATAATGTCGACGCTGTCGACAACGCTGGTGATAGTTGGTGCGATGACAGTGATGCGGCTGCTGCTGCTGTTGATTATGAGGGTAACGACGATTCCGATGACGATAAGGACGGTGCTGACGTTGACGGTGATGCTGCTACTGCTGCTGCTGATGACGACGATGATGATGCTCCTGCTGCTGCTGATGATGATGATGCTGCTGCTGCTGCTGATGAAGATGATGACTGGGAGGATGCATGTCTCAGCTGGAAGTCGTCATGAGCTCGCTTTGAAGATTATTCAGACATTGGGCTTCATTCGCCTGGTACCGAGGAGAGGGATGACGATGATGCTGATGCTGATGTTGATGCTGTTGCTGATGTTGATGCTGAGGCTGATGATGATGGTGATGATGATGACGATAACGATGATGATGAGGAGGAGGAGGAGAATGAGGAAGAGGAGGAGAAAGAGGAGGAGGAGGAGGAGGAGGAGGAGGAGGAGGAGGAGGTGAAGGACCAGGATTACGGCAAGGAGTCATCATAATAATATCAAGGGAATATGAAGGGAGGATCATGCCCCGGAATGCAGGATGTGAAGTAGGGGATTGCTCATGATGAGCAGAAGGAGGAGTCAGAGGGATGGGGGGAAGCATGACGAGGAACTTATCGGGTGCAAAACTCTTTGGAATTGTACAGGAGGTAGTGCATACGAAGTAACGTACCACTTTTACCGGGACGGCTTAAAGTGACTTTTCGATTTGGTCTTGGAAAGTATTCTTCTGCCTGGTCCCTATCAGGCTGGAAAGGCGCATGGTGCCAACCCCGTTCCGCACACAGGGGCTTCGCACTTCGACCATTGTGGCGAGGTGGGTGTGCGGGCCTCCCTCCGCCGCACGTGCTGCGCCTGAGGTTGACGAGTCACGAAGGCCTTCCAGCCCCCCCCTTAACCTGGTCGCTAGCTGAAAGCCTCATGGTGGCCTCCGATGCGGTCCGGTGACGGCACCCTGTGGTGGCCGATGGACTCGGCCCGCTGCCGAGCGCCTGCGGTGGCTCGGGCGCCGCCGGCTCCCGCCCCTCCCCCCCTCGAGGGAGGCAGCGAAACAGGAGCGGGGGTGGGGTGTCCACAGGCGTGGAGCCCCGCCGCAGCCGCCGCCACCGCCTCGCGACGTAAGGCCCTCCTCCGAGCAACTCGCTCCCACTCGCCCTGGGAGGCCCGTCGACCGGCAGCACAGATCTCTCGGACGTCCCCTCCCTTCCCCTCGTTGAGCCATCCCTCCCACTTTGAGCCTGTCACTTCTCTCCCACTTTGAGCCATCCCTCCCTCTTTGAGCCATCCCTCCCACTCTGAGTCTGTCACTCATCTTTTACCTATGAGTTCTGACGTCACTGCTGGGCGCTGGACGTCCGCAGGACGATGATGATGATGGTGATGATGATACTGCTGCTGATGATGATGCTGATACTGCTGCTGATGATGATGATGGTTGTGGTGGTGGTGGTGGTGACTCTGGTGGTGGTAATGGTGGTGAGGGTGATGAGGCTGATGATGATGCTGAAGATGACGATGACGATGACGATGATGATGATGATGATGATGATGATGATGATGATGATGATGATGATGATGATGATGATGATGATGATCATCATGGTGATGCTGATGATGATGATGATGCTGCTGCTGCTGGTGATGTTGACTATGCGAATGATGATGCTGCTGATGATGATGCTGATGATGATTATGCAGCGGATGACGGCGACGACGACGAGGATGATGATGAGGAGGAGGAGGAGGTGGGGGAGGAGGAGGAGGAGGGTGCACATTTCAGCAGCTTTTGCTGCTGCTGATGCTGCTGATGCTGCTGCTGCTGATGATGATGATGATTCTTCTGCTTCTTAATATGCTGCTGCTGCTGATGATAATGATGATGCTGAGGATGATGGTGACGACGACGATGCCGACGCCAAAGCCGACGACGACGCTGACGACCGCGATGATGATGATGATGATGATGATGATGATGATGATGATGATGATGATGATGATGATGATGATGATGATGATGATGATGATGATGATTATGATGATGCTGATGATGATGATGATGGATGATGAAGAGGAGGATGAGGAGGAGAAGGAGGAGGAGGAAGAGGGAGGAGGAGAACGATAAGGAGGAGGACGACGATGATGATTGTTATTTCTTATTCTTATATGTGTGTTATAATTATTATTGTTTTTATTTCCCGTGTTTATATTATCATTCTTATTCTTCTCATTGTGATGATGACGACGACACCGATGCTGCTGCTGATGATGATGACGATAGCGATGGTGATGCTGATTATGGTGGTGGTGATGATGATGGATGATGATGATAATGACGACGACGTCGACAATGACGACGACGAGGATGATGATGATGATGATGATGATGATGATGATGATGATGATGATGATGATGCTTGTGGTGATAATGATGGTGGTGGTCGTGGTGCTGATGATGATGCTGCTGCTGCTGATGATGATGATGGTGGTGGTGGTGGTGGTGATATTGGTTGTGGTAATGGTGGTGGTGATTGTGATGGTAATGGTGGCGGTGGCGATGGTGATGGTGACCTTGAGGTAGGTGGTGGTGATGACGGTGGTGATGTTGATGAGTTAGATGAGTAGGAGTTTCGGGCGCACGGCCCGGATGCGCCGGTGGACCTCCAGGCGTGCGCCCGCATATCCCTTCTCGTCGGGCTCCTCCTCCTCCTTCTCCCTTCTCCCTTCGAAGGGATGAGGAGGAGGAGGAGGAGGAGGAGGAGGAGGAGGAGAAAAAGGATGAGGAGGAGGACGAGACGGAGGATGGACGAGGAGGATGAGGGGAAGGAGGAAGGATGAGGAGAGGAGTGAGTGAGGAGGACGAGGAGGTGGAGGAATCGGAGGAGAAAGAAGAGGCAGGAGCGATGAGACGCCATGAGGACTTATGGAACCCGCCATAGATGAGTGGGCGCCTACACACAGGCAGTGATCCCAAGTTGTGCTTCTCTAGGCTTAAGGCTTCCAAAACCGACGGTGGGCCTTTTGGGGTCGGCGGGCTGAATACCTCCATCAGCAGCTGGTGGACACCACCTATCGACCAACCATTGACTTTGCTGCGGCAAGATCGGGTTTCCCTCTTACGGACCTCCCATGTTGCACCGAACGATGGGTCCTGGGGGATCGGTTGCATCGCCGATGTCTCCTGGGGAGTAAATGATATTTCACGACGCCGAGCATGCCAAACTTGCAGCGTGAAATATGACCATTGCGAGCCGCATCGAAACCCATAGGTTTGCTTATGCCTTGATGTCTTCAGCCGCAGATGGCCGTCTCGGTCAGGACCGTCACGGCCAAACGGGGGCGGACAAATCTTCCCCCCCTTAGCGATCATCTACATCTGCGTTGGACTTTCGGGAGGTTCGTTAAGGTGGATCAGCTCGCGAATGAAATATCACCCTTGTGCTACCAACGACTCCACCTTCACACCATCGGACTAATCTCAGCAACAACAATCTGGCCTAGCACAGATGGCAAGTACGCAGGACCACCGTCAATGCCGCCGGCTGTGGAGTCGCCAGGACGGATAAGCTCAACGGAGAGAGACTGTATTGGGAACAAGCACACAGATGGCTGGGATGCAGGATCGCCAGCATTGTCGCCAGGCTGTGTCCTGGAGGCCAAAGCGTCGAGTCGAAGCGGAGTCGCAAGGACATATTAACCCACGGTGTGAAGAACCGCCGTGCTATTGTCACTACTCTCATTCACACCAGGGTCACACATACCAGTACCAACGAGCTGGGCAAACACGTATAGCAGGGATGCAGGACTTCAGTCATTGTCGCTGGGCCGTGTCTTGGAGGCGAAGGCCTCGATAGGGAGCGGAGTCGCTAGGACGTATTAGCTCACGAAGCGAAGAGCGGTCGTGCCAGCAGCGGTGCTCCCATTCACACCCAGGTCACACATACCAGAAGCAACAAGCTGTGCAAACACACATTTGGCAGGGATGAAGGATCGCCAGCAATGTTGGTGGGCTGTGTGCTAGAGGCCAAAGCCTCGAGATGGAGCGGAGTCGCTAGGATCGATAACCTCACGAAGTAAATATAGGCCGCGCAGATAGTAAGACTCCCATGCGCACCATGGTCGAAACTATCTGCAACAACAAGCTGGGCAAACTTAGATGAAATGCGTGCAGGACCGCGGGCATTTCTGCCAGGCTATGTCTTGGATGCCGAAACCTCGCATGTGGACGGAGTCGCTAGGACGTGTTAGCTCACGAAGCGAAGAGCTACCGCGCTATTAACAAAACTCTTCTCCGCATCCTGGTCACATTTATCAGCAAGCAAACGTATAGTAGGGATGCAGGATCACATGCAGTGCTGTCAGGCTGTGTCCTGGAGGCAAAAGCCTCGAGAGGGAGGGGAGTCGTTAGGACGGATAAGCTCAGCGATGAGAGGCCGTACCAGGAACAACACTTCCATGTACATCAAGGCCGCACATATGAGCAACAGCAAGCTTGGCAAACACATGGAATGCATGCAGTACCACTGGCATTCTCGCTAGGATGGATAACTTTACGAGGCGACGAGAATCCATGCAAGTAGAAACACTCCCATGCACACCAAGGTCACAAATATCCGCAACAACAAGCTGGGCAAACCGATGGCGAATGCATGCAGCACCACCAGCATTGCCGCCTGGCTGTGTCCTGGATGCCAAGCCTCACATAGGAGCGGAGTCGCTAGGATTGACTAGCTCACGACGCGAAGAGCGGCTGTGCTGTCAACAATGCTCCCATTCACACCAAGGTGACTGAATCAGCAGTAACAAGTTGGGCGAACTGGAATGGCAGAGATGCAGGACCGCGAGCAGTGCCGCTGGGCTATCTCCTGTGGGGTCACAGCCTCGAAGCGGAATCGCTAGTACGGAGAAGCCCACGAAGCGAAAAGAAGCCGTGCTAGTAACAACACGCCCATTCACACCCAGGTCCAAGTATCAGCAACAACGAGCTGGTTCAACACATTTGGAGGACCGCCGGCATTCCCGCTGGGCTGTGTCCTGGAGGCCAGGGCCTCACGTGGAAGCGGGGTTGCCAGGACGGAGGAGCTCACGGAGCGAAGTGCAGGCTGTGTCCTGGAGGCGAAAGGCTCGAGCGAAGAGTTTCCTTGCCAGTAATAACATTCCCATGCACACCAAGGTCATACATATCATCAACATGAGGCTGGGAAAACCCACATGGAATGCTTGCAGGACAGAGGGCATTGCCGCAAAGCTGTGTCCAGGAGGCACAAGCTTCACATAAGGGCGACATCGCTTTGTAATTGGCTGAGAGGGCGCAAACGGGCCCTATGTTAAACAATCGAGGTCCGGAAAAAGTTCGACGCCAATACTTTTACAAAGCTCAAGCTAAAGACTGCAAGAATCCTAAAGTTCGGAGAAAGCATTGATCAATTTCGGCGGCGAATAAGTTCCAGATATCCGGAGCGCGTGTGAACTTTTCGTGAACTCCCAAGTTGGTTTCGAACTGTTTCCGATTTTTTTCCGAATTGTTTCCTAGCTTGTTCGTCCTTTTCAAACTTAGGTCGATTTTTTTTCAAACGTTGTTCACATTTTCTGCAAGTTCTGCTGAAACATTTGAACTTTGTTCGATCTCTCCCTGAACTTTTGAATTTGTTTCGAACTCCTGCTTTCATTGGTTTCTGAACTCGAACCTTTAACCTTCCCCCGCCCGAACTTAAGTCCTACGTCCCTCATCAGCCAAGTTCTGGCGGATAAGCTCGTGAGCAACCAGCCACCTTTGGTGCTATTAGCTTCACCTTCACACCACTAGCGAACGCCAGGGAAATCAACGTACGTCAGCAAAGTACGCAGGACGACTGGCATTGTCGCCAGTTGCCCGGGAAGTGAATACGTATTCCATGTGAGGACACATGTGATGGTGGACAGGAAACGCCGATGGCATTGCCTCGAGGCTGTTTGTTCTGGAGGTCGGTACCTCGTATGGGGTGCGCCGAACATTAAACTAGGTCCTCCCCCCGAAGCTTTTGTCACCCCGACCCCAACTCCCTTGCCCTCGAGGTTGAGGTGCTCTTGGAACCACTGCACGAGTCCTCAAAGGCTGCCCCATGCATCTCCGATCGCATTGAGAGTAAGGGTGGCTGTGGGTGTCATTGGCACGGGGGGAGTCGCGAGGACGCGCGGAAGCGTGCATCGAAATGGTCTGGTACACGGTTGGCGTCGTGCAAAAGAGGAGGAGAGGAGGAGGAGGAGGAGGAGGAGGAGGAGGAGGAGAAGGAGCTGGAGAAGGAGGAGGAGGAGGAGGAGGAGGAGTGTAATTTCAAGACGCATCAAACATGTTGCAATAAACCCTCCATCCAAGTGCCCTCTTCGTATGTCCCTACAAGAGTTTTTTTTATTGCGGGAGGTGCCCCATTTGAAGATCGTCAACCGTGTCAGAGCACCATTATTGGGACTCCAGCGCCGCGAATGAATTTGACAATTGTGTCTAGAAAATGTTAAATCGTACCAGAACAAGTTTCCTTGGAAATTGAACACCGCAAACCACCGTGACTGTTGCTTTCTGACAATCCTAAATCGTCCCAGCATGCCTCTCCTGGGACTTCAATCATACGAGTCTTTCGATCTGTTGCATACATTCAAGACGAAGGTGCCCTTCGTCAAGCCGAGATACACATCTTGAAAAGGAGCTGCCCTCCATCCTTGAAGCTGCTGCGAACCTCTGTGATGAGTGTGTGCGGCGCTCAGACGAGAGCCACAATCTGAAACGGCTCCGCCCCCATCCGTGAGGCTGCTGCGAACTTCTTGGGACGAGTGTGCGCTCAGGCGAGAGCCGCCTTTTGCCAAGGGGACCCGCCCTCCACACCTCGAGACCGCTGCGAACTTTCAAGAGGCGAACCGCGCGCGGCGCCGAGGTGAGAGCACCGCATCTCGAAACGCACCCGCCCTCTCAACCCGTGGACCTGTCGCAGCTGACAAGCTTCGGGGCCATACGTGGTGGGGAAGTCGTTGGCGAGACGCCCGGCCTCCCCCACCGACACGTCTGGGGGTGCGACAGGGGATATCATGCAGGAGGGGGAGGATGATGCAGGAGGAAGAGGAGGAGGGCGACGTCGTTTATGAGGAGTATGATGTAGTTGGAGGAGGAGGAGGATGTAGAGGGAGGAGGAGGAGGAGGAGCAGGAGGAGGAGGAGGAGGAAGATCAGGACTACCCAGAGCTCCGAGGTAGTTTTTTTCGCAGCGTGAGCCCCAGGAGATCTGCTGGACCCCTTCCCCGGGACCTGCTCATCTCGACCACTTCTTGACGGTCCAGGGACCCACCAATGAGGGCCGTCACAGGTCGGAAATGGTCCTTCACCGTCCGCCGCGTTTTTTCACAGCGAGAGCAGGGGGGGGATTCGGTAGCAAATCATGGGAGCCTTGTGTTTCCTCGAAATCCGGTCTTCAGAGTGCATTAGCGTACGCTAGCGCCTGGTAGGTAATCGATGAGAGCGCCGATCCAGCGCCGATCAGCGCCAACTCAGCGTCAATTAGCGTCGTAGCGTCCATTAGCGTCGATTCGCAAGACCCAGCAAGATGACATGGGAGGCCCTTTATGAGCCCCGAGAAAACATGACGACATAAGTCCGCCTGTTTTATCTTTCACAGCGGAATCCATGGCCTTGGAGGACGCAGTCTGCTCGATATCCCAGCTGATACATAAGAATACGATTATCCCAGTGCGACCCTACCTAGGAGTTGAAGCCTCGAGGACAGCAACATTAGTAGGAGCGGTAAACGCCGTCCTCCTCATCCTCATCGTCGTAGTTGTAGCAGTAGTAGTAGTAGTAGTAGTAGTAGTAGTAGTAGTAGTAGTAGTAGTAGTAGTAGTAGAAGTAGTAGTAGTAGTAGTAGTAGTAGTAGTAGTAGTAGTAGTAGTAGTAGTAGTAGTAGTAGTACCAGCAATAGTGGATGCTGTGCTGCGCTATGCTATGCTCTGCTCTGCTCTGCTATGCTATACTATGCTATGCTATGCCGCGCAATGCTATGCTGGGCTAGGCTAGGCTATGCTATGCTATGCTATGCTATAATATGCTGCGCTAAACTATGCTGCGCTATGCTATGCTATGCTATGCTATGCCATGCTATGCTATGCTATGTTTTTGCTTTGCTTTCGCTTTTGCCTTCACTTTTGCCTTTGCTTTTGCTTTTGCTTGGCACCCAGGGAGCGCAACTGGGGAAACCGCGCGTTTGCTTTTACCTTTGCTGTTGCTTTTGCTTGGCTCCCAGGGGACCGGGGGAACCGCCCGGGGCGAGGAACACTGCCCGGCCCCTTTAAGCTAATAGAGTAAGAACCCTTCTAGGTAGAGCCTATCAGGGAATTACAAAACGCGGCAGAGCTCATTGATTATTTTCTCAACATGTGCGTAGTGGCCTGTCACGGTGTGGCCAGAGGCGTCCGAAAGAAGTAAGCATTGCATTCGGAGGCCCGGGCTGATTTCTTTTGATCGGCACTGGAGCCACCTGGCGCCGCCTCCCGCGCCGCCCCTGGCGCGCCCCACGCGCCAGGGAGGAGGGCCCCGCGCCGATCCAAGAAATCAGCGCGGACCTCCGAAAGCTGAGGGCTTACCCTTGGTGGGATATCAATCAAAGGGTGGGCGACCAACCTTCCGACGGAGCTTGCCCATCCCCCCCCCTCCTCCTCCTCCTCCTCCTCCTCCTTCTCCTCCTCCTCCTCCACCTCCTCCCTCCCTCCCTCCCTCCCTCCCTCCCTCCCTCCCTCCTCCCTCCCTCCCTCCTTCCTCCCTCCTTCCTCCTCCTCCTCCTCCCTCCTCCCTCCTCCTTCCTCCTCCCTCCTCCTCCTCCTCCTCCCTCCTCCCTCCTCCTCCTCCTACTCCTCCCTCCTCCTCCTCCTCCCTCCTCCTTCCTCTCCTCCTCCTCCTCCTCCTCCTCCTCCCTCCTCCTCCTACCTTCCTCCTCCTCCTCCCTCCTCCCTCTTCCCTCCTCCCTCCTCCCTCCTCCCTCCCCCTCCTCCCTGCTCCCTGCTCCCTCCTCCCTCCCTCCTCCTCCTCCTCCCTCCTCCTCCTCCTCCTCCTCCTCTCCTCCTCCTCCCTCCTCCTCCTCCTCCTCCTCCTCCTCCTCCTCCTCCTCCTCCTCCTCCTCCTCCTCCTCCTCCTCCCTCCTCCCTCCTCCTCCTCCTCCTCTCCTTCTCCTCCTCCTATTCTCCTCCTCCTCCTCCTCCTCCTCCTCCTCCCTCCTCCTTCTCCTCCTCCTCCTCCTCCTCCTCCTCCTCCTCCTCCTCCTCCTCTTCCTCCACCCCCTCTCCCGTTCCGACAGCACGCGCTTAACCCCCCAGCGGATCCAAGGGGGGGGCGATTATTGCCCCATCCAGAGTGTATTTTTGTTTGTCCCTCGGTGAAGCTGCCACAGCGGCGTGGTGGGGGGATTCAGCAGCACATCGTTGGAGCTCTGTGTACCCTCGCAATTCCGTCTCTACAGTGCAGGGGCGTCGATTAGCGCCAGGCAATCGATGAGATGGCGCCGATCTAGCGTCGATGATTGCCGATCCAGCGTAGGTTGGCGTCGACGAGCGCCGATTCGCAGGTGCCAACAAGATGCTACGACAGGCTCCCCACGAGCTGCCACCGAACGGGGGAGGCGGGACGCGGACGAGACGGACGGCGGGAGGGAGGCGGCGCGCTCGCCGCCCGTGGCGCCGCGCCCCGGGGCGGAGGACGACGAGGCGGGCGACGAGCAGGACGCGCTCGAAGCCGGCGCCGTCGGGCGCGCCCGGAGGGGGCGCGGCGGCGGCGGGGGCCAGCATCGAGGATCGAGGGTCGAGCATCGAGCAATCGGGGATCGATGATCTCTAGGCCTCCTAGGTGGGGTCGGAGGATCCCGCCGCATCGCCGATGCATCGACGATGCATTGGCGATGCGGCTCGATGTGTGGCCCAATTTTCTCCGCGCCGACGTCGTGGATGTACCGCCGACGTCGTCAGTGCATGGCGATGCATCGCCGATGCATCGCTGATGCATCGGCGATGGATCGGCGATGTATCGGCGATGCGGCGCGATCCTCCGACCCCATCTACTCGGACCCCATCTGGGAGGCCTCTACGATCGAGGGCCAGGGGGGGCGTCCACGGGGGGGGGTGAGGACCAGGCCGGGGGCCCCGCAGACGGTGCGGTGACCGCCGCGTGGTGAGGCAGATGGGGATTCGCCTTTTCCGGTCTCTTGCGTCGGTTCCTCAGAGTTTCCTTGCCTCGGGGTGCGTTCCAGTGCAGTTGCGCCTCGCCGAGAGCCTCCTGGAAGTGCCTGGATCGCCGCCGGAGCTTCGGAGGAGGAGGGCTGGTGTGGCGGGTCAGGTTTCGGAGTGACCGCATTGGTCCTGGGGGGCTTTGGGCAGTTCTCCGAGGACGTCTCAGGCGCCTGGGGCCTCCGAGGTCCCCGGACGGTGCGGCGATGGACCGTGCGGAGAGGCCCCTCGGGATGTCGAGGTCGCCGCACGCCTCTGGGATCCGCGAGCTCGGGGGGAGGCAGTATCATGGAGGACCAGGGTGAAGTCGGGCCTGTCCCTCTACAGGGGGAATGTTCCAAAATAGTTGAAAAATAGTCGGGGGATTATTTTTTGAGTAATTTTTGGCCATCTTGGAGTGTTTTTTTAAGTATTTCTTTATTTTTCGTCGAAAATCCCCCTGGAGGGGGACACGCCCGACTTAAGACCAGGGAGGACCAGGGGGTCCCAAGGTGGGGGGTGAGGACCAGGCAGGGCCGCCCTTGGATCCGCTTCGATGCGATCCGATTCGCTGGCCAGGGCCGCGAGTTCGGTTCGATTCGGTTCGGCTCGCTTAGCTGGCATCCGCCAGGGCCAACCGGAGCCAGGCTCGGCGATCCGATTTCGCTTCGGCTCGGCACGATTCGCTGCCGATGCGACCCGCTTCCGACCCGACCCGATCTCGCGGCTCGGTTCGGCTCCGTCTTGCCGGGGGGAGCCAGCCTCGGGGACGCCCAGAGGGGGGATGCCGAGGAGGAGGAGGAGGAGGAGGAGGAGGAGGAGGAGGAGGGAGGAGGAGAGGAGGAGAGGAGGAGGAGGAGGAGGAGGAGAGGAGGAGGAGGAGGAGGAGGAGGAGGAGGGAGGAGGTGGAGGAGGAGGAGGAGGAGGGAGGAGGAGGAGGAGGAGGAGGAGGTGGAGGAGGGAGGAGGAGGAGGATGAGGAGGAGGAGGAGGAGGGAGGAGGAGGAGGAGGAGGAGAGGAGGAGGAGGAGGAGGAGGAGGAGGAGGAGCGTGGCCAGGGCCACAGCAGCTCCCCGATCTCCCGGCCCCCGCGGCTGCTCTCTCGCCACGGCCCGGTGGCCAACCGAGCCGTGCGCGCACGTGGCCTCGGGCCGCGGTGCGCCGGCCCTCTTCCCGGGCAAGCCTTCTGTCGGGCGTGTCCCCCTACTTACCAGCCTGGAACATATCCCTATCCCTATGCTGGGCACCTCCTCATCACGATGCCAATCTTAGGGATTCCCTTATTTTTTGGGGGCGAATCCCTAAGATTGTCATCGTTTTTGGGCATGTCAATCTTAGGGATAGGGATACGTTCGAGGCTGGTAACCTACAGGGGGATTTTCGACGAAAAATGCAAAAAACCAGAATACCCCCCAAAGGTCAAACAATACTCTGAAGAATAGTCCCCAGACTATTTTTGGATTTTGTTTTGACTATTTTTGGGGTATGGCCCCGCTTCGGGGCTCTGCGGGGCCTCTGCAGCCTCTGCACGGACGAAATTAGGGGGCCACATGCGAACCCTACCCCTCCCCCCCACGATTTCTGAGGGGGAGGGCTAGGGTTCACCTCGCTCGAGAGCTCCCGGAAAGGAGGAGAGGAGGAGGAGAGGAAGGAGGAGGGGGAGGAGGGGGAGGAGGAGGAGGAGGAGGAGCCCCCCCCAGCGCCCGCGCAGGCGGCTCGGCACGAGCGGTCGCAGGTCGCAGTGGCGCCTCCGCCCGTCGGGCGGACCCTGGAGAGGTTCCGGGCCGCCCTCGTGCTCTCCGCGGCTTCTCCTCGGAGGCCGGGCGGCACGTGCCGTCATCAGACGGGGAAAAAACACACAGGCACAATTAATCGTCGACCCCCACGAAAATATGTCGGGGGTGGACAGAACCCCCAACAGTGACACGTCGATTAGTGAATTGTCCGTTTTCGGTTCTCGAGAAGGCGCCGTGGCCGTTATTTTCCAGGCTTGCGCCCGCCAGGTTTGGGCCTCCTGTCGTTTTCACTAAACCACGTTTTACTAAAGGGGGGTCTGTCCATCCCCGAATATGGGACAAATATGGGCAGTGGTGGGGAAGGGAAGACAGAAACCCCGAACGTGTGGGAAAATATATGGGGAGTCCTCTCATATCTTTGTGTATTTATTGAATCGCCTCGCTCATTCCGCCGGCCCGTATCGTGCCCTCGCTGGCGTTGGGGCTTTTGGGGGCCTTTTGGGGTCCTCGTTGGGGGTTTCTTGGGGGCCTCTTGGGTTTCTGTTGGAGCCTCTTTGGGTTTTTTTGCAGCTCCTTAGGGAGCATTTGGGAGCATCTTGCGGCTTCTGGGAGCCGCTTGGGAGCCGCTTGGGAGCTTCTTGGGGGCCTCGTGAGGGCCTTTTGGGGGCCTCTTGGGGCTGCAGAGGGGCCTCTTTCTCTTGGCGCCTCCTGGGGGCTTCTTAGGGCCGAGGGCTCGAAGTGTTGTTTCGTGATCCCCCTCTGGGGCTTCTCTCAGAGCGTTCTTGGGGCCCTCTTGGGCCGTCTTGGAGGCCTCTTGGGCCGTCTTGGAACCCTCTTGGGCCGTCTTGGGGCCCTGTCGGAGGCCTCTCGGGCCTCTTGGGGCGATCTTGGGGGCCTCTGGGGCCGTCTTGGGGCGTCGCGATGCCGAAAAGGTGGAGACGCCAAAATCTCACCCAAACATAGAAAAGCGGGGCCCTCTTGGGAGTGCTCTTGAAAGCCTCGTGGGGCGTCTGGGGGCTATCTCGAGGGCCTTTTGGGGGCCTCCTGGGGCTTCAAAGGGGCCTCTTGGCGCCTCCTGGGGGCTTCTTAGGGCCTAGGGCTCGAAGTGTTGTTTCGTGTTCCCCCTCTGGGGCTTCTCTCAGAGCGTTTTTGGGGTCCTCTTGGGCCGTCTTGGAGGCCTCTTGGGCCGTCTTGGAACCCTCTTGGGGCCCTGTCGGAGGCCACTCGGGCCTCTTGGGGCGATCGTGGAGGCCTCTTGGGCCGTCTTGGGGCGTCGCGATGCCGAAAAGGTGGAAACGCCAAAATCTCCCCAAAACCTAAGGAAAAACTATGAACTTTGCTTCTTGGGGCCCTCTTGGGAGTCTCTTGGGGCTCCTTGGCGGCGTCTTGGGGGCCCCCAGGGCCTCTTGGGGGGCTCTTGGAGGCCTCTGAGGGCGGGAGGTGGGGTAGTCGATTGCGGCTCCCCCCTCGGAGGCCACGATCCTCGTGAGGGGTGTCGAAAAATGGCCCTCCCCTGGAGTGCTCTGGTGGCTCCTCCCGGGACCTTGCAGGAGTACTTCTCGTCCGGGGACCCCCAGGGGCCGCCCCGCGCGCGCGAACTAGAAATACTGTGAACCAGTTACCGGAGATCTTAGCACGCCTCTGGCCAGTTGGGCCGGCGAACTTGTGTGTCCCAGGGCCCCTTCAGGCACGTGCGGTCAGCGCGTCGGCAGCGAGCCCGGGGGGGGGGAAACGAGAAGGGGGCGGGCCTTCTCGGAAGTCTGGGAAGTCCCCCCGGCCTTCTGAGAGGTATTTTTTCTCAAGCCTTCCCCACGGAGGCGCAGAGCCGCGGAGCACCTCGCTCCGAAGGCGCGAGGGCCTCTGAGGAGCCCCGCCGCCTCCTGGGAAGGCCCCCTCCTCCTCGTGTCCCTCCCAGGGCTCGCCGTCGAGCTGTGGGGTGAGGTGCCCGTGCTGCGAGTCCACGAAGGAACAATCGGACAGCCATGAACCGTCGGAGCTCCGCGCGGGTCTCTCGAGTCGGCGCCCGGCCACCCCTGGCGGCGCCCCTTTGCGCCACCCCTCGGCGCGCTCCGCGCGCAGGTGCAGGGGGGGGGGGGGTCCAGCGCGGATCCGAGAAATCCGAGCGGACCTTCGAAAGCATATGTCTATGCACGTCTTGTTCCCCCAGGGAGATCGGGCGGCACGTTCCGTCACCGTGGGAGTGAGGTGCCCGTGCTGTGGAGCAGCGTGAGCGGACTGAACGGGCATGTCTCGGTATGGGCTGCCGAGAGGCGCTTCTGGAGTAAGTATGCGTGCCATCGAGGGTATCCCGGATCGTTTGTTGCGCGAGTGTTCGTCGGAGGCCATCACGTTTCACGTGTGTAGACATTTGCGGACGTGCTCTCACATGCATGCGCATTCATATTTTGATGGGAAGTAAGGGCATACGTCGGAGGCAAGTAAGGAAGCAAGTACCAGAGGAAGTCCGCAGCTGTGTCGATCTTGGCCTGTGACTGTATGCCCGCATGTGTTTGTCTGCTTTTCGTACGTGTGTATTCATGTGTATGCGGCCGTGCGTGTATGTACACACATTCCAGATGATGTGCGTTCCTGTGATCCACCCATTGTTGTTTTTGAGCTCTCATCTATGTAATCTGCTACTGCTGATCCCTCCACTGTTGCCGATTCCAGGGGCTCG
Source organism: Prorocentrum cordatum (assembly GCA_963575745.1). Lineage (NCBI taxonomy): Eukaryota > Dinophyceae > Prorocentrales > Prorocentraceae > Prorocentrum > Prorocentrum cordatum. The sequence continues at coordinate 152,852 of CAUYUJ010017626.1, read as the reverse complement.
CACCTGTTTCTTGTAGAGGAAGGTCTTCCATTGTACCATTTGGCCCCCAGGCATCCTCACAGCTTTTTCACGGATCGCGCTCGCCACCGACACGTCCTCGCAGTCTGCGAATCGTGCTCTCGCCTGGGACTTGGCTCACAGTCTGCGCAGGCGCTTCGTCGACGCTCAGGGATCGCACCCTCTCTCGCAGGAGTCGCGCTCTCGCTTGGCGCTTCTTCACAGCTCACAGTCGGCCTGGACTAGTGGGTCGACCCTGCCAGCTCAAGGGTACCCTTTGTGTCCTGTGCCTCGCGACGCGTGCCTTCTCACGCTCCTATGGCGACGTGGCCCTCGGAAGGGTCTTGTTTACCAGCCTGGAACATATCCCTATCCTTATGCTGGGCACCTCCTCATCACGATGCCAGTCTTAGGGATTCCCTCATTTTGTTTGCCGGCGAATCCCTGAGACTGTCATCGCCTTCTGGCGTGTCAATCCTCGGGAGAGGGATGATACGTTCGAGGCTGGTACGTGTCCTCTCGCGTGTCCTGCCCAGTCAGGGCCGACTGTACGATGTCCGCCTCGGTGCCCCCGCCCGCCCGACCCCCGCCCGCTGGGGCCCCGCCCGCCCGTGCGGGGCCCGTGCGGGCCCGCGCCCCGCGGACCTGCCCGTGCGGTGCCCGCCCGCTCGCCTGCTGCTTCTGGGAGCCCGCCCGCCGGCTCCTCGGGCCCCGCCCTGCCCGCCCGCGGGGGTCGGCAAGCCAGGCCTCCTGTGTTTTTTTTTTTTTTTTTTTTTTTTTTTTTTTTTTTTTTTTTTTTTTTTTTTTTTTTTTTTTTTTTTCTCTTCCCCCTGCTTTTGAGCATAGTTTTCGGCTTCGGTCATCACGCCTCCCTCGTTCAGGAGAGGAAAACACACACACACAGACACAATTCATCGTCGATTCCCCAGAAAATGTGGGAAAATACGGTAAGCTCATGGAAGACAGAAACCCAGGAAACATGTGAAAATATGGGGAATATTTTTATTTGTGTGCATTTATTTGTGTGTCCTGGGGCCCCTTCACTCGTGCACCCCCCGCCCCTCTTGTAGCCTGGAGGGGGGGTCACGGATCTACTTGACCCCCCCCGGGGCCCACGCCTGTCGATCTCCCCCGCCGCGTCGGGCTCCAGGTGGGCCGCCTTTCCGGGCGGTGGACGGGCAAGACTCCCAGCCTCGCCCGCCCGCCCCTCGTCCAGCGGCCCTGCGCAAAGCCAATGTTCCAATGGTCGAGCTGCCTCCGAAGAGATGCGTCTGCCTCGGTCGGCAGACGTGCTGCCGGCAAGAGCCGGAGACGGCCGGCCTGCCCGCCCGCCTTCAGGGAGAGACGGCCCTCAGCCGGGAGCCCGCGTGAGCCGCAGGCAGCGCTGGAGCTCCTGCCCGTCGCTGCGGTGCGCTGGAGTCTCCCTGGCGACGTCGCTTCGGGTGCTCCCGCCAGGGTCGCTGAGACGTCGGGCGGCCCGATCTTTCCGAGAGCCCTGGGTCCCTTCCCCAGCGCCGGCTGCTCGCCCCGAGTCGTTCTCTGGCTGCGGTTGGGAGGAGGAGGAGGAGGAGGAGGAGGAGGAGGAGGAGGAGGAGGAGGAGGAGGAGGAGGAGGAGGAGGAGGAGGAGGAGGTGGAGGAGGCCGAGGAGGAGGAGGAGGAGGAGGAGGAGGAGGAGGAGGAGGAGGAATGAGCAGGAGGAGGAGGGCAAGCAAAGGGCCCGAGGTCTCTTGTATGCCTCTCGGAGCCTCTTGGGATATCTCTTGGGCACTTCTTGGACGCCTCTTGGGACGTCCTGGGGGACTCGGCGGTCGCGGGGGGCTCTTGGGCGTCTTGGGTGCCTCGGGACGGCCTCTTGGGGCCGCTTGGGGGCCTCTTGGGGCCATCTTGGAGCCATCTTGGGGCCATCTTGGAGCCTTTTGGGCCTCCTGGGCGCCTCTTGGGGCCCTCTTGGGGCGCTCTTGGGAGCCGTGGGGACGCTCTTGGAGCCATGTTGGAGGACATCGATCAGAAAAGGGAGTAGCTTTAATTAGCCTCGCCCTTCGAGAGTGCCTAAAATCGCCTCTTGGACCCCTCTTGGAGCGCTCTTGGGGCGCTCTTGGGCGCTCTTAGGGCCGTCTTGGGGCTCTCTTGGGCCTCTCTTGGGGCCCTCTTGGGCCGTCTTGGAGCGATCTTGAGGCCTCGGAAGGCCATCGAAAGCGAAAAGACGAGACGGCCACGTTCATGGATTTTCGTCAGGTTTTGGAAGTATTTTGGCCTCTTGGGGGCCTCCGTGGGAGACTCCGTGGCCACTTGGAGCCGTCTTGGAGCGGTCTTGGGGCCTCTTGGAGCATCTTGGATGCCATCTTGAGGCATCTTGCGCTATCTTGAGCCATCTTGGAGGTCGTCTTGGGCTCTCCGAGGCGCTCTTGGAGCCATCTTGGGCAATCTTGGATGCTCCAACGCGTCGCGGCCCCCCCCCGTCCAGGTCCGGGGGAGGGGATTAAAGGGGAGGGGTAGAACCCCTCCCCGAGGGGGAAAAGGGGGTTGGAAGTGGAAGCGCACTGGACCACCTGCGCGCTTCGCAATGTGGGGTGCGACTCACGTAGCTGGGCGGTACTCAGCAGCTGGCTCGCACCGCGGTCCGCGCGCGTCGTGGTGCAAGGCGAAGCTTCCAAGGAGATTTATATGCGCGATATTCGGGTCGGGCGAAAGGGGGGGATAGCCAAGGGGGGTTTTGAGAATCAGCTCACGTGGCTGATTTTCCCGGCGCCTCCCGGCGCCAGAGGTGGCCACGTGTCGAGGAAGGGGCCCCTCGGTGAGGCCGAAAGCAGCTGCAGGCAGCAACTTTCGTCACCCCCCCTTTTCCCGATGCCCCCCCTTGCGCCCGGCCCGAGACGCGGTGCTCCAGGGCACCGTGCCCAAGGCAGGTGCTCCGTGCCCTCGGGCCCCCCTGCAGGCCGCACCCCTCCTTCGGAGGCGCCGCGCCGCTGCCGCGGGCCCGCCCCGCGGGCGGAGGATCCTGACGGCGAGGTCGGACGGGGCGGCCCGGGAGCTGGCGGCCGGCCGGGAGGCGCCGGCGGAGCGCCAGGCGTGGGGCGGGGCCGCTGCCCGAAGAGCTCGGGCGGGGCGGCAGGGGGGGGATTTTTTGGGGAAGGGTCGAGCAGCGGCGGAGCGTCCCTGGCTTCGCCAGCCTCGAGCTGATCCCTATCCCTATGAGTGACACGCTCACAGGGGATGGCAATCTTAGGGATGCACCCCCAGAAGCGGGGGAAATCCCTAGGGTCGCCATCGTGGTGAGGCGATGCCCAACATAGGGGTAGGGATATGTGTTCCAGGCTGGTCATGGCTCGCCTGTAGCCCTACCAAACACAATGTTCTAAGAACCCTTTGTGGTTCCCACGAAGTGTTCTCAGAACGTTTCTGGCGGAGTCTGTCTTGTTTTAACACATCGGGTCTATGTTCTGAGAACATTGTTCTAGTTAAACGTCCGAAAAACACATGTCCGCTTTGATGTAACTTATCGTAGATCCTCCGCAGGGGATCCAGGCAATTTGCGAGTAGTTTCTTTGCGAGTAGTGGAACGCGCTCGTCTAGAGACCCCTGTGTCTCCGGGGAAGGTTGAACGAACTGCTCGGAAGGCTGGGGGTGCTTCCGGGCCTGCTGAGAAGACCCTCGCCTTTCCACTTCCCCCCCGGACTGGCCGCCGAGCGGCGCCGTTTAGGTGGGTTCGGGCTCTTGTTTTGTTTTTTGTTTTGTGTTTCGTTGCTGTTTCGCTTCGTCGTTCGCTGTTGTTTTGAACGCCCCGTGCCGTCGTTCGGTTTCATTTGGTCTTGGTCTTGTTTCAAACGTCCGTTTTGAACGTTGGTCTTCGTTTCGTTAGTCGTCGTGAACGCCCTTTTAAACATCGTTGTGGTCGGACCCTGTAAAACACATCTCTCCGATGATATGTTTTTTCTGCAGCTTGCGTTTTTTCCTCGATTTGGGCCCCTGGGGCCCGTCATCGGTCCCCAGGGGCCACCAAACACGAGTACAGGATGCAAAACTATACCCTCGGGGAAGGGGTCGGGAGCTCCTGGGGTCGCGGATCGAAAATGTCAGATCGGAGGATCTCTCTCCAGCCGTCGCCGATAGGGACTGAGAGACCGCTCGACGAGCGTCGCGGCAGTGCGACCCCATCGCGCGCCCGTCACGGTCCCCTCGTCTTGGGCCCACTCTTCCACAGTTCCTGGTCTGGGCAGCTGCGAGCTCTCGCTTCTCGCGAGCCAAATTCCTCGTCTGGCATTTTGCTGCAGGCGTTGGGGCAGTCGGTCCATGCACAGCCATGGCACTGGGTGGGCAGACCCCGCCACACTCTCGCGAGCTGTGCTCCGTGCCATCCTCAAGAGCACGGGCGAGCTCCCGAGCAGAGTCGGGGAGCCCGCCAGCCGTCCCGTGCCGACGCCCTCTGGTCAGATGGCGGCGGTGGATCCTGGCTGGGTTGGGACTGTACGCGGGGGATGGGTAGGGTTGTCTTTGCTCCGCAGAGCTGTCCGATCGCCCGTGGAACCCCGTTTCAAACAGGGTGTGCCGCTGCCGTTTGGCCAAGCGCCGGCGCGTGCCGGCAAGACCGATCCACTACATCCTGCTGCTTCGCCTCTCGTTGGCCCCCCGCACTCCCAGTTCCTCCTCCTCCCTGCCCCCAAATAGCTCCTCTTCCTTCAGCTAATCAACTGATTAACCCTCCTTCTCCCGGTTTACACTGGAGACACAATGTTGAGAAACAATATACAACAACAGAGTCCTCCTCCTCCTCCTCCTCCTCCTCCTCCTCCTCCTCCTCCTCTTCCTTTCCTCTTCGCCCTGAGGGAACGGGCTTCCGGTTGCAGACAATTTCTCGCCTCCCATCCCCGAGTCTCCCCTTCAGGGATTGGGGGCGAGAGATTCAAGCGATTAGGAAAGAGGAGGGCCTCGGGGATGCCCCCACACCCAGGGGGCTATCCAAGATGCACCCCCGTCGAAAATGGATGCCTCCTATTGTACATATGTATATATGTATATATGTATGTATATAATATAATATTATATATATATATCCCACAGTTTATCTGCGGTTTATTCGGTCTACTCGAAAGACCAAAAACATCGGGGATTGGGGCCGCCATGCCCCCCCGTTGGTCCTGAGGGAAGCGGAGCCTGCGCAGACTTCGGGGCTCTCTGGCGGTGAATCTCGGCGAGCACCTTCCTGGACCCCTCTCCTCCAGGGCCCGTTGCCTTCGGTTCTGTGCTCGCTCTGCTGCAGCTGCTGCTGCTGCTGCTGCTGCTGCTGCTGCTGCTGCTCCTCCGCGTCCCGCTCCTCCTCCCTTCTGCTGCTCCAGAGGCTGCAGCACGGCTCGGCGATGCGCTGTCGAGCAAACCTGCAGGGGGGCCCTGTCAATCTGTCTGTGCGCCTCAGCTTTGGCTTCGGCTTCAGCTGCCGATGCGCCATGAAGCGCCTTGGGGCCAGCTCACCCGAGTCGGCTTTTCCGCTCGCACGGGTGCTCCCCCCTCTGCTGCTCCCACCCCTGTCAGTTCATAATGATAGGATGCCGCTCCTGGGCAGTTGAATTCAGCATCGGTGCTGTCACAATGTTGGCCGAAAACCAACTCAATGTGACGTCATCCCGTTACTTTCGGCTATGAATTCTTGTGCTCGTCCGGCCCGAGGTGGCTCGATGGCTCCGTTACGTGGCCAAGCTGCCCTGGAGCAGCTCTGGCGAAGGCCTCCCGCGAGCTGCCGTCCAAGCGAAGCAGCCGGTGCCAGGCCGCGCCGACGTGGCTCCGGAATCTCGCCAGCATCAGGGGAGCAGAGCGCCCCCGTCGTCGCGGACCCTGCGCCTTGGCCGCCCCCCGCCGGAGAGCGAGGCCAGGCCCCGCATCCTCAGCAATCCGTTTCGCTTCCGCCCTCTCGGGCCCTTCGCCCTCTCCGGCCTCTCTCTTCTCGGAAACCTTCCGGCCTTCTCAGAGGCCCCCCCCAGAGGCTTCGGAGGGTGCCCCCAAGCCCTTCAGAAGGCCAGAGTTAAGTCGGGCCTGTTCCTCTACAGGAGGAAAATTCAAAAATAACCACAAAATAGTATGGGGACCATTTTGTTGAGCATTTGTTTGTTATATATATATATATGTATAATATATATAATATATATAATATATATAATATATATATATATTATATATATATATATATATAATTTTTCGTCGAAAATCCCCCTGTAGGGGGACACGCCCGACCTAACCCAAGCCCCTCAGAAGGCCAGAGTGCTTCCCAGACATGCGATGTTTTGTCCTTTCCCCAGGACCTGTTTTTCATCCCGAGTCGTTTTTGACGGTCCCAGGGCTCGGTCCTGGCCCCCGGAGGCCGAACACGGCGAGAACCTCCCGTCGTGCTTCTCTCTGACGATGTGGCGTGTAAGCGCCCTCGCGACACACGTGGCGTGGCGCGCTGGCGGCCCGCGTGAGCCACTGCGTGAGGTCGCCACGTCATCTCGCGTAAGACCAGTTTTTGACCGTCGCTTTCGGTAGCAAATCATGGGAGCCCTCGTGTCTTCAGTGTCCAGCGTCGTTCAGCGCCTGGTCATCGATGAGATCGCGCCAGTTTGGCGTCGGTCCGCGTCGATCAGCATCGGTTAGCGTCGATTCAGTGTCGACCAGAGTCGCTCCTGTGTGGATTCTGAGCCTTCTCAGGATGGCCCGCCCCCTACAGTCGGGGCGCTGAAGAAGGAACCCTTTTCGCTGGGGAGGGGCTCCGTGTTCCTTGATTGTTGCAAAGTTTGCCTCGGGTTTTCCTGAGGCTTTCCGTCGGAAGTCGAGGTTGAACTTATGGGGAAAAGGGGCCTCGTTCCTTATTTAGGCTTCCTTAGGTCAACGCCTCGACTGTATGCCCACTCCCCCGTGACGCGCCGCCCTGCTGCTGCCCCTCGTCGCCCGCCCATCGCCTCCCAGCTGGCCCGAGCAGGGGGCCAGCGAGCTGATGCGCCTGGTCGAGATCCCCGGCATCCGGACCCGGCCCCCGCCTCTTCGCGGAGCTGGCCTCGTCCTGCGAGGAGGAGGAGGAGGAGGAGGAGGAGGAGGAGGAGGAGGAGGAGGAGGAGGAGGAGGAGGAGGAGGAGGAGGAGGAGGAGGAGGAGGAGGAGGCGGAAGAACGTGACGATGTTCAGACGCGCAGGCAGGACACATACGCAGTGAGCATGGTGACCGTCCAGGTTTCGCGCGGTCTCGTATCCGACGCGTGAGTTTCCGTATCAAGCAAACGCAAGGTTGTTCGAAAGAGGATTTGCAGAGGAGGAGGAGGAGGAGGAGGAGGAAGAGGAAGAGGAGGAAGAGGAGGAGGAGGAGGAGTAGGAGGAGGAGGATGAGGAGGAGGAGGAGGAGGAGGAGGAGGAGGAGGAGGAGGAGGAGAGGCATCCCTGAGCCGCGTGGATGGTCGAGGTTCGGGATGTGTATGGATTTTTTTGTGTCTTTCGGGGACTCCGGAGACCTTGGCGCGTCACGGTGCCTCGTGTATCGTTTCTAAGTTGCCGCGCCACATGTTCTTTCTCGTGCAGCCACCACCTTCCCTCCTCTCCTCCTCCTCCTTTCCCTCTATTGCCTTCTTCCTTCCTGCCTTCGTTTTTTTTCCCTCGTGGTGACCCTCCCTCTCCTACCTCGACCTAGCTACCCCTCCCCTCCCCCTCCATCTCCCCTCCATCCCCCTCCCCTCCCTCCTCCCCTCTCCCCCCTCCCCCCCTCCGTCCCCCCCCCCCCTCCCCTCCCCGCCGCCGCCGCTCCCGCAGCCATTTTGGCTCCAGGGCGCCCGAGGGGCGCCCGTGCAGCACCGCAGACACTCACCGGCGCACCGCGCCGCGCGTCGGCGCGCGCGCGCGCCCAGGGGGCCTCTGGGCAGCCTCGCGGTCGGCGGCGCGCACAGGGGGGGCCAGGGCCTGAGAGGGCTTTTTCCCTCCTCCCTCCCCCTCCTCCCTCCTCCCTCCTCCCCTCCTCCCTCCTCCCTCCTCCCTCCCTCCCTCCTCCCTCCTCCCTCCCTCCTCCCTCCTCCCTCCTCCCGGAGCACGGTGTGTCCCAAGCCCCGCGTCGAACAGCAGCACAGCATCCCTCCTCCCTCCTCCCTCCCTCCCCCCTCCTCTTCTCCCTTCTCCCTTCTCCCTTCTCGGTGTGTCTCTCTCTCTCTCTCTCTTTCTCCTGCCTTCTCCCTTCTCCGAAGCAGAACGTTCGGCTTGCAACAATCACATCGTCGCAGCTCTTGGCGTGTGGGCCCCCTTCGAGCTCTTCGTGATCGCCGTCGTCGTCGTCCTCCCACTACGCATCCGCGTGATTCTCCTTCTCGCCCTCGCCCTCCCCCTTCCGCTGCACCTCCTCCTCCTCCTCCTCCGCAGTCCCCTTCTCTCCTCCTCCCGCTCCTCCTCCGAGCTCTGGGCTGCTGGCACTTGTGCCTCCCTGACGTCGTGCCCCCCTCCTCGCCGCCCTCCTCGCCCTGCTCCCCCCCGGTGTGCGCCGCCCGCCCCCGGAGACAGACCCGGCTGGGCAGGCCCAGGCCCCCGCCCCCTGCAGATCGACGGACGGGGCACCGCACGGCCGGCGTGGCCCGCCCCCCCCGGGGCCGCCCTCGGGCGTCCCGCCTGCCGCGGGAGGGAAGGCCAGGGGCAGCGTTGGGCGGGGGCGGGCTCGGGGGGGGGGAAGGAGGCTCGAGGTTCTCGGGGGGCTCGAGGTTCTCGAGGTTCTCGGGGGGGGGGGGAATGGAGGTCCGAGGCTCTCGGGGGCGCATCGTCAGGAGGGACAGTCCAGGTCTCCCCGACGGGGTCGGAGCATGTGGGGTCTGAGGATCGCGCCGGTCGCCGATGCACCGCCGATGCATCGCCGATGCGGCCCGATGTGGAGTCCGAACTGTTCCACGCCGACGGCGCCGATAGCTCGCCGACGTCGCTGATGCAGCGCGATTCTCCGACCCCATCTACTCGGACCCCTATCTAGGAGGCCTCTAGACAGGGGCACCGTTAGGAGGGGATACGGGGGGGGGGGACGAGCGTCAGGGGGAGCGTCGGGGGGGGGCATGCAGTTTGTGCCAAAAAGTTGGAAATGGAAGGGTGCATTTTTCAGATTGTGGCATTTGCTTGGTATCCAGGACAGCCCCATGCAATCACATCGGGCGCTTCACGCACGGCCAACCGACGCGGGCCAAAATGAGTAAGATTCTGAAACGCTTGGCGCGCCTGGGTAGCGGTCCCTCCGTGCACGACACTTCTTGAGACTTCCGTTCCCTGATTTAGTGTCGGCGACTTCTACGGCGAATCACTACCGCCCTCTGCCTTTCGAAAGCGCCTATGCGGCCAAACGTTGCGGCCAGATCTCGGGTAAGCTATCGGACTTCGTAAGCCCCCCAGCCGTTGTGGAAACCCTTCGGGG
>CAUYUJ010017626.1:120967-140967 GCA_963575745.1 Prorocentrum cordatum | reverse complement strand
CTTGTGCCTGCTGGGGGCCTTTGGGGGCTTCTTGGGGGCCTCTTTGCCAGTCTCGGGGCGTTCCTGGCCCGTCTGACGCCGTCGGAAGCGGTCTTTGGGGCCTCTGTGGGCCGTCTTGGGGCCCTCTTGGGGTGCTCCAGGGCCGTCTTGGAGGCCATCTGGGCGTTTTGGAGGCCTCTTGGGCCGTGTTGGGGCCCTCTTGCTTGGGACCGTCTTGGGGGCCATCTTGGAGGCCTCTTGGGCGATCTTGGGGCGATCTTTTGGGGCTTTTGGGCCGTCTCGGGTCGTCGGAAGGCAGAAAAGAAACAAATACTAAAGTCTTTCAAAAAACAAACGGGAAGCCAATGATTTTGGCCTCTTCGGGCCTTCCTGGAGGCCCTCTCAGGGGCCTCTTGGGCCGTCTTTGTTGGCGGTCTCTTGGGGGCCTCTTTCGGATCTTTTGGGCTGTCGTAGGCCATCTTGAGGCCATCTTGGGCTGTCTTGGGTGCATCTTGGGGCCATGTTGGGGTCTCTTGGGGCCATCTTGGCCGTCTTGTAGGCATCTTGGAGGCCATCTTGAGACATCTTGGCCGTCGGAGTGGCCATCTTGAGCTGTCTTGGGGGATTTTTTCCAGACGTTAATGTTCAGGGCCCTTCCGGGTGGCCGGCGCGCTGAACCGAAGCCCTAGGGGGAGTTCTGGAAAAGAACCGAAACCGACGCCTCAGGACATCTAGCACGCCGTACGCCCCTGTGGCAAGCCAACAGGGGGCGGCGGATCGAAGACGCCTACGGTGAATCACCGCCGCCCCCTGCCTTTTTGGAACCGTATATGTGGCCGAAAGTTGAGGCCAGACCTGCCAATCTATCGGACCATGTGTTCCCCGAATCGGTTTGGAAAGCCTTCGGGGAACACGTGGGTATCTTGAAGGTCATCTTGGCCGTCTGGAGGCCATTTTGACCCTTTCGGGCCTTCTTGGAGGATGTCTTGGAGGGCTCTTGGACCGTCTTGGAGGCCATCTTGAGCGTCTTGGAAACCTCTTGGGCCGTCTTGTGGGCCTCTTGGGGCCGTGTCTTGGGGGCACTTGGGCCGTCTCGGGCCGTCGGAAGGCAGAAAAAGAGCAAAGGCCACAATCCTTCAAAAACCCATTGGGAAATCAATGATTTTGGCCTTTTCGGGCCTTCCTGGAGGCCCTCTTGGAGGCCTCTTGGGCCGTCTTGGGCCATCTTAGGGCCATCTTCGGCCGTCTTGGTGGGCTCCTTGTCCGTCTGACGCCGTCGGAAGCCGTTGGGGGGGCCTCTATGGGCCGACTTGGGGCCCTCTTGGAATGCTCCATGGCCGTCTTGGAGGCCATCTTGGGCGTCTTAAAGGCCTCTTGGACCCGTCTTGGGGGCCTCTTGGGGCCGTCTTGGGGCCCTCTTTGGCCGTTCTGGGGCCATCTGGAGGCCTCTTGGGGAGGGTGGGGTTCACTGCGTTCGGGAGCTCCCGAGCGAAGCGAACCCCACCCTCCCCCTCAGAAATCGTGGGGGCTAGGGGTAGGGTTCGCATGTGGCCCCCTATGGAGGCAACTGCTGGGAGGTGTTCGTCGGAAAGAGTAAGGAGTATCAAGCCCCACTGGGGGGCTCCTGACTCCCTTCCCGCCCCCGGGCTGGCCGCCGCTCTGCACCCCCCCCCGCAGAGGGCCCGACGCTCCTGCGACCATGCAGGAGCTCCCCGGAGGCCTCCCCGGGCGCCTCCGAGGGCGCCTCCCTCTCGGCGGGCCTCCGGGGAGAGCGCCCTCTGCTTATAGGCCCCCGGAGGAGGCCCCCGGAGGCCGGCGAGGCGCGAGGGGGGTCGACTAGACGTAAGAGTGACCTTTCGCTGGAGTGACCTTTGGTGCGGGCACAGATGGGTCCCCAGATGGTGGAAAACGAAGCAGGAGCAACGGCTTGCGCGCCCAGGTTTGGTCCCCACGCGGCCCCCAAAAAGCCGCGCACAAAAGGTCACTCTTACCCAGGGTCACTCTTGCGTGTAGCCGAGGTATAGCCAGGACCCCAGGTACCCTGACCTTCCAGGAGGGCTAAAAATAGCACCAGGACGTCGACGTCCCAATTCCTGTCGAGGTTTGAGGCAGTCCAGACAGGTCATAGATCTATAGGTCTGGAGTGCTTTTTTTGGGTACTCTGGAAGGTCAGGGTAAGGGGACCCGGTTAGTGGTAGGGCCCGGGAGCCCCCAAATTGGCCAGGATCACCAAACCAGATCTGCCGCAGCTGGTGTTTTTTCGTGTGACGGCAGCTCCGGTTGGTGGAACGGGGCGGGGGGGCGTCCCCCAGTACGCATCACTATACCAGGTACCACTAAACCCAGTTCTGTCAACGCCCGACCTGAGACGGGGGTCAATGCAAACTGGGGTCAGCCAGAGCGCCGGATCTTGCAGGCTCCTGCAGGGCCAGGGGTGCACTGGCCCGGGTTTTGGGTGTAGGATCCTGCAGGATTTTGCAGGATCCTTCGCCTTGGCCAGGGTTTGGGTGCAGGATCTTGCAGGATCCTGCATGGTCTGACCGACCCGGGTCTGGCTTTAAGTCGGGCTTGTCCCTCTACAGAAGGAATATCCAAAAATAGTGTAGAAAATAGTCAGGGGACGATGCTTTAACCTTTTTCGAGCATTTCGGGGGTATTCTTTGAGTTGTTTTTGAGTTTTTGCCCAAAATCCCCCTGTAGGGGGACAGGCCCGACCTAAGTCTGGATTGACCCAGGTCGGAAGATCCCCAGAAGGGGTCCGGAGACGTCCGAGGGCGTCGATCCTCGAGCTGCGAGCCTCGACCCTCCGGCTTGAGCAGGCGCCGCCCCGGGGTCGGCATCGCCCAGACATACTTACAGTGCCGTTTTCAATACATGCTCTGCGTGCGGACCATGTATTACAAAGAAAGGGTTGATGAAAAAATGCAAGGGTGAGTTTTAGCATTAATTTATTCATACATGAATCATGCATCAAAACTCCAATGTTTTTAAACATCCCATGTATTAAAACCTGCCCTGTGTGCTCAAGTCGGGCCTGTCCCTCTGCAGGAGGAATCTTCAAACATGGTCTAAACAAATGGTCTGGGAACGATTTGTTTTTTGGGCTGTGGAGCTTCTAGCGGAAGAGGCTCGCTCTCGCCCTGCAGATGAGAAACAGTTGTTTGGGCTATTTTTGACTATGTTCGAGCATCTTTGGCTATTTCTCGTTTTTCCAAAATCCGCCTGTAGGAGGACATGCCCGACATAAACTTCTGCTAGGCGTGCGTGGCCCCCCTACGGGGCGACGCGCGCGCGCCGAGGAACCATGCAGTATGTGCTCGGCGACGGGCGCTTTCTGGCCATGCATCGCCTGCGTAACGATATATATATATATATGTATATATATATATATATACAGAAATAAAAAGTGTATATACACGTATAACTACGCTATACTATGTCTGTGCTGTATGTGTTCAGTTCGGCCGTGCACCGCCATCGGGGGCGCCTAGTATCGGTGTGTCCTTCTGCGCCCCATGATCCCCATAGGGGCCAGCATCCTGTGCCGTGTCTCGTCCGTCTGGCAGATGCCGCGCCAGCGAACCATCTCCGACCTCACCACGACCACCGCGGGCACCGTGGGCACGCACGAGACCGAGGACGGAGACCGAGGAGGGCGGGGCAGGAGCAGGGGGGCGAGGATGAGGATAGTGGAGGAGGAGGAGGAGGAGGAGGAGGAGGAGGAGAACGTGGAGGATGAGCAAGGAGGACCAGGGGAATCGAAGGAGGAGGCGGAGCAGGTGGACACGATGATGATGGTGGTGACGACGACGATGACGATGACGAGGGCGATGATGATGAGTGTGAGGATGAGAATTCTGATGGGGATGAGAATGCTGACGTTGTTGCAGCTGATGATGATGACGATGATGATCAGGATGATAATGCTGCTGATGATGATGACGATGAGGAGGAGGAGGAAGAGGAGGAGGAAGAAGAGGATCGAGGGCATCGGGGCTCGTATCGCTTGACAATGTCCGCAGCTCGAAGCTCGAAGCTCGAAGGATGATGATGATGATGTGGCTGATGATGATGACGATGATGATGATGCTGAAGATGATGATGGTGGTGATGGTGGTGATGATAATGATGAGGGGGATTGTTGAGGGGGACATGGTGATGATGAAGATGATGATGCTGATGATGATGCTGATCAGGATGATGATGATGATGATGATGATGATGATGATGATGATGATGATGATGATGATGATGCTGATGATGATGATGATGATGATCAGGTTTAATTTTTGGCTTAAATTGATGACTCTGATGGCGAGTATGTAGATTATGCTTGTTTTGATGATGATGGTCAGAATAATGATGATGATGATGATGATGATGATGATGATGATGATGATGATGATGATGATGATGATGATGATGATGATGATGATGATGATGATGCTGGCGATGATAATGCTGATGATACTGATGATGATGATGCTGATGATGCTGATGATGAGGATGATGATGATGATCATGATCATGATGATGATGATGATGATGATGATGATGATGCTGATGCTGATGATGATGATTCTGATGCTGATGCTGATGCTGATGCTGATGCTGTTTTCGATGATGGTGCTGTTGATCAGGTTGAATATTATGATTCGTTTGATGATTTAGATGATTATGATAACGAATCTGTAGATTCTGCTGGTGATGATGATGGTCACGATGCTGCTGCTGATAATGACGATGCCATGGATCTGCTGCAAGGAGGAGGAGGAGGAGGAAGAGGACGGGGCATGCTGCTGATGACGATGCTGATGATGCGGATCATGCCTACGGTCCTATTCTTTTCCAGCGGCCTTCGTCAGTCTAGCGTGCACATATATATATATATATATATATATAACGAGGTGTATAGAAGATAATTTCGAGGAGGGGGATGCAGGATGATATCGAAGGAGGACTCGTAGGATGAGAAGAACGAGGAGGCTGACCAATGTAAGCCCAAGGCGCATCAATGATGTTGAAACAAGCCCTTTCTCAAAATTTCTCGTCATATGTCCCTACAAGAATGTTTGTTCACTGCTGGACGTGCTCCGCTGGAAGACAACCGTCTGGGAATCCCCCCTCGTGCCAACACAACACCCCCTGGACTTCAACGCTCTGTTGCGTCCTGACGATTCTGCATCGTGCCCGAACATCATGGCTGGGACTTCAACACCACGCGAATCAACGTGAGTGGTGCGCCTTGACAGTCCGAAATCGTACCACAGCACCGTTCCTGCGATGTCAGCTGTAGGGCCTGTTAAGCGGTTGTACACTTTTACGACGGTCTTGCACCACCTAAGCCGAAACGCACGCTTCGAAAAGGCACCGCCCTCAAGTCGTGAAGCCCTCATACATTTTGAAGACGATTGCGCGCGGCGCTATGGGAAGAGCCGTATTTCGAAAAAGGACCCGCCTTCCCACCGTGAAGCTGTTGCACACCTGTAAAACGAGTGTGCGCGGCGCTAAGGCGAGAGCCACATTCTATAAAGGAGCAGCCCTCCATCCGTGACGCGGTTGCAAACGTTTTAGACGACTGTGCGCGGCGCTCAGTGAAACTCTTGCATATCTCAAAACGAGTATGCGCGTTTCTGAGGCGAGAGCCACATTTTGCGAACAACTCGCCCTCCATCCGAGAAGCTCTTGCCAACTTTTCAAACCAATGTGTGCGTGCGACCTAAGACAAGAGCGCCACATTTCGAAATGGAGCTGCCCTCCTTCCGTGAAGATCTTGCAAGCTTTGAGGACGACGGGGCGCGGCGTTCAGGCGAGAGCTATATTTCGAATACGACCCGCCCTCCATATGAGAAGCTCTTGTAAACTTACAACACGTATGTGCGTGACTGAAAGCGAGAGCAGCATTTCGAAAAGGAACCGCCCTTTACCCGTGAAGTTCTTGTAAGTTTCAAAGACGACTCTGCGCGGCGTTCAGGCGAGAGGCACATTTGAAAATGGCCCGCCCTCCATTCGCGATGTACGTGCAAACTTTTGAGACGAATGTGCTCGGCGCTAAGGCGGGAGCTTCATTCTGAAAAAGGAGCCGCCCTCCATCCGTGAAACGGTTGCAAACTTCTAAGACGCTTGTGCGCGGCGCTAAGGCGACAGCTTCATTTTACAAACGATCCGCCCTCCATCCGTGACGCTCATGCAATCTGGTAAGACGACTGCGCGCGGCGCTCAGTCGAGGGTCGCGTTTTGAAAACTACCCGCACCCTGGAAGTCAGCTCTTGCGCACTTTGCTCACGAATGTGCGCGACGCTAAGGCGGGAACCACGTTTTGCAAAGGACCCGCCCTTCATCCGTGAACCTCGTGTATTTTAAGACGACTGTACGCGGGGCTCAGGCGAGTGCCACATTTTGAAGCCGTGCTCCACCCGTGAAGTTTTTGTAACTTGCAAACTTGTAAGACGAACGTGCGCTGCGCTAACGCGAGAGCCACATTTTGAAAACGGCCCTCCCTCCATCCGCGACACTCTTGTGACCTTTTATGACGAATGTGTGCGGCGCCAAGGCGAGAGCCGTCTTTCGAAAACGGCACGCCCTTCATCCGTGAACATGTTGCGAACTTTGAAGACTCCTGAACATAAACGGTGATGAGTTTTCAGGCGAAACGCCCGGCCCACCCTGTCGACATGTATCGGGGTGTGACGTGGAGGAATTGCTTATGAGGAACGAGGAAGAGGAGGAGGAGGAGGAGGAGGAGGAGGAGAAGGAGGAGGAGGAGGAGGAGGAGGAGGAGGAGGAGGGGGAGGAGGGGTAGGGGGAGGAGGAGGAGGAGGAGGAGGTCCTTCTCCTCTGCCTTCTCCTCTCTTCTACTCCCCTCGTCACTTCCTGCTAATGGAGGCCTCTTCGATTCCTGCCAACGGATGACTGGGGCTGGGAGCCCCAGGCGGGTGACTAGGCGGCAGTGTGAAGTGCCATGGGCCCTAGGCTGGGGACCCCCACCAGTCCATATCGTCCCCAGTCGGCCCAAGACGCCCAGAAGACAGCCCGAGTGGACCCAAACCCAGCCAAACAAGGTTCCAAGACCGCCCTAGATGCTCCTGAGACGCCCCAAAGAGGTCCAGGAGAGCTCCCACGAGGCCTTTGAGATGTCCCAATCATTGATTTCCAGTGAGGTTCCAATGATTTCAACACTGTCGTCTTCCCCGTCCTGACAGCGTCCAAGACGGCCCAAGAGGCTCCAGAGATCGGCCCACGACGGTCAAATGACCCTGTGAGGGCATCCAGCTGGCCCCCAAGAAGGCTTCGAGGGGCTCCAGACGGCCAACGATATTCTATCAAGTTTCAAAGACTGCCGTGGAGGCTCCGGAGATAATCCAAGAGCTGTACAAGACAGCTCCCACGCCTCCAATATGTCCACATCTCCGAGCAATGCTAGCACTTGGGATTCTTGGCTTACTTCAGTACCCAGCTGCCTGCGGTAAATCCCGGTGGCGACTATTCGAGGAGGCACGCGAGTCTGTCAACTGTGACACTTCGGGTCTCTCGAAGGTTCTGGGGGCCCCTTCAGAGGTTCCCTAGGGGCGCCTCGGGGGCTCTTGGGGGCTCCTTGGGCCTTCTGAGGGCGTTCCTGGGCCCTATGGGCGCTTTCAGAGTCTATCCTGGGGGGCTCTATGGGTCGTCTAGTGGCTCTCTTAGGGACC
The DNA here is from genome assembly GCA_963575745.1 of Prorocentrum cordatum. NCBI lineage: Eukaryota > Dinophyceae > Prorocentrales > Prorocentraceae > Prorocentrum > Prorocentrum cordatum. The sequence continues at coordinate 133,300 of CAUYUJ010017626.1, read as the reverse complement.
TTGCGGGCCGTCTGAGCGCCAACTTGGGCTGGCCTGGGGTCCTCTTGGGCCGCTCTTGGGCCGTCTTGGCGCCCTCTTGGGCCGTCTTGGGGCCCCCTTCGTGCCCTCCTGGGCCGTCTTGATGGCCATCTTGGATGCTTCTGGGGCTGTTTTGAGCCGACGAGAGCTCGAAACGGCAAACATGGAAACATCCTTCAAAAACCTGCGGAAAATCACAGATTTTGGCCTCTTCGCGCTTTGCTGGAGGCTCTAATAGAGCCCTCTTGGGCCGTCTTGGAGGCCTGTTTGGTCGTCTCGAGGTCATCTTGAGCAATCTTAGACCGTCATGGAGGTCTCTGGCGGCCTTGTTGGTGGCATGTCAGGTCCGTCTAAGAGATTATCTCGGGCGTTTTGGACGCCTTGGAGAGCGCCAGGCAGGCCTCTTGGCTGCCCAGGGAGCCCCAGGAGTGGGGGGGCGGTGCGCGCAGCTGGGCGCGGCGAAAGGGGGGGGGGTCCCTGAGAAGGCTGCAGAAACCCTGCCAGACAGCACTTGGCATTCTTCCACGCCTCAACGTGCGAAGGCACGGTGGCGGAGGGAGAAATCAAGACGGGCTTCGGAGCCCTCCCACCTCCGCTGTGCGCTTGGAGGGGCCGTCCGACGGTCGGCCGTGGAGAGAATGGTGGCCGACGGGGAAGCTCCGGGCCCGGAGGCGGATGGGGGACCCCCGGCCCCCCGGGGTAGGTCGAATGATCTCCAGAGAGGGGGGGTGGGCGGGCTTTGTGCGCGGAGCGGGTCGGGCAAGGCTTCGCTTGTGTATAGAGGTGCCTCCTCCCTCCTCCCTCCTCCCTCCTCCCTCCTCCCTCCTCCCTCCTCCCTCCTCCCTCCTCCCTCCTCCCTCCTCCCTCGGGGGTACAGAAGTGGGGCCGGAGCGGGGCCCAGGCCGGTGCGGGAGCGGAAGCGCGGAGGGAGGAGTTCGTTCCAGGAGGGGGCCCCGAGACGGGCCCGCCGGCGCTGGCGGCTGCCCGGGGCTCCGAGGTTTTCAAGGAGAAGCTCCCCCCCCGAGGAGCAGGAAGAGAGAGAAATCGACTCCTCCGGCGCGGCCGAGGGGGCGGCTATGCAGGGCGTTGGTGCCATGCGTGCATGGGCCCCCGAATCGGGTCGAGAGCTAGGAGCCCGCCACCCCGGCCGGGTGGTCTCGAGTCGCATGGCCAGGAAGTGGATGCCGCCGGACGGGGGCCTTCAGCAGGCCCAAGAGGCGAAGCCGAGGTGGTGCGTGAGAGGACGCGAGGGCGAGGATGCCGGCGAGTCGCGAGTGCATCCCCCCACTCCTCAAAGGCAGTCCCTGATATGCTCTTCCTGACAATGCCGCTGTCGCAGGGCCTGGAAGCGACCCTCGGGGGCAATCGGAGCTGTTCATGAGACCCCAGTGCCCACTGTTCGTGGAGCCCTGCGGGGGCGTTGGTGTGGCTCCCGGAGCGTTGATAGAACTCATCGCTCCTGTGTGCGGTGTGGGCGAGGACTCCCATGCGCTGCGTGGGACTACCGTCTCCTTCCTCGAATCCAAGGGACACGTGGAATCCAGTCTTGCGCCTTGCTGGGTGACCGAGAGTGGGCTCGAGGGGCCCGAGGGGCCCGAGGCGATGGTCCTCATCGAAGTGGGCGACTGGTGCATGGCCTTGCGGCCAGGCCTGAGTGGCGGGGGCTGTGAAGAACTTCCAGCAGCGTTTCGAGTTCGAAAATGTCCAGCTCTTGGACTCCAGCGGAGTTGAGTACATCGGCTGAAGATTGCACGATCTTCCAGACATAGCAGGAAAAGTCAGCCCCAGAGCCGTTGCGCCGACTCCCTCTTCCCTGGAATCGCAGGCCCGAGCGCGCCGCCCCCCTGGTCGGCAAAGGAGTCGAATCCTTGCGTTCCGTGGTGTGCCGTCTTCACCGGGGGCTGCCGCGAGACCAGGGCCGAGGCACCTGGCGCCGCCTCCCTTCCGGCGGGTCGATCTCGCTCTTCGGCTGTGGGGGGCGCTCCTGTTGTCAATGGGATGGTCGGTCGCTTGAGACAAGCCGAAGTGTTCCCGCACCTGCCCGGAACGAAGGATTGCAAAAAAACCGAAGGATTGCAAAAAACGAAGGATTGCAAAGAAACCAAGGATTGCAAAAAAACCGAAGGATTGCAAAAAAACCCTGGATTGCAATCCTGGGTTTTTTTGCAATCCTTCGTTCAAGTGAGCGGGCGGACCCGTCCTCGCTGCCGCGTCGGACTGCGGAGGCGCCGCCCCGAACACGCACGGGGGCGCGCCCCGGCGGGCGCGGCAGGCAGCTGCCGGGGCGCGTCCCTTGCGGGCGCGGCGATGGGGCGCAGAGCCGCGCCCCGCCGGCGTGGAGGTCCTGCCGAGGCCAGCGGCAAGCCCCGCCCGCTCTCGCCGGGGATCGCCAGGCGCTGAGCGCGGGCCTCGCGGATGCCGAGCGGCGCTCCGCGTGCTTCTCCATGGCGCGTGGAGGGGGGGGGGGGGGGGCCTCTCGGGCGGCTCCTGGAGGGCCCGCGTCGGCCCATGTGCTTCGTGGTCGAGAGAGTGGTGCGCTTCTGGACACTCAGCCCGGTGGAAGCGCCCGCGTTGTCGGCGCCGAGGGGATGTCTGGCATCCTGGGCAAAGACAATTCGGGGAGTGAACGACCGAAGAGCGGCCATCGACTTGGCCGTGTGTCGCGACTCGTGAGGGCGTGCCAGAGGACTCGTCCGATGGGTACCCCATCCCTTTTTTACGCCAGTCGACGTGATGACCGATGGAGACCTCTCCAGGTCGAGTGCAGCGCGGTTGCCGCTGCTCTGGTCATGTCGGCAGCAGATCTTTTCTGAGCTTACGGCGAGGGAGGCCCGGAAGCAGGGCTCCTTGAATCAAGGGTTAAGTCGGGCCTGTCCCTCCACAGGGGTAATATTCAAACATAGGCAAAAAATAGTCAGGGGAGGGGACTATTTTTCAGCATTTTTTTTTTTTTTATTACCATTTTGGAGTTTTTTTTTTTTGTTTGTTAAAAAAAAAGTTTTCGCTCAAAATCATCCTGTAGGGGGACAGGCCCGACTTAGATCAAGGGCGGTCTGGGGCCGCCTCCGTCCGACAGCTGCCGTCGGAGTCGCCGTCGCGACGGGAGGCCGGTGCGGTCCAGATTTTTTGTCGCCGCGTCGCCCGGCCCGCGAGCGGAGCCCGAGACGTGGGGGCGGCCCGTGTCCGTGCTGCGCTCGTTGCTGCGGCAGGTGACTCCTTGGTGACAATGCTGCGTGGGGGTGTCCATCCTGGGGCTTGAGTCGATGTGTTTGCAACTGTGACTCGGTCTCCTCGAAGCTTGGTTTCTCGCGGTAAGATCATGTATGCCATCGACATAGATGAGATGTCCAAGAGCGAACCCCAAGACGAAGAGTTGCATGCGATAATGCGGATGTCCGCGCGCTGGCCCGCTCCGGGCGGGGCCCGAGCCTGCGCCCACGCGGCTGGCGGCGCCTGCGCGTCCTCGGTCGAAGATTGCGGGCCTTTCCATTGCCAGGTGAGAATTCTGAGCTCGCCCAAATGGGGCGCAAATGGGGCCGACTGTGAGGATATATTTTCATCTGCAGTCGAGCGTTGGGCGATTCTGAACCCTTGGACGTGATCGAGTGTGCGGGACATTCTGTAGGCACCGTCTTCGGCTCGGGAGTTCGTCGCGAGCGTGATAAAAGAACTCCTCGCCATCCTTTCAGTCCTACACCTAATGTGTCCTCACTCCACATCTTCCGCGCCATGCGGCAAGCGAGGCGTGCGCGAGCGAGGCGTGCGAGGCAAACGATGGTTCTATCGTTTAGAGCGTTTTATCCTCCGCCTCCTCCTCCTCCTCCGCCTTCTCCCTCGTCCTCCTCTTCCTCCTCTTCTTCTTCTCCTCTATTCATTCTCCTTGAAGACAATTCCTCCCTGTCGCACCCCGACGCCGGTCGACAGGGCGGGCCGGGCGTTTCGCCTGAAACTTCCCCACCATTTATGATCCTGAAGTTGAGAATTTACAAGATTTTCGCGGATGGAGGGCGGCCCGTTTTCAAAATGTGGTTCCTGCCTTCTCGCCGCGCGTTAAAGAATGCAAGAGTTTCACGGAATGAGGGTGGCTCGTTTTCGTAGTGTGGTTCTCTTTTTAGTGCTGCGCATTTTGTTCTAAACATGTTAGAGTTTCACGGATGGAGGGCGGCCCTTTTCAAAATGTGGTTCTCTCTGCAGCGCCGTGCAAATTCGTTTGATGAGAAGAAGCAATTTCACGGATGGAGGGCGGCCCGTTTCCAAAATGTGGCTCTCGCCTGTGCGTCGAGCGCACTCGTCTTTGACATTGTAGTTTCGCAGATGTAGGGTGGCCCGTTTTCAAAATGTGGCTTTCGCATTAGCGTTGCGCGCGTTCGTTTTAGAATAATGCGGTCTTTTGATTGGTCGAAGGCGTTTTTTGTTTTCAATAGGCGTCTCTCGCCTTAGCGTCACGCACCCTCGTCTTAAGAGCTTGGAGCAGTTTGAAGGATTCTTATGGTTAACGTTACGGTACGTCAGGGCCCAACAGTCACATCGATTTGTAGTGTTGAAGTCCCAGGAATGGTGTTCTTGCGCGATTCGGGATCGTCAAGACGTAACGCTAACGGTGACTCGCGGCTTTGATGTCCCAGGCATGGTGTTCTGGCAAAGTTCTGGATTTTCAAATCGTTGTTTCCCAACGGGGTATTTCCCGTAATGAAAATGACTCGTGTAGGGGCCTTTGAAAGGGGGAATTTGAAGTGAGGGTTAATATTGCAATATCGTTGATGAGTCTTGGGTTTGCTCTGGTCCTCCTCCTCCTCCTCTTCCCGCGCGCGCTCCGACGAGGAGGTAGAAAGGGAGGATGAGGGCGTGGATGGGAGGGTGGTATGGAAGGATCAGCAAAGGGGGAGGGGGAGCAGGAGGGGGAAAAGGAGGAGGAGCATGAGGGCCGGGAGGAGAGGGAGGGGAGAGAGAGAAGGAGGTCGTCGCCGTCGCTGCCGTATTCGCCTTCGCCGTCGCCGTTGCCTTCGCCGTCGCCGTCGCCTTCGCCTCTGAGCCGTTCTCGTCGTCGTCGTCGTCGTCGTCGTCGTCGTCGTTATCGTCGTCGCCTTGGCCGTCGCCGTCGACGTCGTCGTCGCCGCCGTCTCCGCCGTCGCCCGTCGTCTCCGTCGTCGCCGTCGCCGCCGTCGTCGCCGGCAGCGCCGAGGACGATCCGTGGCGTGAGGACGGGGACGCCCTGCGGCCGGCCACCGGGATGCCCATCTGGTTGGAGTGGGGCGGAGGCGCGCGCGTTCGGTGCTGGCCTGTCCGTTTTTTGTTTCCCGCATCCTAAGTGGGGCTTTTGGCGCGCAGTCCTCACACCTCTCCCCCCTCTCCTCCCGTCCTCCTTTCACACCCACCCTCACTAACACACCATCATGATCATGATCATGATCATGATCATGAGCATCATCATCATCATCATCATCATCACCACCATCATCATCATGTCCATCATCTCCATCATCATCGTAATGATAAGAATAATCATTATCATCACCATCATCATCATCATCACCATCATCATTTTCACCACCCCATCATGACCATCGACCATCATCATCATCATCATCATCATCATCATCATCATCATCATCATCATCATCATCATCATCATCATCATCATCATCATCATCATCATCATCATCACCATCATCATCATCATCATCATCATCGCACACATCCGCACGCTCACTAACGCACTCACTCGCACACACGCACACACACACACACACGCGCGCGCACGCACACAGTCTGCGCTTTATAATGCACTCGCTCACTCACTCACTCACTTTCGCGGTCATCTTGAGGAGGTCTCAAACGGGAGCCTCCGCCGTGAGAGCGTAGCGAGGAGGTCTCGAGCGGGAGGTCCCCCCCTATGGGCCCCGCGCTTCGTGTTCGAATCCGAGGCGGGTCATCGGCGTACTGTCGCAGGCATCGGCCGTGGGCACCCCGACGAGGCAAGTCGTGAGGATGTCTTGAGCGGGGGCCTCGCCTGTGAGTGGATCGCGAGGAATTCTCGAGCGGGAGCGCCCTCCCTGTGTGGCCCGCACTTTATGTTCGAATTCGAGGCGGGTCATTGGCGTACTGTAGCAGGCATAGGACTTGAGCACCCCGAGGAGGCAAATCGTGAGGATATCTCGAGCGGGAGCGTCATCTATGATGGAATAGCGAGGAAGTCTCGAGCGGGAGCTGCCTCCCGATGGGGCCCGCGCTTCACGCTCGAGTAATATTCGGGTCATCGGCGTATTGTAGCAGGCAAAGCTTTGGCGCACCCCAAGGGGCGAAGTCTCGATCTCGAGCACCCTCCCTGTGGGGTCCCCACCTCGCGTTTTCAATCGAGCGGGTCGTCGGCGTACTGTAGCGGGCATAGATCACATTTGAGCGCCCCTAAGGGGACAGATCATGAGGATGTCTCGAACAGGCGCTGTGCCTGCGACTGCATGAATCGCGAGAACGTCTCGAGCTGGAGCCTCCTCCCTTCGGAATCTCGAGGAAGTCTTGAGCGTGAGCTTGGTCTGTGAGTGGGACGCAAGGAAGCCTTGAGCGGGAGCCACCCCCCTATGGGGCCCGCAACTCCATGGTCGAATCTGAGCGGGGCATCCGAGCTTTGTAAATATTGTAGTTTCCTGCAGAGACGAGCAGCAGATCTGGGCTTCCCGCTGCCTCGCGCCAGAACGCGGCCTCGACTAGCTCGAGGCCTGCGGGGTTGTCCCAACGGCTTGCTCCCGCGCCCCAGCGGCAAGGTCTGGCCCGCGGAGTTGGCCCAGCCTCTGCGCGATCTGGCCATCGGAGAGCGCGCCCCTGCCAGCCGTGGCGGCGACGGCGCCAAAGAACATCGACGTGCGCGCCCTTGCAAGAGGGCTGGGGAGGAGGCGGATGGGGAAGACGAGGCCGGAGGCAAATCAGGGGGGGGGGGACTATGGCCTCCACCAAGTCGGAAAAAGAAAAGGGCGGTGGGGAGGCAGGAAGGGAGCCTGTGCATTCACAAGGACGGCGACGCTGATTATGTCCAGGATAGTTTGGGAGATTATCATGTGGTTTCCATCGGTCGGAGTAATGTGTTGCTGTCGTCATCGTCATCACCATCATCATTCTCATCATCATTATCAGCATCATCAATATCATCCGTATTAGTATTACTTTTTACGTGACTACTACTGTTATTTGTGTCATCATCATCATCATCATCATCATCATCATCATCTCCGTCGTCATCATCATTATTATTGTTCTTCTCGCCACACTCACAATCATTACCCGCATCATTCTTATCAGTATTGTTCATCTTCTTATTCCTTTTATACATCACTATCGTATAATACTCTTTGTTATCTGTACACGTCAGAGTGAGGGGGCCGAACGGTCATTCATTGTCCCTGGGTGCGTGGCTGAACTGGGGGTCCGTAATTCGGATTCTGCTTGTTGCGTTGTTGCGTTGTTGTTGTTTGTTGTCGTCGTCCCACCCGCGACCCACCCGCGACCCACCCCGCGACCCACCCCGCGACCCATCCCGCGACCCACCCCGCGACCCACCCGCGACCCACCCGCGACCCACCCCGCGACCCACCCCGCGACCAACCCCGCGACCCACCCCGCGACCCACCCGCGACCCACCCTTAAACCACCCGCGACCCACCCGCGACCCACCCCGCGACCCACCCGCGACCCACCGCGACCCACCCGCGATTTAACAGCGACCCACCCCCGACCCACCCGTGACCCACCCGCGACCCACCCGCGACCCACCCGCGATTTAACAGCGACCCACCCCCGACCCACCCGCGACCCAGCCGCGACCCATGTGCGACCCACCCGCGACCTACCCGCATTGGTTTAACGCAGAAATCGGCGCCTGCGGCGGGCTCATTGTCTATTTTGTGAAACTTTGGCGTTTGCGGCGGGCTTGGGTCTCGCAAGCTGCCGACGTCCCCACCGCCTCCTCACTCTTATTCGCATCTGCGTTGTGTTACGTACTGTTCGTGTGCGTGCGTGTGTGTGTGTGTGTGTGTGTGTGTGTGTGTGTGTGTGTGTGTGTGTGTGTGTGCGTGTGCGTGCGTGCGTGCGTGCGTGCGTGCGTGCGTGCGTGCGTGCGTGTGCGTGCGTGCGTGCGTGCGTGTGCGTGTGTGTGTGTGTGTGTTGTGTGTGTGTGTGTGTGTGTGCGTGCGTGTGTGTGTGTGTGTGTGTGTGTGTGTGTGTGTGTGCGTGCGTGTGGTGGGTGGGTGGGTGGTGGGTGTGGTGTGGGTGGGTGTGTGGGTGTGGGTGTGGGTGTGGGTGTGGGTGTGGGTGTGTGGTGTGGGTGTGGGTGTGGGTGTGGGTGTGCGTGTGCGTGTGCGTGTGCGTGTGCGTGTGTGTGTGTGTGTGTGTGTGTGTGTGTGTGTGTGTGTGTGTTCGTGGTCGCGTGAGTGTGTGTGTATGCGTGTGTGTGTGTGTGTGTGTGTGTGTGTGTGTGTGTGCTTTTTTCCGTTGGCCCGGAACGCGCGCTGTTATCCGCCTGACTTGTCCTTCGCCGCGCCCTTGCGCGCGTGGCCGCGACGCCAACAAGTCTGTTCGCGTGCGTGTGCGTGTGCGTGTGCGTGTGCGGGTGCGTGGTGTGAGTGTGTGTGTGTGTGTGTGTGTGTATGTGTGTGTGCGTCAGCAGCCCTGCCGCATGGAGCCAGCCGGTCAGCCTCTCGCCTGCCCAGATGCCCCCGGCCCCTGGCAGCCCTGCTGGGCGCCTCAGTGGCCCATGCCAGCACCTCGCCGTGCTGTGCCGCTTCAGGAGATGCCGCGGTGCAGCTCGGCAGACCCTGGCAGGCAGGCTGTGCTTGGCAGCCTCCGGCAGCGCAGGCGCAGACCTGCAGCCTGGACGGATCCCAAGTTCTCAGCATGAGAGTACTGCAGTATTTTGCTGCCGCGAGCTGGTCGGTGGCGCAGCCACTGCGGGCGCTTGGGCCTTCCCGCATCCCGCTGGTGCCCTGCCTGCAGCAACACCTGCCGCCCACGGCCTCCTGACGAACACCTGGATGCCGCCTGCTTCGGTGGGTTCGCTCGGTGTTCATCCTCCCGTATTGGTTTGGACTCGGTTGTCGCTTTCTGCGCCTGCAGCCTTTGCCTCAGCCCCTGGGGGCCCAAATAATATACACCACCACCACCACGCCGATTCCTCCTCTCTCCTCTTTCCAGCGAGAGGGAGGTGGGGAGGGAGGTGGTGGTGGTGGTGGTGGTGTATATATTTTTGGGCCCCCAAGTCCCTGGGTGTGGCCGCGATGCCGCTCCGCGTGCGCTGCCAGGCGGCCTCGGCACAGGCTGGCCGCGCTGGCCATTCCCGACGAAGGTCTTCGTGCAGCGACTGCCCTCCCTCTTCCTCCGGCCCTCCGCGGCCGCTCTCCAGCCCCTCGCCCTCGCTTGCAGCCGGACGTTTAGTGCGTGCCCGGGCCTGGCCTGCTTAGAGCGCGGAAGCGGATCGCATCGGCCTCGCTGCGACGATCAAGTGTGCGTGTTCGGGGGCGGCAAAGAGGGGGGTGATGACTAGGGGGGGTGGTTATCATGGCGGGGGCCATGATATTTCCCCAGATTTTATGGCGCCTCTTCTTATTTCATTACGTCCCTGGCCCCCCCGCTGGGCCGCGCACATGCCGCCGGTCATGATTTGCACCCCCCCTCTTGGACACTCCCGACGTGTGTTTGTGTGTGTGTGTGCGTGTGTGCGTTTGCATAGCAGCGCGTTGCCGACGCCGGGTGGCCTCTCGGAGTCCCCGGCGGAGTCGAGCTTCCTGCTTCCCGCCGCGCGGGTCATGAGCAGGGGAACGGGTTCGGGCAGCCGCTCAAGGCTTACCGCCGGCGTGCCGAGCAGTCCCGCAGTCGCTCTCGCGGCATGCCCGTGCTGCCAGCGCAGGGCCGCGCCCGGCTCCACCTGCACTGGCGACGTCTCGCGCGCCACGAAGGCAGCTCCGCCTCTGCCAGCTCCTGCTCTGGGTCCTCCCGCGGGTGTCTTGGTATCGCTGGGACGTGTGCACTGTTTCGCGGCGGGGATTATGAAGGAGCATCCTGGATCATCTTGTGGAAAAAAGAGCACAGGGAATGGACGTCCGAGCGATGGCCAGGTGTGCGCCTGCGGCCCCACCAGTCGCAAGGCGCAAGTTCTCACTCGGGTGGCTCTTCCCCCGAGCGGCGACGCAGGGGGAGGCGACGCCAGCCCCCCTCCAGCGGCCGCGACAGCGACAGAACAGCAGGATTAAGTCGGGCTTGTCCCTCTACAGGAGGAATATTCAAAAATAGTCAAAACATAGTCGGGGGACGATCTTTTGACTATTTTTGCCCATGGGGGGGGGGTATTTTTTGAGTATTTTCATTCTTCGCCTAAAATCCCACTGTAGGGGGACAGGCCCGACCTAACCCAGGAGGCGACGACGAAGTCCAGCCGCTGCGTCCGCCCGGCTCCGCCGACGGCCCATGTGCGCGCATCGCCCAGACTCCAATTGCTGAGCTGCCGAAGGACGACCTCGAGGCCGTGGCGCGAGCTTGGATGCAGCTGGCCTTCGGCCGGGCCCAGCTTTGGCCTGAGGTCCATGGGCGCACCGCGTCCAGGCGCGGGAAGCCTGCAAAATGCGACGACGTCATCCTGCGGCGCTTCCTCACCCGTACATGCGGGTATAGGCCCACGAAGGGCGCCAGCATGCCCGCCGCCCACGTACCTGCTGCTGGGCAGCCTGGAGGGTGCGTGGAGGCCACAGCCTGTCTTCCCGCTGCGCTGCTGAGGCAAGTCAACGAGATACGCTGGGCCATGGAGGGACTTTTTACACCACCTCGGGTACTGCCAAGCCCGTCGTCCATATCGATCCAAGGCTTTTCCTGCCCAGGCTTCCTAGCGGGGGCTATGCGCTGCCTGGGATGTCTAAGGTCTGCGCGGTCGGCACATTATGGATCCCGCCACCGCGAAGGAAATTGCCCACGCTTCTAAATCTCCCGCTTCTAAATTTCGCTCCGCGCGCGCTTTGCACAGGCGGCCCCCGTGTCCCGCGACTTTCCACGACCGTTGGTGCTGCCCGCTTTCACTCCGCAGTCACGTCTCCGGACGAGACCAGCGCCTTCCTGGCGGCTCCCCGGCGCCACGCCAGCCGCCCTGAGGCGGGTGCCGCCGAGCACCAGCCTGCGAGGTCCACGGCTGCCGCCAGCCCCCGCGAGCCTGCTGAGGCTAAGAGCCGCGCCTACCAACGCGGAACCCAAGTCCCGCTCATGTGGCCTGCCCATCGGCAGCTGGCCGACCAGCACACGCCACGCCGCAGCTCTCTACCGCGGCAGCGCGGCGCCCTGCCACGGCTCTGGCCCCGGGCCCACCCGCGGCTGGCCCGCGGTGCCGCCAGAGCGCCAACCGCCTGGTGATGCCGCCGTGCCACCGCCCCCGCCGCCCACTGGGCAGCTCTGCGGCGACGGCTCCGCCCCCGACCAGGACCCGAGGCATTCGGCTCGCGGCCTGTCGGCTGCAGCGGGGCAGCCCCGCGCACTGTCGCTCCCGGTGCCTCCCCTCTGTCGCCGCGACCGGGGCCCTGCCCGTTCTGCTGCTGGCCCAGCGGACTGGTCGCGCCTCGGCAGCACGCTTCCGCCGCCCCCGAAGGCGCGCGCCGCGCCCGAGCCCGGCTCGCTGGCCGGCCCCCCCGAGCCTGGCCCTGCGCAGCGCTGCCTGGCTGCACAGGAAGCATGCTGCCAAATCATTTCCAGATGTCTAAAACATGTTTCAACCATGTTGCAAAGATGTAAAGACACGTGTGAGACATGTTCAGAACATGCTTCACGCGTTTTAGACACACGTTTGAACCAGTGACAGGACTGCTAGAGTGTCCACTGTCATGGCATCCGCAAGCCCAGATCGAGAGGGGGCATTGGAAGGTGCCCGTATCGTCCGCGCCAGGTGGAGGTCCTGGTTGGCCCGCAGCCCCCCGCGCACCTGCTGCGAGAGCGCCGCGCGCGCCGACGCCTCCGCCGTCGCTCCCGGCGATTTTTCCTCGACGGCACGCCTGGTGCTGTCCTAGCCAGCGCTCCCTCGCCTGCTTCCCTTAAAGTCGGGCCTGTCCCTCTACGGGAGGAATACTCAAGAACCGTCAAAAACGATAGTCTGGGGATGAGCTTTTTGACCATCTCTGGCTATTTTGGGGCATTTCTGATGGTTTTTTCCTTCTTCGTCCAACATCCCCCGGTCGGGGGAGAGGCCCGACCTGATGCTTCCCCCCCGCGCCAGTTCTCCTGTGCCGAGCGGTGGGGCTGCCTCCCTCGGGAGCGGCCCGCTGCCCGCCTGGGCGGGGGGGCGGGGGCGGCGGGCGC
>CAUYUJ010017626.1:90967-115967 GCA_963575745.1 Prorocentrum cordatum | reverse complement strand
GTCCGCCACCACCCAGCACAGCCCTTGCTCCCTGCGTTTCGCCCAACCAGTACAGCGTTTCGTGGCCCCATTGGGAGCTCCACGGAAGGTCCCAGTGGCACCGCCCGCATGCGTCCGCCACCACCCAGCACGGCCCTTGCTCCCTGCGTTTCACCCACCCAGTACAGCGTTTCGTGGTCCCACAGGGAGCTCCACCGAAGGTCCCAGTGTCACCGCCCGCATGCGTCCGCCACCACCCAGCACAGCCTTTGCTCCCTGCGTTTCACCCACCCAGTACAGCGTTTCGTGGCCGCATAAGGGGGCCCCACCGAAGGTTTCAGTGGCACCGCCCGCATGCGTCCGCCACCAACCAGCACAGCCCTTGCTCCCTGCGTTTCGCCCACCCAGTGCAGCGTTTCGTGGCCCCATAGGGAGCTCCACCGAAGGTCCCAGTGGCACCGCCCGCATGCGTCCGCCACCACATTGCTCCCTTCGTTCCACCCACCCAGTACAGAGTTTCGTGGCCCCAGAGGGGGCTCCAACGAAGGTCCCAGTGGCACCGCCCGCGTGCGTCCGCCACCACCCAACACGGCCCTTGCTCTCTGCGTTTCACCCACCCAGTACAGGGTTTCGTGGCCCCATATGGGGGCTCCACCGAAGGTCCCAGTGTCACCGCCCGCATGCGTCCGCCACCACCCAGCACAGCCCTTGCTCCCTGCGTTTCGCCCACCCGGTGCAGCGTTTCGTGGCCGCACAAGGGGGCTCCACCGAAGGTCCCAGTGGCACCGCCCGCATGCGTCCGCCACCAACCAGCACAGCCCTTGCTCCCTGCGTTTCGCCCACCCAGTACAGGGTTTCGTGGCCCCATAAGGGGGCTCCACCGAAGGTCCCAGTTGCACCGCCCGCATGCGTCCGCCACCACCCAGCACAGCCCTTGCTCCCTGCGTTTCATCCATTCAGTACAGCGTTTCGTGGCCATATAGGGAGCTCCGCCGAAGAAGACATTCACAATTGCGGTACTCACAACTGCAGATGGTTGGGTCTTTCGCCAGGCTAATTTTGGTTTGCCGTACTTTTCCGCCCACCGCTGTTCCACTACCGCCCCCCAGGGAGCCTCAAAGAGTCCCACGAAGGCGTCGAGCGGCCCCCCGCCACAGCTCCCAAACTGGCCCAGGACTGCTCCGAGATGGCCTCCAGATCAGCCCAAGGCGACCAAAGATGCCCCCCGGGTGGCCCATCGCATCCCCAAGAGATGCCCAAGAGCGCCTCGAAGTGTCCCAGGAGAGCTTCGGGCCAGCCCCACGGAGGCCCAGAGGGCCGTCGCTGGCCCCCAACAGGCTCCCTGAAGAGCACGCGAGGAGCCCTCAAGACCCCAGGGCGGCGGCACAGGGAGCCGATGCAGCTTGAGGAGGAGGAGGAGGAGGAGGCGGAGGAGGCGGAGCACGAGGACAAGCGCACGGCTGGTGGGGTGGTTCGAGTCGAATCGGAATCGGCTCGCAGCGACGGCTGGGATGCGCAATGGCATCCGCCATCAGATCGGTGAGAAATCCGTCGACCCTCAGGGGGTCTTTCACGCCTCACCAAACAAGACCAGGGATGCGCCAGGTGGCTCGTCTACCTGATCACACAATCAGAGCATTCGCAAAGGCATACTCTGTCAATCTGATTGCAGCCTGCGACCTTCGCACAGACAGCACACTTTCAGCTCCATCGATCGAGGAGCCAGGCACGGGCGGCGGCCAGAGGAGCGGACCGCCTTCATTCACTGTCGGTCAACTCAGCCTGAATCACGTCACGCTTGAGCTTGAACTTTCTGTTGGACGGTATTCTCAAACGCATTATTGAGAAATTCACAACGCAGATACATCCATCCAGCAACTTCATTTTGGACTAATCATGCCACTGGGGTCTCGAAGATACTGTTGGTAGCGCCTCTCGATGGCGCAGTTGTCCTGGTTCTGGTGGTGGAGCTCCACCCACTTGCCCGCGGGCTTCTTGCAGGACCAGGCGGGAACCATGACCAGATCCTGTCCACCATCAGCGTCTCGAGGCAGGTCTGCCCCTTGACTTTCATGGCCGCAGGCGTTGCGGCCATCTTCACCTTTGGGATCAGGCCCCTGCTGCCGGGGGAGATGCCAGGCACCTTTTTGAGCTTGGCCTTCTCGATCGGCGGCGGCAGCGGCTTTGGGGCCTCCGTGATCCTCGCCACAGTCGGGTCGGCCGCCGTCTTCGTGATCATCTCGTAGGCAGAGATCATCGCGTACGGTTTGTCTGTGTACGCCTGCCTGCACAGAGGAGTCCTCGGGCGACGTGGCTAACTGCATGTCCACATCCTCTACAGACTTCTCGGTAGGGCGATCTACCGTCGCAGCAGCAGGCACGGCTCCCGCGTCCTCTCCGACAGCAGCCTTCGGGAAGGGGCCGTCGTACGCGGTGGGCGGGCGGGCGCCAGGAGCCAGCGCAGCCAGCACCTCGTCCGCCTGCAGGTCCACGATGGTCGTGCTCGTGGATGTCTTGACTGTGGCATCCACCGACTGTGGCCACATCGCAAGGAAATCCGCTATGGCGAGTTCTCGGTCTTGGGGCGGGAGGGCCCGCGTGAACGAGAGCTGCGGGTGTAGCTCGAGCACTTCCTCGAAATCGCAGTGCTCGCTGGTGTCGAACGCCTTCCCCGTGGCTGTCTCCACGGTAGCGTCTAACTCGGAATTGTCGTCGTACCAATAGCTGAACGCCCAGTGGTGCGCCTCGCTGATGTCGAGGGGGGGGGGTGCGCCAGCCGCCAGGAGGCCAGCCACGCTGCAGCTGGCTTGCTGGAACTTCGCGCGTGAGTGGCGCGGGCTCGTGCTCGGCGGGCGGCGCTGCCAGATGTCTTAAGAGGGGCCACGCTCCGTCGGGCGGCGCACGAGACATCACGCATTCGGAGGCACTGCTGCCTGCGCCTGGGGCGGACCAGGCGGGGCGGGGGGAAGCGCGGGTTTGGGCCCTTAACCCCTTGAGCCAGGCGGAGCACGAGGAGGAGGAGGAGGAGGAGGAGGAGGAGGAGGAGGAGGAGGAGGAGGAGGAGGAGGACTTTTCCCTCCGCCAAGCAGAGGTCTGGCCACTGGGCCAGGTGTAAACGGGCCCAAATCTAGCGGGGAGAAGCGGGAGCCTTGCCAGGTCCGTGCAGCTTTCCCACGAGGGACCAATGAACAATAATCCTATCCTCATTCCCAGTCTTGGGGTGTTAGCTCTGCAGAAATCGGCGCAACTTGTGCTGTGCTGCCTCATTACGCTTCCATCCAGGGACCCCAACACTTGGGCAGACTTTGCCCAGGCCCAGTGGTTTCGTGGAAGCGTACTGGCAGCACTTCCTGCAAAACAGCAGCGTGTCACCCACCTCGACCTCGGGCCGCGGGGTGAGCTCACACCACTCAATAAATATCGTGGGTGTGGGCCACACAGTGGAAGCTGGGCGGCACATCGCTCTGCCTACAGTCCCGCTGGTCCAGGGAACTGTGGGGGGTCACCTTCGACCTCAGACGTTGCTTGCACTGCCAGCGGGAGCGTCCGACCTGGGTAGAATCGTGGGCGATTTTGCAGGCGGGGACCTTGGGCCAGTGTGCCCGTCGGAGGTCCTTCCATTCATCTCGGGGGACTGGTCCCGAAGCAAGGACACGGGCAGCAGCTACAGTGAATTTCGAGACCCGCGCAAGCTGGTCTTCAAAATGGGCCAGGGTGGGTTGGACATCGTGCACAAATCAGGCCAACTTGGCAGCCTGGTCGGCTTGGTCATTTAAACAGGCCCTCCATTCAGCGGGGGAGGTGGGGCCCCAAGAGACCTCAACATGGGCCGTCTGCTTGCTTGAATGACACATCTTGCAGCGGCAGCCCCCTCCAGAGGCCAGCAACACGACTTCTGGGGGTCGCTCCTGCCACAACCCCGGCACGGGCGATGGAGAGGACCGCCAGGCGATCCCCCATGTAGTCACAGGAGCCATGAATATATACACATATATATATACATATGTATAGATATACGTATACATATATGTATATTTATGTAGTTATGTATTTATTTATGTATTTATATATTTATGTATTTATGTATATATTTAGGTATTTATGTATTTACTGGATCATTTTTATTTTTTTATTTATTCATTGTATGTTTATATATATATAGAGATATATCTGGCCCCTCTTGTAAAAGCCTGGTGCTCCGCCTCCACGGCCGTCTGGGCCGCGGTGGGCGGGAGAGTCCCTAGAAGGCGGTGGAGCTGGAGGAGGAGGAGGAGGCGGAGGAGGCGGAGACGGAGGAGGAGGAGGAGGAGGAGGAGGAGGAGGAGGAGGAGGAGGAGGAGGAGGAGGAGGAGGAGGCGGAGGCGGAGGCGGAGGCGGAGGAGGAGGCGGAGGGGGAGGAGGAGGAGGAGGAGGAGGAGGAGGAGGAGGAGGAGGAGGAGGAGGAGGAGGAGCATCGCACTCGCGGAACGCTACCATACCAGAGCCCGGAGAAAGAATGCCAGAAGATACCCCGCGCAAAGCATTAGAGTGCCATTGGTTCCCGCGTACGTTGGTGAACTGTGAAAACTGGCTACGGGGCGCATGTCCTTATTCTCTTATCGACAGCTTCGTGTTGTCCTGCCACTTGTGGCTGAGCTGATGGTCGTCCATCTTTGTTGAGACTGGCGGAAATAACGACAGCCGTTTCGGAGTAGGTGTCGCATCTGCGATGACCAAGGCGTTTTGCGTTTCGATGTTACCACTCCCACCCCACCACCGCCACTTATTGACCCCGCCACCACGCTACCACCAGCCTCGCCTCCACTGCCAGTCCAGGCCAAACTACTATGCATCTACCAAATTTACCACACCCCCATTGTCTCATCCTGCCATCCGATCCATCTGTGGCGACGTAGTTGTGTCCATCAGTCTTGCGAGTTCTGCCCAGCACTTTCGAAGAGGCTTTGTGGAGTCATCTTGGGTGCGTGTGAGAAGGTCAGCGGCTCGTTATCGAGCCCTCTTGTTGGTGCGATCCTCGTAATGTTCCCCCAAACCATCCCGTGGTGTTGGGTCCTCGTTTTGAAGAGACAGCGCCCCGCGTCTCACCTCCTCCCGCTGCCCCCTCCCTCCTCCCCGTCCTCCCTCCTCCCATTCCTGCTTCTGCTCGCCGCATGTCCACCATGTCGGCACACCCCTCACGAGGATCGTGGCCCCATAGGGAGCTTTATTGAAGGCCCCAGCGGCAGGGTTTGCATGCGTCCCCCTCATGTCGGCACACCCCTCACGAGGATCGTGGCCTCATAGGGAGCTCCACCGACGGCCCCAGCGGCAGGGTTTGCATGCGCCCCCCCGCCCATTTTGGCACCCCTCACGAGGATCGTGGCCTCATAGGGAGCTCCACCGACGGCACCAGCGGCAGGGTTTGCACGCGTCCCCCCGCTGATTTTTGCACACTCCTCACGAGGATCGTGGTCCCATAGGGAGCTCCACCGAATGCCCCAGCGGCAGGGTTTGCATGCGTCCCCCCGCTGATTTTTGCACACTCCTCACGAGGATCGTGGCCTCATAGGGAGCTCCACCGAAGGCCTCAGCGGCAGGGTGTGCATGTGCCCCCCCCGCCCATTTTGGCGCACCCCTCACGAGGACCGTGACCCCACGGGGAGCTCCACCAAAGGCCACTGCGGCAGGGTTTGCATGCGTCCCCCAGCCGATTTGTTTCGTCGGTCCCCTCCTCCCTTTGGGTCGCGGGGGTCGCTGGCCTCGCCGTCGTCGGTCTGTTGCGGGTCGGCCGTGTCGTGGTTCTTCCGCCGTCGTCTCTCTGGGCTTATCTCTTGCTTTTGCTTTTGCTGCTTTCCCCCCCTTTTCCCTTCCCTCCGTCCGGGTCGTCCCCACCGCGGGGGTCTGTCTCAGTCAGAGCGTTGGCGTATCCCGTTCGCGGGTTCGCATTGCTCGTCTTCTCTGTTAGTTGCGTACAGTTTTTCTTATGCCGAGGTGGTTGCCCCCTCTTTTGGTTTTGCTTCCACCTACCTTCACGGTAGCTCTTCGCGGCTTTGGTTGTGCATGGGGTTGCTGCTTTAACGCTGGCGTTTGCACAGCACGTTGGCCATGCTCGCGCCTGTCCACCACACATGTGCGCCGCTGCGTTTCGCGGTCGCTTCTCGCGGTCGCCCGCGTTCAGCTTTGTTTTTGTGGTCCAAGGCTAAGCCAGCCTCGGTCGCGTCATCATTTTTGTCTCGCTGACCTCGTGCACTTTGTTGCACGGTCGCCTTCTGTGGTTCTTGCCCCTGCGGTGGCGTTGCCATTCGCGCAGTTTCACTGCGTGTATTCACCACCAAGTTGACTGTTCTGGCAGCCTTGCAGTTCTTTTTCGTTGCCTCCTTGGGGCTTTAATTAGCACCAGACTATTGTTTGCGCTTCAAGCTGCCCGCGTTGAGTTTTCGTTCCGCAGGTTCTTTTGCCGCTGCGCTTTGGCTTTGCGGCGTCTCCAGTTTTTCCACCATCAGTCTGCATGGCCGTGACTGGACCCTTGCATCATGGCGCGTTCGATTAAGTTCTATCGCAACTGGCACCTCCACCTGCCGACCGCGCCTGAGGGTCCTCTGCGCCGCCGACTCAAAAACAGTGTGTGTGTGTGTGTGTGCCGGCGCTCTCTTCGCCGCGCTGCTCACCGAGGCAGAGTCAATCACGCGCTGAGTCGTGACAGGATCTGTAGAAGTGTCTCTCCGCCCGCTCTCCCTCGCCAGCGTCTTCCTTCTCTCCTGGGAGGAACGGGCGAGAATGGTCCGGCGGTAGGTTTGCTTACCAAGTCCCTCTGTTCCCGTTTCGCCGGTGGCATCATTCTTCGCGCTGTCGTCATTGCGGTCGTGGCGGAGGAGACAATCTAAACACCAGCTCACTTGTAGAAGCGGCGTCAGGGTGAGTTACAGCCATTGCACAGACAGGGTGTCGAGATATTCCAGCTTCAAGGCCATTCGGCGACAGCGACCGCAGCTGGCGCAGCACACGCGCAGGGGCCTGGAAACACCCGGCAACCCGAAACAGCTCAGTCGCGGCAGGCGTGCTCGTCGCCGGGCGGATGGCCACGGCACGCATGCTGGAGTGTCTGCGTGCCGCCCGTGTCACCCCCTTCACAAAGACAAACAACAACAATAACACAGATCCTCGGGAAATCTGCCTGGCCGAGTCGTCGAGGAACCCCTCTCTGGAGCGCCCTGGAGCGGCCGCGGCGCCCCGCGCGTCCTCCAGGACCGCCGGATCGCAGAGGCTCTGATTCGTATCCTGGCCCGCCTCTGTCCCTGTCCTGGCTTCGTCTTGATTCGGCGGCGAGGCCCGAAGCGCACCCTCGCCGATCCAAGGATCCAGCCAGCTCGATGGGCGGTGGGGGGGTAGGGGTCGGAGTCCGTCGAACACGCGGCGAGATCCGAGCCCTACCCCCCGCCTGCCATGGCTTCAGGAGAATCGCTGGTGGGCGGGGGCAGGGTTCGGACGTCCCCGCCTCTCGGTGCACGTGCCTCCCTGGCCAGGCCAGGAGGGCGCGCTCGCCGATGGCGCGCCCGTGGCTGGGCCGTGCCCGGGGAGGCGGTGCCCTCCCGTCACGGGTGCCCGCCGGGGGGCCCCCGCGACCCTGCCCTGCCTCCCTCGGGACAGCGCCGGCGACGACGGCGGCGACAGCGACGACGTCGTTCGAGGTTCGGGGGCACAGTGCCGTTTTTGATACATGCTCCGCGTGCGGATCATATTTGATTTTTTGTTTATATATATATATATATATATATAATTATATATAATACTATATATATATATATAAAAAGAAAAAACGATGCATACATTTATTCCTGAATTAGTCATGTAATAAAAAATCCGATATGTTCAAAAATCCAATGTATTAGAAACTGCCCTGTAGGGTTCGGATGCCGCCACCTGTTGCTGGGGGGGGGGGGCGCTGGCAGCGGTGACCCCCGGGGCAGGGCGCGGGCCCCGCCCCGCCAGGCGGTGAGCATGGCCGCGCGGGAGGCGGGGCGCTGCTGATGGGGCCGGCCCACGCCCCGCCGCCGCCGGCGTCCCGCCCCCTGCCTCCCACCCTCCCCCTCCTCCTCCTCCTCCTCCTCCTCCTCCTCCTCCTCCTCCTCCTCCTCCTCCCTCCTCCCTCCTCTCCACTCCTCCTCCCTCCCCTCCCTCTCCTCCCCTCCCTCTCCTCCCTCCCTCTCCTCCCTCCCCTCCGTCCGGCCCTCTGTCCTCCCTCTCCTCCCTCCCTTTCCTCCCTCCCGCCTCCCTCAGCCGCCGTCCCGGCACCAGAGCTTTGGGCGCAGCTTCCAGGAAGCTGCGCGCCTCCGGCAGCCCGCCACCCGCCCGCGGCGCCATCGGGCGGTCGGCCGAAACCGCACGGGAGCGCCGGCGGCCCCAGCGGACTGCAGGCGCGACCACTGCGCGCGGCAGTCGGGCGCTCGGGCCTCCTGAGCCTGCCTGGCCTCGCCGTGCACGCCTGGCCCGCAGGCATGCCGGGACGCCACTGCGAATCATGTCAGCAGTACGACTGCTCGTTCGGCATCTCAGCAGCGGCATGAGCAGCCGAGGCAGACCATGGGCTGCGTGCGCGCCAGCCCCGTGGCATTGCCCCCCTTGTGGTGCAGAGCGGCTCGCATCATCAGCTCGGTGCTTCTCTTGTGACTCCGCCAAGGAGCCCAAAACCAAGCCGAGAGGGCGCTCACGAGGTCGCTCAGCCTCCAGAGCCCCAGCATCCGAGAATGATCGCGCGGACCAGGACCAGGCCCCTTCCGCCCCGAGTGCCACAGCGACAGTAGGAGTGGCCACCTGCCAGGAAGCGCGAGCACATCGTCTTTGGGTGGAGCCGCCTACAGAGACGGCGGAGCTCGAGAGCCATCGAGCTCACCTCCGCGACGCCATGCAGGCGATCGACAAGCAGATCAAGGCGCAGAAGACCATCGGTGCGGACCAGACCACCACGGCCACCGCGCGCAAGGAGCACCGCATCCTTCAGCTCATGCGCTCCTGCGCCTGCCCGCCGCAGAAGCGGGCCAACCTCCGGACCAACTTGCGTCGCCAGGGCCCCCGAGCGTCTCGAAGAGGCCCGGCAGGCGGAGCGCACCGCGGTCATCGCGCTTGCGATCGTGCAGCAGGCCAGGGAGGCCATCGCGTTCGACTTCCAGCAGGCCAGACTTATGTCGGGCGAGTCCCGCTACAGGGGGATTTTCGACGAAAAATGAAAAATACCCGAGAAATATTCCAAAAAGATTAAAAAATACTCCAAAAATAGTCCCCAGACTATTTTTGGAATATTTTTTGATTATTTTTGGGGTATCTTTTATTCTTGGTCGAAAATCCCAGTGCAGGGGGACAGGCCCGACTTCAGCCTAGACGACGCTCAACGCCTTCGGGCAGCTGGCGCAGGAGGCGGCCGCCGCTGCGGCCGCAGCCCGCTGCGGCCGTGCCTGCGACACCGCGGACGGCCGCCCGTGCGCCCGCGGGGCGCCCCGCGACGAGAGCGGCCCCCTCGCGCCTGCGAGCGCGGCGAGCCCGCTCCCAGCAGCCGTGCCGCCCGCGTCTCCTGGCTCGGCTGCCGCTTCCCCGATCATCCCGACGGGCCCGACTCAAAAAGATCTAGCCCTCCCCCCCCTCGCGGGCTCGCACACGGCCCCTTCGGGCCCTCTCCGGGCGCGCCTGGGCGTCTCTTGGGGCGCGCCTGGGCGCCTCTTGGGCGCTCTCGGGCTGGCGCCCTCCTGGGCCCCTCCTGGGGCTCGCGGGGGTGCGGGAGAGTCCGGCCGCGCTGCCGGCCCACGTGCTCCGGTTGCAGCGGGGCCCTGCGACCATGCGGGCGGCCCCGCGGGGCGCGCGGGTCTTCCCGCGGCCCCGGGTTGCCGAGCGCAGGGGCTGCAGCGCGTTCCCCAGTGCCATCGCCTGCCCCGGCGCTCTCGCCGGGGACGCCTGGCCACATCGGCAAGGGAGGTCGCGGCAGCGGCGCCGCGAAGTTGCAGGCGGCAGCGTTGGCCCCGGGATCGCAGGCCCAGAGGTTGACACCAGCACCAGGATTGGCGCTGTGCCTCCACCGAGGGAAGACGATCCCGATCTCGGTGATAGTGGCAATACTCTGGCTTCCAAGGTGACCGAAATATTACCACCAACACTGAAATCCAGGATCATTCATCTTCCCCACGTGGAGGCAAACCCCTGTGCTGGTGTTGGTGCCAATGGTGCCAATTTAGAGGCCTCCAACTGGACGGTCGAAGCTCAGCGCGAAGCCCGTGGAGGTCATCTCGGGGGGAGCAGGCATGCCAGCGGACGAGGCGCGCTGCTTGCCCGCATCGGAGGAGGTGGCCGTCGACGCAGCAGGAGGAGGTACATTGGACGGCAGCACCATGGAGGACGACCCCGCCGAGCAGCAGCCTGCCGCACAGCAAAGACGTGCTCACGCAGCCACATTTCGATTCTCCGACTTGCGGATCAGCAAGGGGAGGTTGCCAGCATTGATCGGGACAACCTTCTCTCCTCCACGCCAGTCGTCAGCGCGACTTGCGAGTCGGGGGCCCAGGGGTGTGCCAACGAAGTTTGCCCTTCTGTCCCGCCGATTAGAGGTTGCAGGTGCAGCCCCCTTCGGACGCCACTTCCATATCGGAAACTGGAGCATATTATACATTACCAGTGGCGGGCGGTTTTTCAATCCCAGGACTTTTTTGAGGGTCGGGGACGATGTCGGGGTGTTGTGGGGTATACTTGTTCCCCGTTTTCTGGGGGAAACAAAGAAGAATGTATACACCAGGATCACGTATACACCAGGATCCGCTTCCCTGTGCGAGATTCAGTGTGAGGCCAGACAAAGGCGTCGGTGTATAGAGTTCGGTTCCCTACCATAGGTCAACAGTTGTTCGCCCGCTGGAACAGACCATTGGACGATGCCATATGGTCGCTTGCGAGGCACTGGCATTCTTCTACTTTCAAGGCTTTCTCTAAACTATCTCGTTTCACTGACCTGTGCAGCGTTGCCGAGATGGCTTGCCGGCCTGCCTGCAATATCCTGCGCTCTCCTGACGCGCTCAGTCGGCTTTGGCAGCCTTTCGAGCCGACGCAGGTCCAGCGGCAGTGCCCGGGCCCCGCGGCTCGCATGGCGCCCCTTCTGTGAGGCGGCACAGGAGAGAAGGCCGCCGCACCCTCTGGGCTGCTGAGGCTTGCGTCCAAGGACGGCCCGGGGAGGCGCCCGCCCGGTGCCGCTGCGCCGTCGGGAGGGAGGTTTGATCATGTTAGGGGGGCACATGCGAACCCAACCCCTACCCCCCACGAGTTCTGAGGGGGAGGGTGGGGCTCACTTCGTGCGGGAGCTCCCGAGCGAAGTGAACCCCACCTTCCCCCTCAGAAATCGTGGGGGGTAGGGGTAGGGTTCGCATGTGCCCCCCTACATGTACTTTGCCGGTTGCTGCCGCCAGCGTCCTGTCCTTGGGCCCCCAGCGTGCCGGAATCAACCGTAGATTTCAGCTGGCGGGGCTCTTGTGTCGGGGCGTAGGAAGCACCCATGGGGCCGTCTACCGGCAGCCGAGGTTCTCCCTGGCGGGCGCTGCCCTGGCTGTCGGCAGCGTGGTTTTTAGGGAGCCAATTGAGTCTCCCCAGCACGGATGAAGATGATGAAGGTGGTGGTGATGAGTGTGATGACGGCGATGGTGATGATGCCGGTGGTGATGGTGATGACGGCGACTACCGTAGATCATAATCCCCGCCCCTTCTCATCACCGTCTTCTGGCTTCTCGTCCCCGCGCCCCTCAATCGTCCTCTTACTCCTCCGTCAGGCAGCGTCGGCTCGAACGCCTCTGGCCCCTCTTCTGGGGCCAGCGGCAATGTTAGCGTTTCAGCCCCTCGGCAGCGAGTCCCGCGAGCCCCTTGGCTGAAACTGCGAGTCCCGTTTCCGCGTTCCCCGCGAGCCCGGCACCCCCCCAGCGGCAAGCCCGGCGCCGAGCCTTGCGGCCGGCCCGACGCCGAGCCCGATCGGCGCCTTCGAGCCAGGGGCGTGCTCGGATGCCGACGCGAAGTCGGATGCCGACGAGAAGTCGGGCGCCGACGCGCGCCGACGTAGTGTCCGCGGCCGCGTCGCAGGACGCCGCGTCCGAGCCGGGCGGCTCGGCTGCTCAGGGCAGTTCAAGTTCTGCTGGCCGCGGCTCCAGTGCAGAGTCGGCCGCGGCTGCGACGGCGAAGGCCCCGCCGGGCAAAATCGTCGAGAAGTTCGACCCTGGTGATTCGATGCCATTGGGGGAGCACGTCGCCAGCCGCAACTTCCCAATGCACGTCAGGACGTGCGGCGCTTGCCGCTACTGGAAACGCAGTTTTCAGTAGAGCGCCTCTTTTTCTGTGACGAATTCAGTGACCCTGAAGAAGGAATCTTGGATAGACAGCGCCAGTGGATGTGTGAGCAGTTGGTTTTGCGCGGAGTTCAGGGGCCCTCGGTGCCGTTCCGCCTTGGGCAAAGGCGTCGGGATTTTCCGCCGTCGTGCAAACTTGCGCGACGCCAAGAGCCAGGGGCACTGGGCAGCAGAAGCGGCGTGGGCAGGGTGGGTGCGAGCGGAAGGCTCGCACCAGAGCCTCCCCGTTTCAGTGTTCTTCGCGTCTGCAACGACCGAGCCAGCGGCCGCGGCCGCAACTGCTGCCTTGCGTCCTCCTGGCGAATAAATGAGGACGCGCGAGTGTAGGATCATGCTGTTCGACGGGGTGTCGAGCGATATCGCCGTTGTGAAAATACAGTTCCCTGCGTGCATGTTGTGACAACAGTTTCCTCTTCTGGCCATGGGCACGGGTGGAGTCTCGAGGGGCAATTTCCATCCGTGCAGCTGTGCCATATGTTCAAGTTTCTAGTTGTGCATGTTCAAAACTCCCAAGCGAACGCTTAATTTTCAAAAGGAGGCGCCCGTCATCAGGTGGAAAGTATGTTCACATGTCTGGTCTTTCAGAAGCGACAGCCTCGCTTTGAAAGTCTACCGCCAAACATGCTTGTATGTGCTGCGAGCTTGCAGGACGAATCTGCGCGGCGCCCAGGCGAACGCCCTATTATAAAGAAGGGGCCGCCCAGTATTACTGAACCTAATGCAAATGGGTGGGACGAATGTGCGTGGCGGTGAGGTTGGACTCCCATTTTGAAAATGAGGCGCGTTCCATTCTTGAACAGGTCGCAAGTATTCAGATACATGTGCGCGGAGCTAGGACGAGAACCATGTTTTGAAAAAAGGCCGCCCTCCATCCGTGTAGTTATTGCAAGCTTCAAGGCCATTTTGAAAGCCGCCTTCTTCATCCTTGAGGCTGGTGCAAACTATTCTAACGAACCTGCGCGGCTCTTAAGCCACAGGTCCACTTTGAAAACGACCCGCCTGCAATCCGTGAGATTGCTGCCAATTCCAAGCTTCGGAACCAGAAATGGTGAGGAGATCTTGGGCGAAACGCCCGGCCCTCCCCACCAACATGCGTGGGCGTGCAGCCAGGACAAGTCATTTGCAAGGAAGCGGGCTGGACGAAAAGATGGACGAGGAGAAGGACGAAGGCGAGGACGAAGAGAAAAGGAGGGATGGGGGGGCGCAGGATAAATCATAGGAATAGTAAGAAAGGTGTGATGATGACGATGCTGATGGTGATGATGGTGATGATGATGCTGGTGATGATGATGATGATGATGATGATGATGATGATGATGGTGACGATGATGATGATGATGGTGAACATGATGAGGGTGATGCTGATGATGGTGATTATGCTGTGAATGGTGATGATGATGTCGAGGGTGATGCTGATGATTCTGATGATCATGACGGTGTTGTTGATGATGATGGTGATGATGATGATGATGATGAGGAGGTGATGATGATTATGGTGTGATGATGATGATGATGATGATGATGATGATGATGATGATGATGATGATGATGATGATGATGATGATGATGCTGATGATGATGATGATGATGATGATGATGATGACGACGACGACGACGACGACGATGATGATGATGATGATGATGATGATGATGATGATGATGGTGGTGGTGGTGGTGGTGGTGGTGTGGTGGTGGTGATGATGATGATGATGATGATGATGATGATGATGATGATACGGGTGGTTGTGATGATGATTATGACTATGATGATGAGGAGGAGGAGGAGGAAGAGGAGGACGAGGAGGAGGAGGAGGAGGAGGAGGAGGAGGAGGAACAGGGGGGGGGAGGAGTAGGAGGGAGGAGGATTAGGGAGGAGGGATGAGGAGGAGGGTCCCTGCTCCACCTTGGCCGCAGTCCAGACGTCCTGCCCGCCTCGGCCCCGCTGGGTGGCGGGGCGCGCGGATTTGCATGAAGAAGGCCAGCAAGTTCGCCGCCTGGCTCGAGTGCAAGCAGCGCCCCCCGCTGGTGCCCCCGCTCGGCACACACGCTGTCCATGCAGTATCGGAGGGCACCAAGTGTACACCTGCGCTCGAATATGAAAGATAAACATTTCTTGGATTCAGCGCGGACTTTGTGGATCGGCGCTGGGCCCTCTCCCTGGCGGCGCCTCCGGCGTGGCCCCTGGCGCGCTACGCGCGTCAGCGAGGGTCTCCAGCGCCGATCCGAGGAGCCCGCGCGGACCTCAGGAATTATGTTTATGCAGTCTTTGCTTTTTCTTGCGCCGGTCCCGGCCAGGCCGACCCTGGCCCCAGAATCGGCCTGGCCAGGATCTGTGCAGGTGTAAAGGTGTCGTCGTCATAGGACAGTTTTTCGAAGGTCCGCGCGGATTGCTTGGGTCGGCGCTGAAACCCCTCCCCTGCAGCGACGGAGGCGCCACCAGGGGGGTGTTGCAGCGCAGACCCCAGAGGTCCGCGCGGACGTCGGCGCTGAAACCCCTCCCCTGCAGCGGCGGAGGCGCCACCAAGGGGGTCTTGGCAGCGCAGACCCCAGAGGTCCGCGCTGACCTCGGGCAGTCAGATACTTGTGCGGACTCGTCCTCCTCGCAATGATTTGCCAGCTCTTGGAGGCAGCCCGCAGGAGCGACGGGAGAAATCGGGGTCGACTGCGCTGACGCTCGCGCGTGCGCTTCCCGCGTAAGGCCGCGCGCAAGCGCCCTTTCTTCCACGAGGTGTGCCACGCTGGCGGCCCGCGTTGGCCGCGGCGCAAGGTCGCCATGCCTTATCTCGTGTAAGACCCGGTTGTTGTCGTCGCTCGCATGGGGTCAGAGTGTTCTGGGTGGGATATTCGTCGAGGGGTGGGCGATGAACCTTCTGACGAAGCTTGCCCATCCCCCTCCTCCACCACCTCCCCCTCCTCCTCCCCCTCCTCCTCCTCGTCCTCGTCCTCCTCCTCCAACCCCCCTCCACCCGTTCCGACAGCACGTGCCCACCCACCCCAGCGGATCCAAGGGCGGGGCGATTATTGCACCATCCAGAGTAGACGGGGTTGGAGGCTCACGGCGCATCGCCGATGCATCGGCGACGCGGCTTGATTCGGAGCCAGGTTTTCTATATCCCGATGTCGCCGACGCATCGTCGATGCATCGGCGGTGCAGCATGATGTACCCCATCTACTCGGTCCCCATTTCGGCTGACTTTTCCTTCGTTCGCGGTCGTCGCCGTCGTCATCGCCTTCGTCGTCGTTGTCGTTGTCGGCGTAGGCGTCGCCGTCGCCGTCGCGTCGTCGTCGTCGTCGTCGTCGTCGTCGTCGTCGTCGTCGTCGTCGTCGTCGTGGTCGTCGGCACACTCGTCGGCGTTGGCGTGATCGTGGTGGTCGTGGTCGTGGTCGTGGTCGTGGTCGTGGTCAATTTCGTCGTCGTCGTTTTGGTCGTCGCGGTCGTCTTCCATTTTCCGCGTCGGCTGCCTGGACCGCCCCAGGGCCGTGCTTGGACTGCTGTGGCTCCAAGTTCTCGAAGAAGATGCTCGAGGGGATCCGCCGGGGCGTGGCGCGGGCCGCGCGGGAGGAGAGTGCCGCGTGCCACAAACACAAGGCGGACCAGGAGAAGAAAACGGCGGAGGGCTGCGTCTATTCCAGGCACCCCTCCCGCGGTGGCTGCCTTGGACCGCCCTGGGCCTGTCCTGCAGACGCTGTGGTCTCTCCGTGTGGTCGCCCTCGCCCGTGGGTGCCTGGGCAGCTGTGCGGCCCCGTGCACGGACCGCCACGTGGTCATCGAGCTGAGCTCCGCGCGCGCTTTCGAGCGCCGCCAGCGGGGCAGCGAAGCCCCGCGGCCGTTCGGGAGTCGCGTCGGCGGCCGAAAAAATGAAAACGCTGAAAACCGTCAAGGTCCAATGGGGGCCCGTTGATTTTTTCCTCTCGGGGGCTTCCTGGGGGTGTTTTTGGAGGCATCTTCGGGCGGCGTGGAGGTGGCTGAAGCCGTCTGGGCGCCATCTTGTAACGACTTCGGTGACTGTGGGCCCTATTTGACCGCCTCGGGGGCCTCTTGGGGCGTTCTTGAAGGCCCTGAAGGCAGCTTCCAAGAGTATTGGCATCCGCGGCGGGGACCGCTTGGCGTTCGCGACGAGTCTTTTCGCCCAGGGACCCCAGTGGCAGCCGCGCGAGAGGGAATTAGAAGTGACAGCTCTGCTCGGTCATTTGTTTGGCGACGGCCAGGGAGGGGGCCGAACTGGGCGGCGCAAGTGCTCCGAATCGCGTTCCCGGAAACCTGTCCGGGAAGCTTATTTCTGATGTCCCGGCCGTCGTCGACGCCGAGGTCACTCCCCATGGGGTCGGTGGTGGGTTTCAATGTCCCTCAGTGTGACCCATCCCCACTGGCATCTGTGGTGCCCAGGGCCCGACGAGCACTTGCAATTGCTGCCGGCGCTGCTGACGACCGTCTCGAGGTTCGCGTCGGGCTCCTCGATGTTCATGATCTTGCCGATGTGTTTGGGCTGGTCCTCTTCGTCGCAATCTGATGGTGCTGTCCATTCCCGTGGAACCAGACCTCGCAGCCAGAAGCCTGGGACCGCTGAGCTGCCCTCGCAGGTCCGCTTCCTCAGGCTGTCGCTTTCCTTGTAATTTTTGTGAGGCTCGCGTAGTTGGCATTCGTTCCAGATTCGATGGGAGTCGTCGCAGACCTGCCCGCCGCCGCGTGGGTTGGAATCCGCGAGGGGTTTTGCCTGCGATCTCGTGTCCATGTTGCTTCGCGCGCTGCTGCTTGGAGTGCGCTCGATACTTCTCACGCTTCTGCACGTGCCTGACGCGCTTAATGAGGCCGTGCGTGTTGATGCCTCTCTCTGCGGTCTGTCCCAGCGAGTGTTGAGGAGCGCCGGGCAAACGTATCCTCTGCTGAGTTCTGAGTATTGCGTGGATGACGTCCGAGGGGTCGCGGGTGTGGTCGTACTCATCGTCGCCCCTGATCCACTCGTGGCCGCCCTTGTCGATCCAGTGCGTCGGGTCGATCGGTTTCCATCCGATTTCCCGCGGGGAGAAGATGACATTTCCCATTGGCCCACGTCGCTGCTTGCACTGGTACTGGGCTGGGATCGTGTGCAGATGCTCATGTACTATTGGCCATGCTTGGTGCGCTCCTCGGTGTATATCATAACGATGGCACCGGGCGCGAAGCCAGGTTCGCGACTACTCCCCGTTGTACTGCGACCGCTCCGCCCGACCCCTCTGGTGCCAAATGTGTTTCGCATTGGGCCCGCTGCGCCGAATTTCTCTGGGTGCGCCGGTGCTACCTGTGATTGGCTCACTCATCCGCCCAGTTGGTCGTCCGAGACAAGACTGGACAATGCAGACTGTGAGATATGCGGCACAGAGGTACCTGGACCGCCAACGGATGGAGGAGGCCATGATCGACCGATCCGCGGGGTCGGTGCAGCGCTGGAAGCACTTGATGGGCAATTCCGTGAGGCCACCGCGCAGCAGGAGTCCATGATGGATGGCCCCCCCCCCCCCCTTTCCTCGACTCACTGTGCTGGCGAACTTGGTTCTGAACTCGTGGCGTCGATTTGCTGCCCGCCGCGTGCTCGCGCGACGCGCGTTTGATTGGTGCGTGCGGGGGGTGGTCAATCCTTAACCGCAAAATGCTCTAAAGACCTCCCCCCTTCGGCAGAGCGATGACGCGCCCGGTCCCCTGGATGCGTTATTCGGCGAGCCCGGGGGCTGGGGGTGGGCCCGAGGGGCTGAAGGCCAGGGTGTTGAGGGTGAGCGAGAGCTGCGGACGAGGCGGCTCCCTCCTCGGGCTCTCGGGCGTCAAGGCGCATCTTCCCCACTGGGCTCTTCGGAATCTCGTCGGGCCTCCTGGGTTGGCCTTTCGGCCCCATCCTCGGGTCAGACGGCGTTCCGCCCTCCGCCTCCGTGGCCGTTCTGGCTCAAGAGGGTTCAGGGGCGCTCAATTTTTAACCGAGGCTTCCGCCCCGCAGTGGCTCCCCCTGTCAGGGGTCCGACGGAGGTGCTTCCGGAGAAGGTCCAGCGCCCGTGGCTCCAGACGGACGTCGGGGAGTTCAGGGTGGTGGCCTTCGGCGAGATCCGCGAAGAACCAATGTCAGGGCCGTGCGCCTCCGCGACGCAGGAGTCGCCTCCGCGACGCAGGAGACGAGGGCGGGGGGCTCAGGCGCCTGCTCCTGCCTGCCATGGGCCCGCGAAGCTCGGAGACACTGAGGCCCCGCGCGCAGAGGGGGACTGGCTGAGGCGGTTCGAGCGCAGGACAGAGAGGGCGAGCGCGGTCAGGCGGACGAATCAGCACTGCATCATCGCGGCCTCTGGGGAGCCCCGCCCGAAGGCGCCGGGCCCTTCAGCGCGGGGTGCCGAGCGCCGCTGGGGGGCGAGCGTTCAGGTCTGGAGCGCGGAGCTGGGCCGCGTCAGGCCGCGTTCGTTAAATTAGCCGCCTGATCAGACTCGTTCGCCGCCCTGCCAGACCAACCCGACCTGCCAGGCCCACCTTGCCAGACAGCTCACCCGGAGGCAGCTTGCCCTGCCAGGCCTACCAGGCAGCTCAGGTGAACGAGGTGCGACCCTGCGCGGCGGCCCACCTTGCCAGACAGCTTAGGTCAGGCACGCTACCGGGCAGCTCACCCTACCAGACAGCTCCCCATTAATCCGTGCCCGCGGTATTTCAAGCCACTCGGGCTCAAGCAGACCTCGCGGCCCAGTCAGTCATTAGATTGGGCGTGATTCCAGGGCCCGCGGCCCGCCCGCAAGGCAGTCCGTCTCGCGGCCTCGCCCCGCATCAGATGCTGCAGGAGAAGCAGGGGCGCGAACGCTCGCGCTCCCGCGGGCGGGGTGCCCCTCAGCTGGAGCTGCGTGGGCTGGGCTCCAGGTCCGCATCAGTGAGCTCGGCGGGCGGCTCGCGGCCTTCCAGTCGCGCGGGCGCGTTCGGGCCACGGCCGTCGACTTCGACTCGGGCGCGCGCGCCCTCGGGGGCGAGGTCGAGGCGCTGCAGGCCGCGGCGGCTGAGGCGCGAAGCTGGGCGCTCAGGCCGAGGGGGCGGCGCGGGGGGCCCTGGGGGTCGTGGGCGAGCGCTTCGGGGGGGCGTGCGACCCCGATCCAGACGCACGAGGGTTCAAGACGGTGTAGCAGGTGCGCCAGCATGGGGGCGCTCTGTTCTGGGGCCCCGTCTTCGTCGGGGTCGCTCAGCGGGCTGGGGCTCGAGGGCAGCGCAGTTCTTCCAGCGGACTTTCAGCGCCCCCTCATGGGGGGCCCGCCGGCGCCAACCAGAAGAACTGATCATCGCGATCCGCCGATCTTAACAAACGCATGAGGTATTGAGTTGCCCTGCCGGACGGCTCGCCAAGCCAGGGGGCTCGCCCTCGGGCAGTTCGCCGTGCCGTACCTACCAGACAGCTTAGCTGCCCACTAGACAGCCCAGCCTACCAGGCAACTCACCCTCAGGCAGCATGGCCTGCCATACCCTACCAGGCACTGCCAGACCTACCGGGCCAGGTATTGCCTTGCCACGCAGCTCACCCCGCCAGACAGCTGCCCTGCCTCCGCCTCCGTGGCCGCTCTGGCTCAAGAGGGCTCAAGAGCTCCGGCCTGGCCTCTCCTGTCAGGCCCTCGAGGGTTTCAGCCGCGCAGTGGCTTCGCCGAGGCTCTAGCCCCGCAGGGGGTGCATACTAGTAAAAGATGATTCAATAGAGTGGAGCAGAATACGAGAAAAACATAGAATTATGTAGGGAAGGGCACATCACTTCTAACTCTAGTTAATTATAATATAATTCTGTTCTATTAAATTCGAACTGTTCCGTCCTTTTCTATCATATCCCAAAGTCATCTGACTCTATCCCATTCAAGCCCTCCCAACTCTCGCGATCGCCGCGCCCGCGCGTTTTTTTTTTTTTTTTTTTTTTTTTTTTTTTTTTTTTTTTTTTTTTTTTTTTTTTTTTTTTTTTTTTTTTTTTTTTTTTTTTTTTTTTTTAAAAAAAAAAAAAATATATTATATTATATATATATGTTCTAGTATACATACATATATAAACCTTCTTCGTCGGCGGCGCCGGGTGCCGATATAACGTCGCGGTGCGGGGCGGGGGCGATGTCCTGGGATGGGTGGCCCCCTCGGACAGCCGAAAACATCAATTTCTCCTTGCGAATCGCAATGGGAATCGCGCGGGGCGAGGGGGTATTTGTTCCGGGAAAGTCCAGTATGCAGAATTCTTTAGATATAACCCTCTCACATTCTCTCTCCCTTGCTTAATTTGATTTTATCGCATTCTACTTAGTTTTAGTATCTTCTGTTCTCTTCTATTACGTGTTGTTCTCTCCTGGTCATTATGCCGTTCTAATCCATATTGCCCCTTCTCATATTGACTTCCTTCTGTTTTGTGATTTTCGGTTCTTTTTTGTTTTACTAGTAGATTCTGCTCTTTTCTATGATGCCCGTTTTTGGTCGCTATGCTATTCTAATGTGTCTTGCTCTCTTCCATGCCAGCCCCGCTCTGTTATATACTTCTGCACTGAGTGTGCCATTTCTTCGTGCTGCTCAAGTCCTATGCGCATCGTGTCGAGGGCCCGACTATAGCCATCCTGTTCCATCCTGCCCCTTCGTGGGCGAGTTGTTTGCCGGGGGGGTTCGTGCCCCGATTTTTCCCAGAGGTGCCGGGTGCCAAGACGACGCCGCGGCGCGGGGCGGGGGCGGCGCCCGCCCTGGGACAGGCAGCCCCTGGGACAGCCGAAAGTTTCAATTTCCCAGTGAGGATTGCAATGGGGATCGCAGAGAACGAGGAGGGAGATATTTTTTTGGGAGTTTCGGTTTCCATGGTTTTTGGTTTGAGACCAACTCTCCTAATCCCTCCTCGCCCCTCTCTCTCTCTCATTTATTATCTTTTCTTGTATGTTTACACATGTGCAGATGCCCTCTCTCTCTCTCTCTCTCTCTCTCTCTCTCTCTCTCTCTCTCTCTCTCTCTCTCCCTCTCTCTCTCTCTCTCGTCCCTCTTTCTCGTCCCTCTGCCTCGTTGTAGTTGTCCTGCTCTACTTTATTTGTTCCCGCTGTGTTCGATTCTCTTTTTCTCTGGCCACTATTCTATTCTAGGCGTTCTTATTCTCTTCCAGTCTAGGTTTTCCTAGTCAGTTCTACTTCTACACTCTGTGCCATTATTTCTCATGTTTTTTGAATGAAGAAAAAAGCCCAATCGTGCATCACCCGCGATACCATAGGCGGACCTTCCTGGAATTCCCTCGAAGTCTTTTTCGGGCCTTGTCAGGTTGCCCACTGCCCCCACCCCTCGGGCTCTCGGCCTTGCAGGGCGCGTCTCATCCATGGGGCCATCCAGAGGTCCTCTCTGGAACTTCGCGCTGGAGCGCTGCAGCCGGATGCGTGGTTTTGAAAAGGAAGCGCAGAACCGCGCGCAGCAGCAGCGCCGCAGCGCGGCGTCGAAGTCTTTTCGGGCCTTCTCAGGTTGCCCTTGTGGCACCCCGCGTCGGGCTCTCGGCCTTGCGAGGCGCCCCTCCCCAATGGGCCCCCCCCCAGAGGTCCTCCCTGGAACTTCGCGCAGGAGCGCTGCTGGTGGAGGCGCGGTTCTGAAATGGGGGGCGCAGGGCCCTGGCGCAGCGGTGGCGCCGCGGCGCAACCTCAGCGCGCAGCAGCGCAGCGCGGCAGCGCCGCGCAGCAACAGCGCAGAAAGAAGCGCCCCTCAGACATTTCACTTCGAAAAGGCCATCTTCGGAAAGGTTTCTCCTCGGAAAGGTCTTCTTCGGAGGCGACGCAGCGGTGCGGCGGCGGCGCGGGCTCGAGCTTCCTGCCTCGGGCTTCGCGGACCTGTGAGCTTCAGGCTTTGCAGACCTACAGCGATGCTCGCCCCTTCGCTCGCCGTCGCTGCCGTGGCGGTGGCCTTCTGTCTGTGCCTGACTCGGGGCTCGGACCGCGCGCGGCTCTGCGTCCTGTGCCTTCGGGTCGGCCTCCCGGGGGTCAGCGCCTACATCCTCTGCGACGTCTGTCAAGCGGCGCGGGCCATGCAGGGCGCCCGCCAGTGCGGGTCGGAGATGGTGTCAGGGATCAGCCAGCGGCTCAGCTTCGTCGAATTGCGGCTCGTGTTCGCCGAATTCAGCCCATGCGAATGCAGTCGGCAGATGAAGGCGGCAATTGCGGAATGGGATCGGGCCCAGGGCCCCTCGGGCGCGTCCAGGCAGATCCATCAGCTGCGCGCGAAGCGCGCCCGGAACTTCTTTCAGCGCGCGAGGGCGCCAGTTGCGTCGGCCCAAGTCTCTCTTCCGTCATCGACTTCGCGATCCAGGAGTCAGGCTCGGGCGCGCCGACGATCCGCGCCGTCGGGCGACTGCTGGCGACGCAGTGGCGCCAGGAGCTCCGCGGCCTCGGCGGTTGGTGCGATCGGGCCGCGCAGGTCTCAGCCGTGGCCGCGCAGTTCCCCGGTCGAGCAGCGGATCGACTTCTTCGCCCTCAGGGCGTGAAGTGCGCCTGACCTCAAGGCCGCTAGGGTCGCCGGGGCCACTCGGGCCCTGCGGGGCTGTCTGCGCAGGGCCATGGGGTGGGGCGGGGATCAGTCAGAGTGCGAGGGGGGGGGGGGGGGCGACGGGCAGCAAGGGGCAGGATCAGGCCTTGTTCTCTGAGGCCAATGATTTTTCATTTACAGAGCTTGGAGATCTTTCTCAGTGGAGGGCGGTTCTCAGTTCCAGCGCTTGGCCACTTCGGGGATTTTTTCGACGGCCAGTTCTCGGCGCAGGTTTTTTCCGGCGCAGGTCTGCATCGCCGTTCTGAGCCGCGCCTTTGGGGGGGGGCTGGAGGGCAAAGTCTACCCCTGGCTCCGCGGATCAACCCTCAGCGCAGCAGGCTCAGCGCGCCCAGCTCAGTCTCGAGCGATCTCGCCGCCTCAGTGCGAGTTAGAAAACAGAGGAGGGCTCATATTTCGCGCGAGGTCAGCGCTCTGTGAACAAATCAGCCATCCGCACCGCCAGTGTCGTGACTTTCTCCTCCACCTCCTACTCTGGTTCAGTCCTGGTCAGAGGCATCCACGCTCAGACTCACTCAGCCCAGATTTGTCCCTCTCAGACGCATTCGCACTCAGGCGCGCCCGTGCGCATATTCAGGCCCCACTCAGGCACCCTACCGTAGTTAAAGTCATACGCGCTCGCGCTCGCTCGCACTCAGACACAATCAGACATGCTCGGACTCGCTCTGACACTCGCTTTCACATGCGCTCGCACTCGCACTCAGACACGTTCGCACTCAGGCGCAGTTGTTCCGTCTGCTTTCGTCCCAACCCTTTTCAGCGCTTCCCCTTTTCGTCCCGCATGTCCCTCCCCGTTTTTTGCTTGTTGTTTCGGTGCTAAAGCTATCGCCCTGCTAAACCAGGGCCTCGGGATTCTTCTCTTCTAAGCGGTGCAAGCGATCGCCCCTGGGGAGTCTTAGCAGTATTTTCCAGTTAGTCAGCGCTCTGTTGCCGACTCGCCGACTGGGCGCCTGGCTTCTGTGTCTGTCTATTTGTCTGCATCGTTGTGTCGAATGTCGCCCCCTAGTTTGGGCGCGCGTCCGTCGTGCAAGAGTAATTGCCGTGGGTGCGTCTCTGTGTATCTTGCAAACGTACAGGTGTGATGCTATCGGCCCTTGGGTCGCCAGGGCTTGTCGTCGTGTGTGTCGGAGCCAGCGTCGTTTGGTACGAATGGCTGTCATTCGTATCGATGCTGCGTGTCACGTTATGTGTGCGTTCGTCCCTGTGTCGGCGTTCGTCCAGATCAGTCTTGTTTCAGATCTCGTCCAACTGATGCTGGCTTGACGACTTCCCCGTTCGCCAACCTTTTCCGCCGATCTCCCCCCCCCTCTTTTCCTCGCCCCCCCTCCCGCCTCCCCCGCCCTTGGACGTCTCCCGAGGTCTCCGGAGGTCCCTGGGGTCCTGGGGGCTTCGGGCGGCGTCCCTGGAGGCCCCCATGTGGAGGACCCAGAGGTTCAGGAGGGGCAGAAGCTGATGGGCCTATTTTCCGCCACCAGCACCACCATAAACTGGAGGGGGGAAGGAGGAGGAGGACGAGGAGGAGGAGGACGAGGAAGAGGAGGAGGAGGAGGAGGAGGAGGAGGAGGAGGAGGAGGAGGAAGAGGAGGAGGAGGAGGAGGAGGAGGAGGAGCAGGAGGAGGAGGAGGACCGCCTCCCCCTCCAACTTATGGTGGTGGTGGTGGTGGTGGTGGTGGAAGACAGGCCCATCATAAGCGTTCAAAAGTCTCGATCCTCGACGATCGCCGGGTCCCTCCTCGCCGATCGTCCCCCCTTTTGACTCTCTCTCTACCCCCTCCCTCTTGATCGTCAGTCCTTCCTCGCTGATCGTCCCCCCCCCTTTCCTCTCTCTCTCTCTCTACAACTCCCTCTCCCTCGCTCTGTCTCTCCGTCCCCCCCTCGACCGAGAGGTGCTGCTGACGGACTGGCGCGAGGCAAAGCCGTGCCTGCAGGCGGCGGCCGACCAGCCCGTGCAGAACCAGCCCGCGATCACGCTGGTGCTCTGCGACGTGCCCGCGCAGTACGAGCGGGCCGAGGCACGACGCGGTGGGGGAGGAGGGGGAGGGGGAGGAGGAGGAGGAGGAGGAGGAGGAGGAGGAGGAGGAGGAGGAGGAGGAGCAGGAGAAAGGAGGAGGAGGAGGAGGGGGAGGAGGGCAAGGAAAGTAGAGGAGGAGGAAAGGGGAGGAGGGGTGAGGAG
>CAUYUJ010017626.1:67614-90867 GCA_963575745.1 Prorocentrum cordatum | reverse complement strand
GAGGAGGAGGAGGGCGAACGGCGACGGCGACGGCGACGGCGACGGCGACGGCGACGGCGACGGTGACGACGACGGCGACGACGACGACGACGATACAGCCACGACGCTGAAAGACGGACTAATTTGTGCTCAGGATGTGGAGTAGCAGTGCCGCCTCTGCGTCTGGGGCCACACAGGCTGCCTTATCCCCCTGGGCACACATCGCATTTTCCATTCACTCTCTTGCCGGATCGCGTGCAGCCCCAACAGCGCAAGCGTCTTTGGGGAGCATCCGGGCCTGCAGTGCGGGGTCCATCCCCAGGGGGTGAGCACCAGGCACCTTGGCTCTTCAGACCGACCATCTTTCTCACACGGGAGGGGCTCTGCTTTTCGGGCCGTTCCTCAAATGCAGGTCGGGGAAATTGTCCGTGGCCGAGGGTCAGCGTGGCCAGAACAATCCATGTCATGCCTGTATTCAGCGTTCCTGACGGTATCACGATGACTGTGCGATTTAACGATGATGCTGATGGTGACGTGAATGACGATGAGTATGTTGATGGTGGCCGTCAGGGACGACCTGTATATTGGTTGTGTTGACGACCATCGCGATGGCGACGATTATGATGCTGTTGGTGGTGATGGTGTTTACGGTGATGATGACGTTGTTGATCATAATGAGGATGCTGGTTATAGTGATGATGTTAATGATACTGATGATGAAGCCGGTGGCGGTGGTGGTCCAGACGATGATGATGATGATGATGATGATGATGATGATGATGATGATGATGATGATGATGATGATGATGATGATGATGATGCTGCTAATGATGATGATGATGATGATGATGATGATGATGATGATGATGATGATGATGCTGATGCTGATGCTGATGCTGATGCTGATGCTGATGATGCTACCGATGGCGATGATGATGATACTTATGATGTTTCTGATGATGCTGATGATGCTGGGGAGGACGAGGGCGAAACTGAGAGGCTGACATTGTTGATGATGGTGGTGGTGGTGCTGTCGTTGAATATGATGATGGTTATAGCGACGTACTGCTTAGGATGGCCACGATGACCGGAGCAAGCCATGCACTGATTTCCCAATACGCCTTCCCGTCCCAATGCGCCTTCTCTCAAGTCGGCAGGTGTGATCTCGGTGCCCACGGCGAGCTCCCGCTTGAGAGAGACGTGGCGCGTGTGAGAGCTGCATTCGTTCTGAAATGTGCATCGGTGGCCACACGAAGAGCCGACCGCGAGCTCACATGGGGCAGCGGGCTCGAAGTCAGGAAGGAACATCTAGTTACTGATACCGCTGATCGTTCTGGAAAGCATTCGTCGCCACGACTGGATTCTCCTTGGAACTCTAGTCAGCTCGCACTCCAGGAGAGGTCAGGGGAGTGACGGTATCGGTATTTGTTAGTTTCTCCAGGAACGGGAATCGCTCTCATTTCAGGCAGCGGGTAGAAGCCTTGAGAGGCAAGCGCTTGGTGCTGAAGTGGGAGCACGGCTTTGGAAACGAGTCGCCCTCCGTACTTGTATTGTGCTGAACCTTTAGGCTTTTCAGGTCACAAGGCGTAAGGAAACTCCAGGTGGGTACACGATTTGAAACCGAGTCGCCCTCCATTCCTCAGTAATCTGTTGGGCATGTCAAGCCTTGGGGCTTCCAAGCATCGATCTTCAAGCGACAGCCAGTGATTGAACAAAAACCGCCCTTCCGCAATGCAGTTGTTGGATGTGTTAGGCGTCAGGGTCACACACTACACACTGGACGAAAGCTCAATCGAGAGCCAGGAACGGATCCGCCCTTTATCAGGGTATTATGTCTTATGAAAGGATTGTCCTGACCAGTGTTGGCTGGAGGGGTTGGCCAGGAAGTTTGGATGGGATTGGTTGGGGTTGGCCGCAGGGCTCGCTTGAGTGTAGCTGGAGCGGTTTTTCGACCACATATATAGAGTTCGTGGTTGAAGTTTGAAGTCGAACATGAGCGACTCCAATGGGGGAGGCCAGCGCCACGCGTGTATCTTCCCGAAGGTGAGGCGCTGAGGCGAGCGCGCGCGCTCGGCGCCCAGACGGGAACCCGATTTTGAGCATCATCAATGCTCTACCCGGGTATGTAGGCTTAAATCGGGCCTGTTCCTCTACAGGGGTACTATTCAAAAATAGTCAAACCACAGTCTGGGGACTATTGTTTGAGCATTTTTTGACAACGTTTGGGTAGTTTTCATTTTTCGTCAAAAACTTTCCTGTAGGGGGACATGCCCGACTTGAATGTAGGCTGGAGTCTTAGACGCCTGCGGTCGTAGTCTGAGGGGAGGCCTCAGCCGTCCGTGCTCCGCGCTGCCTGGCGGGCAGGCTGACTGTTAAGCTGATGGGCCGATGTCATACCACCACTACCATAGGCAGGACGGGGGAGAAGGGAGGATTGGGAGGTCCTCCTCCTTCTTCTCCTCCTCCTCCTCCTCCTCCTCCTCCTCCTCCCCCTCCTCCCCCCCCTCCTCACCTCCCTCCCTCCTCCACTCCTCCTCCTCCTCCTCCTCCTCCATCTCATACCCTCCATCCTCCTCCTCCTCCCCCGCCCCTCCTCAGCCTCCTCATCCTCCTCCTCATCTCCTCCTCCTCCTCCTCCTCCTCCTCCCATCCTCACCTCCTCCTTCTCCTCCTTCCTCCTCCTCCGCCTCAGCCTCCCCCTTAGCCTCATCCTTCCTCATTCCTCCTCCTCCTCTTCCTCCTCCTCATCCCCCCTCCCCCTCCTCCTCCTCTCCCCCCCTTCCTCCTCCTCTTCTCCCCACCCCTCCTCCTCCTCCTCCCCTCCTACTCCTCCTCCTCCCCTCCTCCTCCGCCTCCTCCTCCTCCTTCCTCCTTCTCCTCCTCCTCCTCCTCCTCCTCCTGCCTCTCCTCCTCCTCCTCCTCCTCCTCCTCCTCCCCTCATATCTCTCCTACCTGCGGCACCTACCTATGGGCCTGGCCTGCTCGCGTGGCTCTCGCTCGCTTCGGGGCGGAGCGCCCGGGCCGCACGACCCACGCACGGGACGGCGGTGCGGCGCGGAGGAGGTGTCCTCGACGGGAGGGGCGGGCCAGGAGGAGGGAAGGGGGGAGGAGCGCAAGGAGAAGAGGAGGAGAGCGGGGAGGAGGAGGAACGCTGCTTGGAAGGAGTAGAGGAGGAGGAGGAGGAGGAGGAGGAGGAGGAGGAGGAGGAGGAGGAGGAGGAGGAGGAGGAGGAGGAAGAATGAAGAAGGAAGAGAGACATGGAGGAGGAGGACGAGGAGGAGGAGGAAACGGGATCCTCAAGTTGAGGATGATGATGAATGTGGTGGTGGTGCTGGTGATGAGGACGAGGATGAGGATGAGGATGATGACGATGCTGATGATGTTATTGATGCTGTTGATGATGCTGATGATGACGACGCAGGTGATGATTATGATGATGCTGATGATGGTGATGAGGCTGTTGATGATGGTAGTGATGGGCAATATAATAGTGATGATGCTGATGATGCTGATGGTGTTGGTCTTGCTGAGGATGATGATCATTCTGGTGATGGTGATTACGATTGCGATTGTG
The DNA here is from genome assembly GCA_963575745.1 of Prorocentrum cordatum. Classification (NCBI taxonomy): domain Eukaryota; class Dinophyceae; order Prorocentrales; family Prorocentraceae; genus Prorocentrum; species Prorocentrum cordatum. Next base: position 87,314 of record CAUYUJ010017626.1, on the reverse strand, counting down.
ATTGTGATGGTGATGGTGATGGCGATGCTGCTGGTGGTGATGTTGACGACAATGATGAATATGATGATGATGCTGATTATGATGATGCTGATGATGCTGGTGATGGTGATGATGATGCTGATGCTGATGATGACGATACTGATGATGATGAGGGTGATGAGGATGATGATGCTGATGCTGATGCTGATCCTGATGCTGATGATGATGGTGATGATGATCAGGCTGATGATGATGATGCTGATGCAGTTGGCGAGGAGTAAGAGGAGGATGATAATGAGGAAGAGGAGGGCGAGGAGGAGGAGGGATGATGAGACGAAAGGGTGAGGCGAACGACGACTAGGACGAATCATCCAGATTCATAGTAGGAGACGCCAGGAGAGGTGGAGGAGGAGGAGGAGGAGGAGGAGGGGGAGGAGGAGGAGGAGCAGGAGAAGGAGGAGGAGCAGGAGGAGGGAGGAGGAGGAGCGAGGAGGAGGAGGAGGAGGGGATGATGATGAATGATGATGATGATGATGCTGATGATTGATGATTGATGATGATGAATGATGATGATGAGGATGATGATGATGATGATGATGATGATGATGATGATGATGATGATGATGATGATGATGATGATGAGGAGGAGGAGGAGGAGGAGAAGGAGGAGGAAGATGAGGAGGATGAGGAGGCGGAGTAGCAGGATGACCTGCCCTTTCTCTTTCCTCCTCCTCCTGCCCTGCCTCCCTCCTTTGTCTCCTGGCTCCTCGCTCATCTCCTCCCGTTCATCATCTCTTATCCTTATCCCTCCCCCCTCCTAACTGCTGCCCCGCCGTTCCTTCCCTTCTCCCTCCTGCGAGGAGGAAGGGCACACTAAGTACACTAGAGGATGATGATGATAGTGAGGACGAGGAGGAGGGGGATGATGAGGAGGAGGAGAAAACGAAGGAGGAGGAGGAGGAGGAGGAGGAGGAGGAGGAGGAGGAGGAGGAGGAGGAGGCGGAGGAGGAGGAGGAGGCGGAGGAGGAGCCTGGCCAGAAACTCTGAAATGATCCCCCTGAAGTGGTGAATTTGATTCTATAGGCTTACGCCACATCCGACCCCTCTATAAACTACTGCACGTCCAGGACTGCATTCCACGAGGCTTGTCTGATTCCTGGTAGGTTCTTGGGGGCGTTTGGGGCCTCTGTTCGGGCTCCCTGGGGGCTTCTTGGGGCGTGTTGGGCGCTTCTTGAGGCAATCTGGGGGCGTCCTAGGGCCGAAGGCTGGAAATGTGGGTTCGGGTTCCCCCCGTGGGCCCCCCTTTTAGCGCCGTCGGGGGGTCCTCTGGGGCCGTCATCGGGGCTTCTTTGGCGGTCTTGGGACCCTTCTGGGCCGTCTTAGAGCTTTCCTAGGGGTCTTTTGGGCTGTCTTGCACGGTAGAAAAGCGTAAGAGGCGAATCTGTTTTAAACATACGTTTTCCTGAGGAAATGGGGCTATTTTCATTTATTCGGTGCCTTTTGGGAGGCCTTTTGGAGGCCTCTTGGAGCGTTTTGGAGACATCTTGGGCAGTCTGGCTGCCATCGTGGGCGTCTTGGAACGGATCGTCTTGGGGCCCACTCGGGGCCCTCTGGGCCCGTTTGGGGGCCCTCTATGCTCCCATGGCGCGTTCGTCCGGGGCCGGGGGGCTCAAATCTCCGGTTTGGGGTCCCTGGGGGGGGGGTTATGGGGAGGGAGCAATCTCACACGCCTAGAGACCCACAAAGGGTCGGCGGATGTTCAGGAGGAGAAGGAGGAGGAGGAGGAGGAGGAGGAGGAGGAGGAGGAGGAGGAGGAGGAGGAGGAGGAGGAGGAGGAGGAGGAAAAAAGGGAAAAAGGAAGGAGGAGGAGGAGGGCAGGACAGGCAGGAGGAGGAGGAGGAGGACGGCGCATGAGCTCGACGACGTCGAAGACGGCGGCTGCGAAGACCCTCGGGGGGGCGGGGGGGGGGGGGGGGCGGCGGCGCCGATGACGTCGGCGATCCCCGCAGGCGTGGGCGCGCAGCTGCCCGGCGGGCTCCGAGAAGGTGCCCGGCCATTCGCGGGCGAAGGCCACACCCGTATCCACGGTCTCGCGGGCCGGGCTCCTGAGCCGTGACCCCCACGGATACGGGGCGTTTTTTCGCGAGTGCCCCGCGCGTGACGTGTCTCTGCGACCGCATATCCGCGGCATCGTGCCCAGGGAATCCAGGCCGCGAGTGCGCTGATATGGGTACGGTCGCCTCTCGTGGTCGTCGAGAGTGGCGGCTGCACGTTCTCGGAGTGCTCGTGGACGTCCCCCCACCGTGGCAGAGGAGGAGGAGGAGGCGGAGGAGGAGGCGGAGGAGGAGGAGGCGGAGGAGGAGGAGGAGGAGGAGGAAGAGGCGGAGGAGGAGGAGGCAGAGGAGGGCGAGGAGGGGAGGAGGAGGAGGAGAAGCTCCCCACCTCTTCTCACCGTGGCGCAAGCACGACGGGAGGTCTGTGGCCTTTCTCGCGGCGTCCGGGGGCCCTCTCGGCAGGCGCAGGACCGTCAACGGTCACTCGGTGACGTACCCGACGATTGCTAAACGTTTGGTGATTCTATTTGGGACTGCTCAATACAAACTGACGCCCACACGCACTCCTCCCACACTCACCCTTCACAATTCCCACCTGTCCCCGTCCCTGATACAATACAAAACAAGCATTCCTCGTTTTTACGTCCTCCTCCCCCCCTCCTCCTCCCTCCTCTACTCCTCCTCCGACTCCCCTCCTCCTTCTCCTCTCTCCTCCTCCTCCTCATCCTCCTTCATCCTCCTCTCTTCCTCTCCCTCACTCCTCCTCCTCTCCCTCCTCCCCTTCCTCCTCCTCCTCTGCTCCTCCTCCTCATGTTGAAGGGGCCGCAGTGTGCATGAGCTCGCAGAAGGACAGCAGGTGCAGGAATGGCAAGATGGGGACGGAGACAGAAGCATTCGGAGGAGGGTGACGGGGAACATACATGTTCAGTAACAGCAATCGCGCCGAACGTTTTGCCGCCCCTCGAGCCGCCCGTGTGCGGTCGTTTCGACATTTGTGGGCTTCATAGAGCTCGTGCCAGACAAATAAATTCATCTACCATAACTACACTTAGTAGGACACTCATAATCATCGTGCTGAGGTACACGAGTTTCTCTGGAGCCAAATCTTGTACGGTTTCAGACTGGTGGTCGGGAGCGTGGCTGGCGCCACACTCGCCTTGGAGGAAAGAACTCCGACCCACGGGCCTATTATCATCATGACGCTGATGCCGCCGCCGAGATTGTCATCACCCCCCCCTCCCGCTCCTCCTTCCCCTTGTCCTCCCCGTCCTCATCCTCCTGAGGCGCTCGCGTTTTTTGATGTGTGGGCCTCCTGAGGGGACCCCAGAGGTGCGAGTCATCAGGGACATAGGCCTGCCGAGGGAACTGCTCGCAGAGCTGCTGCCCGAGCTGCTGCAGAGCGAGCTGCTGGCGACGTGGGACGGTAAGGCCGAAGTCGGCGGCGAGCCCGAGGTCGAGTGCGAGGCCTTTGTCGGTTCGGAGGGGCAGGATGGGCAATAGTGATGTCAGTGGTGCTGGTGGTGGTCACGATGGTGGTGCTGATTATCATCATGATCGAGGTGGTGAGGAGACGGGTGGTGGTGGTGGTGGTGGTGGTGATGAGGGGGATGATGATGATGGTGGTGGTGGTGGTGGTGGCGATGATGATGATGCTGATGATGATGATGATGATGATGATGATGATGATGATGATGATGATGATGATGATGATGATGATATGATGATGATGATGATGATGATGATGATGATAATAATAATGATGATGATGATACTGATGACGATAATGATAATGATGATGATGATGATGATGATGATGATGATGATGATGATGATGATGACGATGATGATGATGATGATGATGACGATGATGATGACGATGATGTTGTTGAAGAGTAATATTGTGAATACGAATAAGAATAATACTAATACGAATAACAAGAAGAATACGAATAATAATACAGGAGGAGGACAGAGGAGAGAGAGAGAGAGAGAGAGAGACCGGACAAGTAGGCGGACCAGGGTCCGTCCGCGAGGCGCGCAGCCTTGAGATACGAGGGCGGGCAACAAACCCCCTCCCCCGGCGCAATGCGACAGACGCTACAGACGGCGGACAGACGGTGAAGATCTCACGTGTCAGACCGCGTGACGAAGAAGGCCCCAACAAGAAAGGCGACGTGCTGACACGTGGCTAGGCGGATTGGCAGACCGCCAGTTGGGCGCTTGGCCGCAACGCGGCGCGCAGGGACGGGGCACCCCCCTCCCCCGCGCCCTGACACCGTGGACGCGGGGCCACGCGTACACACGGGCAGGCAGAATGGCGGAGATTAGCGCGGGGCTCCAGGCGGAGCGCCGCGGAGCGATGACAGCATAGCATGGAGGGTGTGTGGCGGCGCAGCACCATCGGGCGAGGGTGTAAGCAGCTCGGCGAAGGCACGCCCGGCGCGGTGGAGGCGCTGGAGCAGAGGGCCTTGACGGGCTTGAGCAGCGGCAAGGTCGGCGGCGAGAGCAGCACACCTCTGCTGAAGAGCGGCCATAGACTGGGACAGCTCGGTTTCGGTGTCGGTGAGGGGCGGCTGCTCTGTGCCTGCGGCCGCGGGCCTCGTGGCAGGGACGAGGTCATCGGTGCGCTTGGCCAGGTGGTGGACCAGCGCGGTGCGGCGATCCGTGTGCTGGCGGCCGTCGCCCTTGAGAGGCGACTGGAGGGTAACGCGCGGTCCCAGGGCTGAAGCCGCTAGGGCCGCGCCCCGTGAGGACGGAGGAGCCGCGGCCTCGCACCCAGCAACAGTAAAAGCGTGGACGGGGTGCGACGGCCTAACTGGCTCGGTGCCCTGCGGGGGGGCTGGAGCCGCCCCCGCGGGCTGGCGCTGGTGGGGGGGCGGGGTGGGTGGCACGGGGGGGCCAAACATGATGCCGTGCGAGGGCTCGGAGGTCGGTCGCGTGGTCGGGTGGCGTCTCGATGGAGCGGCGTCGTCGGCAGCGTGGGGTGTCGGCGGGGCGTCGTCTATGCTGCCACTCAATCCGAGGGGATCATAAAGGTCCTCGTCGGCGTCTTGACGGTGAGCGACGTCATCATGTGGGTGCGATGTCGCTCTCGGTGGCGGAGCCGAGGTGGGCGTCGAGAGGCTGCCCGACGGGGCAGGGTTGGCGCTGGCTGGCCCGTCGTCCAGGAAGTCTAATCCCCCGCCGAAGCCGAACGGGTCGTCCTCCTGTTCGTCGTGCATCGCCCGTTGGGCTTCGGCCCAGAGCTCATCCGGGTTCTGCGGGATGCATGGTCCAGCCGCGGGTGGTGCCTGGTCCGACAGCAGGGGTTTCGGTTCCATTTTGCTGAGTTCCGCTGCTGTAAACCCAGCCCTGCGGTGTGGGAGCGGCAGAGTACGGTGTCTGCGCTCGTAGATAGCGACAGCGAACCCATGAAGCACGGTCGCTTGGCGATGTCGTGTTTTGGCAGCTTCAACAATGTCGTCGGGAAGGTTGTGCGTGCGTGCCGCCGCTTTGGCAAGGGCGTCGGCCTGACGGTTGAACTCCTCCGCGATGGGCCCGATGAGCCCAAGGTCGATGCCCAGGTCTCCCAGGTGGCTGGCGATTTTTTCGACGCGAAACCTGTTGGGCTTGGCCATAACACATCGGTGGATCTTTTCCCAGAGCTCCGCGTGCGTGCCCTGCGGCGCTGGATGTCCGTCGATGATGCTTTGGAACCCATCGACCACCGCCTGGTTGTCCACGAAAACGTGCACGGGCCGTTCGGCACATGCGGTAAGGTGGACAATGGCGAGGGTCTCCGCAACCTGGGCGTTCTGCGTTAGGCCGTGAACGCGTGCACTGTAGTTCATGCGGTGATCGATGCCGTAGTAGACGCCGTAACCCGCTCGTGCTAGCAATGGGATGGCTTGGTTGGTGCACGCACCGTCCGTGGCAGCATAGACCCATGTCCAACCAGTGTCGTAGTCGAGGTAGGTGGTGTAGGTGTCCTGGGCTGAAGCCGCAGGATCACCCTCAGGGGAGGGCCGCGGAATGGGCTGTGGCAGCGGGTCCCTCGCGAGGTCGGCCTGCAGGTCGAGGGGGGCTGGGTCTTCGTCGAAGAGCCCGCAGTGTCTTGTGTGCGGCGGAAGACGGGCCCACTGGTCGTCACTGATGAGGGTGGTGAGAGGGAGTCTTTCTCGGGCCCAGCACTTACAGTCGCGGACAGTGTGCTCCTGAGTTTCCTCTTCCTCGTCTCAGTAGCGGCACATGGGGCTGGGGTCTGCCGACGTGTTTGATCGGGATCGTCGCTGTTGGGTGTGGTCCCCGCCCGACAGGTAGTTCAGGAGGAGCGCCAGCTGCCAGGCTGTGCATTTGGCTGCTCCTTTAGTTCGCGCGAGCCACGTGCTGGCGAAGAGGTCAAGGCCCTGTCTGACAGAGGCGAGGTAGCCAAGGTCGTGTCGCCGTGGATTGATCCTCCGCAGAAATGCCCTGCGTTGTGAGGCCCGCAGCATGTGCAGGAAGGCGTTTTGGGGTAGATTCAGCCAGCTGATCGGGCAGCCCCAGTCATCGTACATGATGCCAAATGTGGGCCAGGTCCTTCGGAGCTGCTGGAGCGACTGGACGAGTCGCCCGACGGGTCCTCCACCAAACAGGGTCTGGACGTGGTGTTGGAGGTCTCTGGCGAGCCCGCAGAGTGTAACGTCGCGGTTAACCTGTCGCCGCAGGCACAGGAATGCTTCACGCTGCGTGATTGCGTCGATCTCCAGGGCGTGTCCTGGGACGCACACGGCCATGAGAGTCCAGAACTCGACCCACTTGTTCCCCTTGGGGCGGATAGCCGCCTTGAGGGCGTGGTTGTAGGCAGTCTTGGCTGGGCCTGATGGTGCTTGAATGTCGGTGCCCGTGGTGCAGACGCTGGCAGCAAGGGAGCGGGCGTGCCGCGCCTTGATAAGCATCGGCGATGGGAGCTTGCCAATGCGCGGCAGGCGAATAGTCGCCCTCCGTACACGGGCGTCTGCGGTGGCCGTGAGGTTAAGCGCGGCTGGAGCCGGCGCTGCCTCAGCGTGGATGTAACTCCCGACGAGCTTTTTGATGAGACGCTTGTCTTGGTTTTTTTTTTATCGGTTTATTTTTTTTTGTGTTTTTGTTTTTGTTCGTCGTCGCTATCCTCTGATGTTGTGGTCTCGTCTTTTCTTAGATGCTGTGTCATGGTAATTTGCGTTCTTTTGTTTTTTTTATTTATTCTTTTTTTTGAGGAATCGACCACACATAGGGGGCGATCCGCCAGCGTGAGCTGGGTAACGGCGGCGTGAAGCTCGTCTGTGAGCGCCCACCCTGCCACTTTACCAGGGTGAATGCGTTGACCTGAGAATCGGTCAAACTTGGCGGTTTCGTCGAGAGATTTCTGCAGCTCAGAAGCGGTGTGGGTAGTGGAGTTGCTGTCGTCAACGAAGGTAGTGCTGAGTGATCGAGGATCGTATCGGTGCTGCCTCTTTGTCCACACGCACATGAGCAGCTTGATGTCATCCAGGGACCACGAGCTGCCCTGGAGGTGACCGTTTGTCCTGGCCAGGTCCCTGGAGTACGCTCCGTTCATGCGGATGTAGCGTTTGTGGTGTCTGTAGAAATTCCGGCGGACAGTAGCGATGTCTTGTGGACACCCCGCGTGCAGCGCAAGGTTTAGACAGATGTCCGTGATGAGGTAGTCGAAGCACTTCTGTCGGTCAAGGGCAGCTCCAGCTAAGGGGAGGAGTAAAGTCCTGGCGCGTTCGATGCGCAGGGCGAGAGAGGTGCTGACATCCCCAATGGTGGCTTTGGGAACAGCGCCGAAGCTCGTGGCATGGGTCCATCCTTGCCGCCAGGTCGTGAGGCTACGGTAGGCCGGCGCTTCCCACGCATACATCCACACGGAAAGAACCGAGAGAAGTCGTTGGTCCGTCGGGAGTTCCCCTCGGCCTTTTCGGAGGCACGGGTTTGGCACGTGCAGGATGGGCTCGGGGATGGTGCCAGTGCGTTGCATAGCACGTAAGACGCTGGCGAAGAGGCGAAGGATGTCGTCGGGTAACTCCTTAGCCTCCTTAGTTGTCCAGCCGTCGAGTCCCCCCGCGCGGCGCGGTGAACGGGTGCGAATGAAGTGGATGAGTTGGTCATCGGTGAGGTGGAAATGGGCTGCTGGTGATGGCGTAGGCAGCTCTTGTCGGTATTCGTCGTAGAAGTCCGCCCACGTCGGCATAGCTTCGGCGTCATGGCCCGCGCGAGCGCGGTACCTGCCCAAGATGGGCTCCCAGGTGTCGACCATGAGCTTAAGCATGTCTTTGGTGTTGGCAACAATAGCGTTGGCGGGGAGGGCGTCGGGAACCTGGGCAGGTGGTGGGTCACGAGTGTGGCCGTCGTCGTTGTCCGTGTCGAGCGAACTACCGTCGCTGGGGCTGAAGCCGCCGGCGTCGGTGTCGGCATCACTATCGTCCGTGCTAGCTTGGTCAGAGTTGAAGGCGGTGGTGTCGCAGTGGAGCTGTGCATCGTCGGAGTGGTAGGCGTGCGGAGATACGCCGTGGGCGAGCAGTCGGCAGCCCGTGCGTATATGGCCGCCTTTCGCCCGCTTGGCTCGCGGACACCCTCAGCCCAGATCTTGATGCGTTCAGCTTTGGCTCGGTTTGCACGTCGCGCCAGCTCTGAGTCAAGGTTTTGGATCAGACGGTCCAGGTGTTCTCCGCGTGGTGCTGGCACGTCGGGGGTCCAGGCCTCGGGAAAGGCCAGGAGGGCCGTGGGGCGCAGCTTGCGGCAGAGAAGGCGGGCCGCGGTCCACGTGCAGTCGATGCGTTGCGCCAGGTGCGGCGGGATAGCACGGCAGTCCATATGATGGTGCTGTCCGATGAAGCGAAGCTCGCAAAGTTGCCGATGGAGCTTGCGAAGGCGGTTCATGTGAATCGTGGAAGCTCCGTAGGTTGGAAAGGCGCGGGGGACGGCGGGTCGCTCCTCGAACGTGGGTGTGAGCCCGTGCATGGTAGGGGCCTTCTTTTTTGGGTGGTCTGGCGGTGGGGGCGGCAGGTCCCGCAGCCGGGTGAGATGGTACTCATGGCTGGCCTCGTTTGCCAGGGCGAACATGCGTTCCACATCGTCGCGTGTGTCAGCCTGCTCCTTGCGGTCGTGGTATCGTCCTGCGATGAGGGTCCCTAATGCCTGAAGTTCGTGGTCCTCATGAGCTCCGTCGTTAGGAGGGTAAGGCGTGGGGGCCAGAAGGCGTGGGGCCGTGTGGTCGAGGCGGCTAAGATCGAGTGTGACCTGCAGGCCAACATGGGACTTCGCTGGCAAGTCACGCAGATAGCAGAAGTCGGTGACAAGGGATCGCGCAGCTTGGTTGGCGATGATATAATCGATGCGCGAAGTGCGGGGGCACTTGGTGACGCGGTCCCAGTCAGGGATATTGCAATATGTGTGCATGGTGTGGTCTGGTGTGCCTTCAGCGACGTTAAACCATCCGTGCTGCATCATGTGCAGCAGATGTGGATTGTCGTCGATGTGCGTGTTGGCGTCCATGCAAATGAAATACGGGGCTGAGCCGACCCTCGCGGCGGCGCAATCAGCAAGCCGAAACAAATCGGTGCTGTCCCCTCCAGCTACCCCGTAGAGGCTCGCAATGTAGATCCCAGCGGGACCGTGGTTGTTTCGTCGCCGCCTGCGGCGGTGCTGGGTGCAGAGCGGGAGGAAGGCCTCGTGCGCCTTGAGGGTGGCGATACAGGTCGCAGTGTCGTCGACGGTGGAGTCGACGATGGCGTCCTTAGAGAGGATGGCGACCCCACCCGAGGCGCCGGTGTTGCCCTCGACCGTGTGGTCCGTGCCACCGTGAGCAGCTTTGCGCTGGGCTCGCGCCAGATCCAGGTCAGGTCCCAGACTGGCCTGGTATCCTCCGTGGTGTGGATTGGCGGCGTTGGTAGCGATGGCTTGCCTGGTGGGCTTGGCATGCCGGGTCTCCTGCAGTGCTATGACTGCGGCGTTGTGGTCGACACCTAGAGCGGTGATGGTTGGCCAGTTCGCTGGGAGACTCGTGATGTTGAGGCTGACGAGGTGGATGGAGCGACCTGGCCCATCTCCGGCGGTGGAGCTGGGGTTAGCACGCCCCGCACGGTGGAGGGCAGCCTGGCCGTCACCCAGGTAGAAGGCTTGGCCACAGTAGGAGCTCATGGCGTCGCGGCAGATTGGCTAGGACGGGGCTGAAGCCGCCGTCGGGCCAAAAGTATAGGCAAGGCATGGTCGACGCTGCGCCGGGGGGGGTTCATAAACATCGGCAAAACTGCCTCGAAAAATCCTCCTCACTCCTGCACCGTGGGGGACGGGGGGAGGAGAGGTGAGACGGCAGCAGGGGGAGAGGGAGGCGACTCCTCGATCCGTCCTGCCGAGAACAAGAACAAAAGCAAACCAGCGGCGGCAGCTCGGCGCGGCAGCGGCGCAGCGCGCGCGCAAATACTGCGCACGCGACACCGCTGGTCCGTCCTGCGGCGGCGCGCCCGCCCCGTCAGTGCCGCGATGAGCAGCATCAGCTGGAACAGCTTGTTCGTGTGCGCCCTCTGCGCTCGCCTCGGGCGGTGGGCCCTGTGGCTGCGGCGGAGGACGCCCTGCCAGCGCGTCAGCCACCAGCTGGGCGTGGCGAGCGGCGCGGTCGGTGGCCTGGCGCTGAGCCTCGTCCATGCCCGCTGCCGCGAGGCACACGTTGCGGACAGGGCTGACTCCACGCGGGGCCGCCGCTGCCGCGGCAGCGGCTGAGGTGGCGGGGCCGCCGCCGTGGCTCAGAGGGGGCAGCGGTGAGCCGCCGCCGAAACCCGCCGCGAGGCCCTTGACGGAGTACTTGTGCTTGAAGGGGTCGAAGGTCGGCGCCTCGTCGATGGGGACGACAACGCGGGTGGGCGGTGGCAGCTCCTGGTCCGTGGACGGCGTCGGCTCGAGGTCGACCTCGCCAGGTTCGATGGCGCTGGCACCGAAACGTGGCACCACCTCGGAGGCTTGGCCGTCAGCCTGAGTCTCGCGAGGCGGCGAGCTCGTGGAGCTCCCCGGGGGCTTGCGCGAGCTGTGGCGGCTGTAGGACCGGCTGCGCGGGACGCGCCCGCCCGTGTGGCGGTCACGTGGCGAGGCCACCTGGGCGTTAGCGCGCGCAGAGTCCGCCCTGCTCGGGGAGCGGATCGGCGCTGCGCAGGGTGATGGGCTGGGCTGGCGGGAGCCGCCTGTGCCGCCCGCCGCCGAGGCTGCAGCCTGGTCAGGGTCGACGGCGTCGGGCCGGGGGCTGACGTGGTGGGCACTACCCTCGCTGTGCCGCGGGGGGGCGCTGTGGTGCGCCTGGGTGTGCGTGAGGACGAGCGGGACGAGCGGCTGCCGCTCGCGCTCAGGGGGGGCAGGTTTTGCCTGGGCAGGGCGCAGCGCTGCGGCCACGTTTGGCGGGGGCGTGTGTTGGCGCGGTTGCCAGGCACGCACGTTCGCCTCACGCCATCCTTCGGGGCGCCCTGTCCTGCCACGGCTTGGTGCGGCCCCCTGGGCTGAAGCCGCAGGGGTTACCACTGCGGGCTGGTTGCTGGCGGTGCTGTCGTGGCGGCCTGGGTAATGGCCCCAGGCACGCGTGGACCCCGGCACGGGCGAGGTGGCCCGTGGGGGAGCCTGCCCGAGTGCACGCGGGTAGCCGACGACCGCTGGGTGCACCCTGGCGTGGGGGGCGTGGCCGTAGCTGGAGGCGGCTGCTCCTGCCGCCGCGGGCCAGGCACCAATGGGGCCACGGTGATAGGCGGCGCCCCCGCCGTACACCGCGCTGTCGCCTGTCGGGACGCGCGCGGGAGAGCGGTTGCGTGGCGTGCTCGGCTGACCTGCGTCGCGTTGGTCGCGCTGCTGGGTGCGCTGCTTGTGCTGTTGGTAGCGCTGCTGGTCGGCTCTCGAGAGCGGGCGGGTGTCGGGGAGGATGGGCGGCACGTCGGGCCGCCGCCAGCCCTGATAGACGTGCTCGAAGGCATGGTCTGGGTAAGTCTCCCCGACGGGTGAGTAGCGCCGTACATGCTCCACGAAGTCAATGTTCTGCGGCTCGGGGAGCACCGTGATGTTCACAGCCCGCTGGTGCGCTGGTCCATAGAGACAGAAGCTACAACGGTTGCTGCGGTCGTGGTTCAACTCGGCTTCGGTCGTGGCACGACTCACCATGGCGTCACAGAGGCGCATGTCGTAGTCGAGAGCTTGAGGCCCAGGGCCGCCCTCGGCATCCCAGTACAGTACCACATCTCGCCAGCGCGTGCGGGTAGGGTGGATGCGCTCGGCGATAGACTCGCAGACGGTCCTGACTGTGACACGATCCCTGTGCATGTTGGTGATGGCTAGGGAGTAAGGTCGGCGGACCGCTTTGTTGAATATGAAATCCTCCTTGAGGGCCTGGTGAGGGCCGAAGAGCACGTAGCCTTCCTTCCACAGCGGTTGGTCGGGAGACGGGTCTTCAGGCATCCCCGTTCCTGTGAACCCTGGTGGCCGCCTCGTGCCGTCGGGCAATCCCTGCTTGAGGACGAGACGCGGCCTCGGTGGTAGATACCATTGACCCTGGTATCCTGCTTGGCCTGGTTGCGGAGGCTCCCCCCCGGGGCCTGAAGGCGCTCGGGGGGGTTCCTGGAGGTCGTGCTGGGCTGGCGCGTTGCCGTATTGGCGGGCGAGGATGTGCGGAGGCATCCCTGTGGCACGGACGTCGAACAGGCTGTGCGGACGAGGCGGATGCGGGCATCTGCTGGAGAGGCAGCATGTGTCGGCGGCCCTGTCGTCGGTGCTGTACACGCACGTCCAGCTGTTGCAAGAGTAGTCCGTGGACCAGTCCATGGGTGCACGCAGTCCGCTGAGGGAGCAGTCCGGGCACGTCGGTTGGCCCGAGGTGCCGAGCTGCGTGTTGCGGCGGGCAGCACAATACTGACAGCATTGGAATCGGCACTGTAGGCAAGTCCAGCGTCCTGGTAGGGGCGGGAACGCTTGCTCGTCGGTGACTGCGTCGTCTGGGTGGGGTCGGGGTCGATCACACAAGGGCCAGACGTCGGCGAACCAGGACTGGCCTGTAGTGCGGACCACCTCCGCGGGGAGGCGAGCGTCGTCAGCATGGCGCTCGATCCACTGGGGCCCAGGTCCGCTGCGATCATGACCGTGCGCCAAGTGTCGTCCGCCTTGACGTGGACTTGGGTCGGTGCCCAGAGCCTGGTAGTGGTATCGCCATGGTCGTGGTGAAGGATGACCCAGCCATTGCGACCCGCAACCGCAGGGTCGATAACGCGGTGGCCCACAACGGTCGCCCTCCACGGTAGGTAGGCGCCATCGTGATGCTCGCCCGGGTCAAGCCAGACCTCGACGCCAGGGGCGTTCACACGGGCCCGCACATCGCGGACGTGGAAGGCGAGGACGTGGTAGGCGGTCGGCTCCTCTTCCGTCTCGATGTGCTCCCACGTCTCGACGTCGCTGTTGTAGGAGGTGGAGTTTCCGCCGCTCTGCCGTGACGAACGCGAGGCGGATCGCCGTGAGCGGGCATGACCTCGGGCGAGGGCGGCGGCCGCGCTGATGAGGGACGGCGTACGGCGGTCGTCGGCTCCCGATGTCGTCGATGAGCGGTCTGGACTGTGTCCCAGGGCGGCACCTGGCTGATAGGTGTGCGATGGGCCAGACGCGACCCCAGGGCTGGAGCCGCTGGGGCGCGGCGCTCGTGCGTCGGACTGCCCCCGCACGGGGACGGCCTGCAAGCCAGCGTACACCAGGTCGATCAGTGGCTGCGGGTCCAGCTGGAGCTTGCGAAGCGAGGCGCGCGGACGGGGCTGGTTTGGGTCGGCCCTGGTGGCTGCTTCGGTGTCGTAGTGCTGTGTAGCCCATGCTCGCGCTGCCTCTGGCGAGTATAGTGCCTGCGGCGGTGGCCACGCTGCCGCGGTGTCCAGCCGGCGCCAGGTGTTAGCTTCCTGGTCGCGGGCTTCAGCCGCCTCGCGGAGGTCTGGGTGATCGAAGCCGGCAATGTGGAGGGCGTGCGCACAGTCGCCCATGCCATAGGTGTGTGGTAGGGCACGGCACCTGGAGGCAGCTTCGGTAGGGGCACACCAGTCCATGCGGATGAGGAGGCCCAGGACCCGTGGGTAGATGAGGCGCGCTCCGTGAGCCTCCCCTTTCACGAAGTTGTGCCAGTTCTCACCGCGCGGCGGTTTGGTAGCCTCGCACATCCAGCGCGCGATGGGTCCCCAGGCGAGGGTGTCGTCTTCGAGGCTGCAGGGCGGGTGAGGCGGCACCGCGTACCACGCGGCCAGCGACGGGTGCACACTCACGTACGTGCGGCCGACATTTGTGGCGGTTCGACCCTTCGCGTCACGGCGGGGGCCCGGCAGGAGGTGACCTCCGTTGAAAGCGAGACGAGCCGCAAGGTCGCCGCGGGTCCCGTGCCAGAAGACCGTGGGCGTGTCAGTGGTGGGTTCACGGAGGTCCCACGTGAGGTAGGGGAAGATCGTCTCGCCTGAGTTCCACCCGAGTCTTCCAGCACCCAAGTGAGTCGGTTCGGGGGCCTCTGCATGATGTCAGTCCACGGCGCCAACGCTTGGAGCGTTGGGTCATGGGTGAATCGAGGATGGTCGTAGAGTCGCAGGGCGTCTTTGATGTCCTCTGTAGTCACGCCACTGTTACCGAGCGCAAAGCCGTTCTGGTACAGGGAGGTGAGGATGCTCGTCGGCGGCACGGGGACCGCTGGGTCGCGCTGAATGGTGCTGCGTAAGTTGCGCGTCGGTGGCCTGAGGGCTGGGTGGGGCGTACCAGGGCCTGGAGGCGCCTGGGGCCTGGCGGGTGATGCATAGCGTGCTCGCCGTCGTGGTGGGTGGGTGTCCATGTCGGAAGAGGAACCACGAGCATCTGCATGTCGGAAGATGGACCACGGGCTGTCGAGGGTGCGCTCACGTGTTTCACTTGCCTCGGTGTCGGTGGCCTGAGCTGTGGCGTCTTCGTGAGTCGGCGGGTTGCCATAGGCCGCGCCGCTTGTGGGGCCGTCTCGCGGGGACGGGCTGGTCGACCGTGGTGTGGCAGACGAGGCTCGCGATACCGCGGCGGTGACTTCAACAATGGCGGCGGTGGTGGCGGTGGTGACATCGGCGACTGCGGCGGCAACTGCAGCAGCATAGTGTTCCTGTAGCAGCGGGTGTCGAAGAGAGTGCACGTGCTGGCTCTCGGGGTCGTCGGGATGCGTGCGCGGCATTGTGTGTGTGGCCTCATCGTGCGGCCTCCTGATCGGTTGGCAACAGCGGAGGCACCACTGGGCCGTGGGTGAGTCCAGGGCGCGCGCACAGATGCGGGCTCCTACGTGTCCGACGGCTCCTTGAGCGAGAAGTTTGGCGCCGACCAGGAGAAGACCGCAAACCACTCCGCCTGTGGCAATAGCTCCGAGTTTGCCGTAGGCCCATTTCAGGGCACCCCAGAGGCCAGACCCGACTGCGCTGGCTCCGCCCGAGACGATGTCTCTGAGTTTGGCACTGGTCCACTTGAGATTACCCCACAAGGCGGGCGCGGCGTCGTATGCCGTTGTGCGTCGGGGCGTAGTGGACACGGATGGGCCTGGTGCCGCAGCTTCACGGCGTCGTCGCTGCCGGTAGCTGGGGTCTCGGCTCGGTGTCGGCAGGTACCCGTTGATCTGGTCCTTGTACGGCATGGCTACCACGATGGCATACGTGGCCACGAAGAGGCAGATGAGACAGCCGCAGCGTCGGGAGGCCGCTGCGCTGTGCGGGGCCTCGTAGGAGCCGCTGGCGTCAGGGCTCGCGTCCTCGAGGGGGTCGTTGTCGATGCCAGCCTGCCAGTGGTCGACGGCGCTGGAGTTGGAGTCAGTCGCGTTAGCACGGCAGACAAGGGTGCGGGGCGTGGTCCTGCCACCTGAGGTCTGAAGACGCCCAGATCCAGCCAATGCTGCAGCGGGGCTGAAGCCGCCACTGCGCGGGCTGGTGAGAGCTGGCGGTGCAGTGGAATGGATTGTCTCGTCGGCGGCAGTGGCGCCTTCGGCGTCGCTGAGCTGTGCGCTGGGGTCGGCCTGGGTCGAGTTGATGGGCGGACTGCTGTGCGACAGGGGGCGCCCTGTGTAGGGTTCGCTGTCACGGTCGCGCTGGGCAGTGTCACCTGGCGGTGTCGTGCCGTCGCGATCCTGGGTTTCCGTGTCGTGGATGGAGTCGTTCTGGCTATCGTCCGACACGTGGAACGAGTCCAGGGATATGTTGCTTATATCGCTGGCCGCGATGTGCTGGAGCAGAAGCGGTTCGGCGTCGGCCGCGGGCTGGTCACACGTGGCGTTCTGGGCGAGGGGGCCAGCTGGCGGTGGTAGGTTTAGCGGTTCCATCGGTGCCGCGGCGAGCTCCGCCTCGACAAGCGGCTGCATGTCTGGCGGGTGGTGCAGGATCGCATCCGCGAGATACGCCAGGGCGTCTTGGTCGGGCGGAGGGAGGCCTCTTGGCAGCAAGGCGTGGGCCCGTGAGAGGTATGGCGGCAGTGGTGCCGCGAAAGCCTCGGGGCCGACGAGCTGGGCACGAGCGCCCTGGTATTCCAGAAGGAGGCCAAAGTAGCGGGTGGGGTACTCGTGGCTGCCCTGGATACGAGTGAGGTTGCGGTTGGTGCGCGGTCTGTCGGGGCCCGCTCTGTGCCAGATATCCTCGCACATGTCGAACGCGGTGCGGTGGCGCAGGGCGTCGTTTTTCTCCGCGGAATCCTCCTGGAAAAAGTGGTCGTACTGTGGCAGATGGAGCGTCGCAAGGATGTGCGGGACGCAGTCCTCGAGCCATGCCCAGTACACGTCCTGATGGTCCTCACCTGGTGCCCACGCCGCGGCGCACGGTATGAGCCGTGCTCGGATGTTCATCAGGTGCCAGAAAGCGGGGCCCTCCTCGGGTTCACCTCTGGCGCACAGAGGGGTAGTGGGACTCGTGGGGCTAAAGCGGGGCACGACAGCGGGGCTGAAGCCGCCACTGCGTGCCTGGGCTTTGCCAGCGGCCCTGTCGAGGATATGCTGCACGACGGTCGAGGACAAGCTGAGGACAGACTGCGATGCATGTGTCGTAGTTGACGAGGGCGTGCTCGTAGGAGACATGCTGGTACTCGTCGTAGACGTCGTAGTAGCCGTCGAAGTCCCAGGGGGGCAGCGCGCGGGGCGGGGCCCCTGGTGCTGCTCAGGCCAGGCGCTCGCGATGGCGCCCAGCGGCCCGGTGCCGCACGGACCCGCGGCGGCGGTGCTGTTCACGATCGGGTCCAAAATGGCACTGTGATCGTATTTGTAGATGCTGTCATCGTAAAAAGGTCGAAGAACGTCCTACGCTCCGCATGTCGCAGGAAAGCCTCTCCTCCGTGCTGGGGCGCACCGCCTGAAGACGGGCGCGCTCCAGCCAGCGCGGGGAGGGCCAGGCCGCAGGCGAGGCGCCGCATGATGGCGAGGCCTGGCGGGCGGCGCGAGCGATGAGCCGAAAGCTGCGTGGCAGCACACGTCCTCAAATACCCCTGAATGCTCATGTACATTGCTACAATCACGCCCCCTGCAAGACTACGGGTGTCCCTACACCAGATAGCTTGCGCGTGCTGTTGCCAAAACAGACATGAGGTGACAAGAAAGAGATACGACGCGAAGAGGGGAGAGATGCCTCTGAAGGCGCTTCCTCGGAGGGCTGAGGCGGGCTCTCTGAGGCACCTTCAATCGGGTTCCTGGTTGGCCCGACCCTTGTCCTTGCCTTTGTCGGCCCCTGGGGGGCCCGTCCCTGGGGTGACCTGGCCTGGCTGGTCGATCCAACTGCAGGCAGCCACGGGTTCGGCGGCCGCTGCGGCTTCCTCCTTCTTAATTTCCAGAGTGGCCGCTTGTGGCAGGTGGATGGTGCCTCCCGTGAGGTGCCCGAGGAGGGTCTGGATGTCGCCGCGCAGTGCAGCGGCGTCGGCGGTTGCCGTCTGTTGCTGGGTGACGACGGTGGCGAGCCCCCGCTCCAGCCCTGAAACGTGCTCCGTGAGTGTGGCCTGGGAGGAGAGAACGCCCGCAAGCTGCACCTGCATGTTATCCACCGTGTTGGCTAGCAGCTCGTGCTGCTGTTCCATGTGCTGGATGCGGGTCGTGGCAGCATCGGGCGGTTTTGAGGCCGATGCGAAGCGCTCGCCGAAGGTGTTGAGTTCGTGGGAGGCCACGCTGTATTCATCACCTGATGAGAGGATCTCGACGTCGACGACGTCACCTGGTACTTCGGCGGCTGTGGCAGCGTCGCCTTCGGTGTGGCCCCCACCTTCTGCCGCCGCCGTGCCAAGCCAGGGGTCGTGGCCACTTGGTCCTGGGGCGGCCGTCGGTTCAGCGGCTCCGTCCGTGCCGTGCGGGGATGCAGAGGAGCTGCGGCCTGGGGCGCAGGGTGGCCTTGCGTGCGGCGTGGCGTCACGTTTCCCGCTGGAGGAGCGGTGGCGCTTGGCTGAAGGCTCCTCCTTGGGGGTCAGGAGCGGTGCGACGCCCTTGCCTTTGGGCGTGGCAGTCATGAGGTCGTGGAGGTAGGGGCTCTGGGCAGCTTTGGTGAGGAGTGTGCCGGTGGCGGGGCTGAAGCCGCCACCACCGGCTGGCGGCGTCGCAGGCTCTGTGATGGTGGTAGGCGTGACGATGGTAACGTTGTCCCGCTTCGGCACCACCTCAGCCAGCGGGGCCTCGGTGATGCTCCACGGGATGGGGCACCCCGCGACCTGCACCGTATAGGTGAGTGGGGCCGATGAGCGCGCACTAAGGCAAACTGGGCCGCAGTGGCTGGGTCCCAGGCGGTGTGGTAGACCTCACAGTCCCATTTAACGGACGGGCCCGTGAGAGTCTTGGCGAGCTGGGTCAGCGTGGCGTGGCGTGCCGCTATGCCAGTGATGCGGTAGCGCGTCTTGGCGAGGGTAGCCTCGCAGCCGCGGATGCTGACAGCAGCGGCCTTGGCGACGTCGGACCCCCGCGGCACACGGATCCCCAGTAGGCCTGACTTGCCGTGCCTGACGACTCCCAGGGCCTTGAACTCCACCGACTTCTGGAAAGCGTCTGCCATCGTGATGGGCTGGTCCTCAGGGAACCAAACGGTCTGATACTTGTCGGCGGTGGGCTCGTCTGCACCTACGTTGCTGAGGTCGTAGGTGGCACCGTGTTGCCCTGATCCCGCCAGGACCTTGTCGACCGCTTGGAGACTGACGCCGAAGGTGGCAGCCAGGGACCTCTTTCCGACGCCCGATCCAAACCTGCCTAGGCTTTTGCAGGGTTCGAGGTGGTGACGGCTTTAAAGTTGCCGTGGAAGTGGGCCTTGAAGGTGTCCTGGAGCTGGCTATCGAGCTCCTGGCGGCGAGCGTCTTTCTTGGACTCCTTGTGCTTTTGGCGCGCCTTGTCCTGTGGAGCGGAGTCGCCTCGAAAAGGGCCCTTGGCGCGTGGACCACCGTTCACGGGGGCACCTCCCGAGAACTGGTCCTCGAAGGCCTGGTGCATGGAGGGGACTGCGGCAATGGCCTCGGTCTCGTGTATGGTCGCCCGAATCCTGCAGACGTGGTCGGCAGGGTCGATGGTGGCGACGGCTACTTTTTCCGTGCAGGCGACCTCCTTGGTGCCCAGCTGGTACACGGTCACGGGGACGTGCGTGTGGACCACTTAGGGCGCCTTGGGGTGACGCTTCAGGACGGGGACGGCGAGCTCGGTACCGACGTAGTTGTCGTTTTTCGGGCCCATGACAGCAATCG